>OX359245.1:81311119-81893619 GCA_947179485.1 Allacma fusca | reverse complement strand
AACCTAACCTAACCTAACCTAACCTAACCTAACCTAACCTAACCTAACCTAACCTAACCTAACCTAACCTAACCTAACCTAACCTAACCTAACCTAACCTAACCTAACCTAACCTAACCTAACCTAACCTAACCTAACCTAACCTAACCTAACCTAACCTAACCTAACCTAACCTAACCTAACCTAACCTAACCTAACCTAACCTAACCTAACCTAACCTAACCTAACCTAACCTAACCTAACCTAACCTAACCTAACCTAACCTAACCTAACCTAACCTAACCTAACCTAACCTAACCTAACCTAACCTAACCTAACCTAACCTAACCTAACCTAACCTAACCTAACCTAACCTAACCTAACCTAACCTAACCTAACCTAACCTAACCTAACCTAACCTAACCTAACCTAACCTAACCTAACCTAACCTAACCTAACCTAACCTAACCTAACCTAACCTAACCTAACCTAACCTAACCTAACCTAACCTAACCTAACCTAACCTAACCTAACCTAACCTAACCTAACCTAACCTAACCTAACCTAACCTAACCTAACCTAACCTAACCTAACCTAACCTAACCTAACCTAACCTAACCTAACCTAACCTAACCTAACCTAACCTAACCTAACCTAACCTAACCTAACCTAACCTAACCTAACCTAACCTAACCTAACCTAACCTAACCTAACCTAACCTAACCTAACCTAACCTAACCTAACCTAACCTAACCTAACCTAACCTAACCTAACCTAACCTAACCTAACCTAACCTAACTTACCTTTGAGCTATCCCAGTTACTTTTGCTTCATTCCAATCCTGATGCTCGATCGCGTGGTTGACTCCATTTTCACTCTCCGCTTAAGTTGAGACAGCTTCTAGTGGTTCCCTTCGGACTGCCCTTCTGGATCCTTTACTTGATACTTTTTACACGTAACATCAGACACGGCGACGTAAGTTCAATATTTTAATAGTTCCCGTGCGACTATAAAATACAAGTATATTAATAGTGAATATAGTCAATCAGTTCTAACAGTACTCTATTTTTTCTGGGTAATTTATAAGTATTGAGAAATGTTGTAAACCTTACCCGCTTTTTCGACCGTGTAGTTTTTCCATGGCTCAACAGCTACTTCATAACGGGGCCCGTGTGTTACCTGCCCGTTTGGCTAACAGGTATATCCGCACCAATCTTTCGGATCGGTTTGAGAGGATGGAAGATCATCTTTCTGTTCAAGAACCTCCAAAAGAGACCGAATCCAACGAGTGGTATCTGGCCTACTTCAATGAGGTTCAAGACCAACGAATTAAACTCCTCCTCTCCGAATTTGTCCTCGGAAATTATAGGGCCGAGTGGTTTCAATATTTCCTCCTACTCACGAATACTGATTCCCACCACTCCCTTAACGTGTCCGTCTTTGATACACGCACCGACGCCCCCATTTCTGAAGACTATGAGGATTTCCAAATAGTTTTGGATCTGGACGATCTCCGTAATTACTCCCCGCCTTCAGGATGGGAACCATTCAAAACACTTTATCAAGTACTGACAATGAGAATTGTCTCCTTGCCCAAGAAGTTTTGCTTCACATGTACCAGTCAAGAACATGATTCAACAGCATGTGACCAACCTAGTCAACCCGACACAATGGTTCGGATCGATTTAGAGGATCGACTGGAGCAATTACAACAATTAATTGCTCAAGCAGAAGGCGTGTTGCTTTCAACCAAACTCCGAGACGACAAACGTCTTCATCAGCATCTAGCCCTTCTCCCCCTCCCCTCTTCTCAAAATCAATCTACTGCATCTTCCGGGTCCGACTACAAAATAATTAGTCTGATGAACCCTTGGATTCAACTCCCTAGTTTCCGATCTTACTTTGCCCAATTTCCCCGGAAGTTACTATCTGTGTTCATGACGATTATTCCCGTAAATTTCACTCCACTGTTCTCTCGGCACTATCTGTGCATATGCGTCGGCTTATCGGGCTGGACCGCATCTTTAATTTTGAGGAGCGTTTAGAATTTACGTGGGAATCATGTAGCTCCGAAATTTTGAATTTGGTGTGGGAGCTATTTTATGATGGTCAAGTTAATGTCCATCAGTCCCAGCTCTCACAGTTTAAGAAACGACTCCATCTTCTACGAGTCCCGTTCTACACCAAAACCCGTTCTTCGAATTTTCCTCCGGTCCCATCACTTAGCATTCACAGTGTCAATAATGAGGCTCGGTGTGAGCTGTGTTCCCTGCCAACTCCGACATTGGATTTTTTGGTGACTCATATGAAGTCCCATAAATAATTCCTTGCAGCCTCCTCCATTAATTAGTTAATTTATTACCTCCTCATCCTTCCCATATAAGCCTTGGGAATTATTAAATTACCTTAACTTACCTATTAAATATACGTTATTTCGGCTTTGCGGACCAGCTCTATATATTATACCATAGACATTCTAAATACTGCTCCGTTAACAGGGAAGGATGGTTCAGTCTCTGCCTTAAGTACTTACCTCACCCTCTTCACACTTGTTCATTCCAGCACCAGTTCTCCGCGTGTATGTGGCTCTCATCTTGTTATGTTCGTGCCCTTGAATATTTGTGGATCATTATAATTGTCTTTTTCGTGTCTCTAGTGTGACCAATTATATAAATATGACCCTGATTCCTTATTTTGTTTTTCTTTTTTCAGAATGGCATTCTCTAAGAATCAGGCCGGTCGAGTAATTGTGGAGATTCGAACAATGGCCGATCTGGCCCGCCACTTGGTGACTTCGGCTGAGGCTGAATTGGAGGACTCTGTCACGGTGACCTCTCGTACTTTGGGGAAAATGATCGATGCATTCCTGATAGAGAGACCTGGCCTCATGATTGTTACGACTTTCGAGGAAGGCGATACTGTTTCTTGGAGCAATCAGATCCGTACTCTAGTGGATCAATTGCCTTCTGCTGATGGGATCGGTCGCGAACGGGAGTTATGTATTCTGATCCGGCGATATTTACTGGCAATTCGGGATTACTATTCAGATTCGACGAGTGGCTCGGTTAATTACACCTCCGCAGAGCGAGGCGTCTCTCTCGCTCCGGGCGTTCAGGAACCATCTTGGACAGCTGGCAGCCCTGCCGTGACTTCCACGGTTCCGAACTCGTATATTAAAGGAGCCCCTAAGGACGTTTCAACAGTTCATCCCGATCACCGGCGTAAATCGGAATGCTACCATGCTAATCAGGGACCAGCTTTCCCAGCTTGGATTTCGGCTACGCCCTCCAATGAGGTTTACACTTCATTTTTGTTTCCTCATAATGTCTAAGATGACTTTTTTGCTCTCCCAGGGGGACGCGAACATGCGGCTACTCTGAAGGGGAATCGTTATGAATGCGTCATCATTTTGGATCCAAAACAATTCGGCACCACTTGTCGTCAGATCCGAATTACGGGTACGGTACCAGCCATTCGACATTCCAACATGAATTTACTGCTGAAATCCGTCGGAAGGGCTTTACAATCAAGTGTCCGGCCCGCATTACGCCACTACTGGATGCTCGTCACGCTTTTTTGGCCTGGGTTCCACGCAGTCCCGCCGACGTCATGGAATTTACTCTGCCAGTGTGTGGATTTGTGACCTCTGAGGATCGTGCTTGTCTAGGACCGCATTTTCTTCGCGACCATGCCGGCTTCTTCAAGTGCCGTGAGAACGTCGTCCGTCATACCAGTGCACGATGCACTTTCTATCCACGAGGCCATAATGAAGTTCACTTCTTTTGACTTCCGGGTGCCTTTCCCGATGCTCATTAATTTATATGTTATGTGCCATATTTTTAGTAGTATTGTGCCGTAATGATTTGATGCTGTACATATTTGATGCCTGGATGATTGGTGTATGATTTTTTGTGAAATTGATTCATGTAGTGTCGGTAGTGCTTATATGTAGTCATGTATGTTTATGCCTTAGATATGTAGGCCTATTAGCATTAGCCTATGTGTTTGTTCCTTATATTAATTGTATGGCCCGTCGGCCCACCACTTATATTTTGTAATCAAAATAGCCTTATATTTATTTATGACCGTGTGGTCTATGTGCGCACTCAACTTTCTACTCCCACCTTTCCATTGTGCGGGGACGCACAATACCCCCCACCCGGGGATGATGTCAGGTGACAGTTCTGTAGTTGCCCACTAACTTATAATATTAGTATACGGGCTAGCCTGCCCATATGTATTTATACATAATCTTATGTCTATCTTAATGTATTGATGATGTGGCATTGGGATGATTGGGAATGAGTGGAGTCCCAACTCGGTGTGTCTCGTGGGACTCAAGAATATAACTTTAGGAGTCCAAGAGAGTAGACGTTTGAATAGCTAGTAAATAAGTAAGTTTGAGAGGCTTGCAAGTAAGTAATAAATAAGTGTGGTCTAAAATATCTATAAAACTTTATCCATTTATTAGCGCGCTACTTACATTACAGGCTTGCATACTTGAGCCTCCTCTCAATATTATTAAAATAGGACCCTCTCACATTAGCTCTTCATAAATTTAGGAATCATAATTATATTTTAGTTTTAGGATTTAGAATTAGGAAAGTCATCTCTGACACCTGCAAGATCAAGAAGCCGCTGATTTGGAGGATGACATCGCATACACATAATATGCTGCTCCAGAAATGCTCCGACATAAGCGTGTCAGCAAGTCTACGGATCTGTGGTCATTGGGGGCCACGCTTTTCGAGCTGTTTCATCCCGAATTATTTATTCCCACGTTTAATGCTCGGAATAACGCCGAATTTGAGCAAAGATGCTACCAGTACTCGAATAATAAAGCATTTGTACACCGCAAGATAAACCGTGTGGCTAACCGGGACTTTCGAATCATCTTGCGTTCTTTGATAGCGAGTAATCCTGATAATAGAAAAAAACCTTACTCAAATTATTAATGAGTTGAGCTTGACGGCACAGTGTATTCTTAGGCAAGATCGTGAAACTGTAATGGGTAATATTGCTCTATTTCCCGAAAGGGTCACTAGACGTACTCCTAGGGCACCTCTCAATCGCCAAACCGAATGTAAGTTTGGAGGCAATTTTTATTTTGATCGAGAAGTTCACCAAGCTTTAGTGGCAAACAGAGACACTAATGGGAGATTTGCTAAAAAACCAAAATGGGCAGTAGGCAAGGAGTAGGACTTGAGGACGTTTTTAGTTGTGGCTCAGAGGAATTACACAACTTGTAAGATACAACTAAATGTAAATGAATTTTGTACAAGTTTTCATTGATGTTTGTTTTTAGTTATATATGTAGTACATATAGGTCTGCACTGATATATGTTCAAAAGAATGTAGTTGTTTAGTCATTCTTATTAATTAAGTTAGTGAATGTAATAGATTATCAATTTAGTTTGAAATACTAGCGTAAATGTAGTATATAGTCATAATTAGTTAAATCAATTGCATTGTGATGCAGAATCTGTTTGTATTCTAGTCCATAACCCGTTTGTGAAAAAATGCGTGTGATGGTAGTTAAATAATTAATCAATTATATGTATATATATATATACATGAACTATTTCTACTGATATTTGTTCAAAAGAATGTAGCTGTTTAGTCATTCTAATTTATTAAGTTAGTGAATGTAATAAATTAGCAATTAAGCTTGAAATGCTGGCGTAAAGGATGTATATATTCATAATTAGTTAAATCAATTGCGTTGTGATGCAGAATCTGTTTGTATTCTAGTACATATCCCGTTTGTGAAAAAAGGCGTGTGACATTTGTTAAACAATCAATCAATTATATGTATACACACATGGACTATGTATGGCAAATATTTTTGTACATACTTGTTTTTTTGTTGTATTTAACTTGTGTGAACAATGTAATTAATTGTACTAACTTTATGCACAAGTTGTCTTCATTAGTACAGATTGGCTATTTGTCTCGAATTAGTAGTGCTGATGTACGCATAAAGTTTCAATTAGTTTTGTTAATTTAATTTTATTGTGGTGCTCAATTTGCTTTTGTGCTAGTCCATAACACTTTAGTTAATACAATTGCATGTGATAGTAGTTAAGGAACCATTCAATTGCATGTTTAAATATGTTTATGGGCTATGTATATCGATTATTAATACACACCCATGTTTTATGTCCTTCTGTAAATACATTAATTAATTGTGCTGACTTCATACAAAAATTGTCTTAATTGTAATACAAACAGAAACCAATAAATAACGATTGCAATGAACAGTAACCTCGTTGCACAACTGGATAAGTGCTCTGGAATTAACTAATGATCTAATCATGTTTAAATATGCGTACGTTTATTCAAAAAATTTGCATTTAAGAGTAAAAACTAGTGATTCACAAATATCTTTGGCTTACGTAGTTAACTTTATTAAACAAGCTTAGCTGTATTCACGTTTTCAAGCACTAACCTACAGTTTTCGGCATGTACTTAGGAGTACCAAGCAAGCGGTAGATAATTTGAACAATTAGGGTAGCGGCAAGAATTAGGCAATCGTAAATATTTGTTTTGCCTATGGTTGAAATCATAAAGTGATGATCCTAAATGAACCTTAGTTCCTTTGTAGTCAGAATCATTATTTTTCTTTACAACGTATTATAATTTCAGCTGGAAATTTCGGTGAACTTGTAAATAGAGAGTGCGAAAATAATCATTGCCTTTAGATGATTCGTATAAAGGAAAATCATTAATAAGATACTACATTGTGCAAACCGTAAACTGGCACCAGGATTTCCACCAATGAACAGTTAGTACTTCCATGCAGGATAAAGAACAAAACATGATGACCGTTTGAGCCCAATGACTGGTTTTTGCAGTTGCTAATGGCCAGCACTGGGACATCTCCGGGTCATCAGGTTTTGTGACCCACCCTGAATCAAAGGAACTACTGTCCATTGGTGGGTCTGAATACTGTTGGGGTTAATGAAAACACAAATACCCGGTACGACACCGCCGTACCGTGTGTTTTGGGAAGAACCCCCTTTCAGGAGCTCTTCCCGGGACGCACGCTCACGACCAACTGACGGTTCTGGAGCGTGCGTCTCTACCCGGATACATAGATTATTCGATCGTTTCATCAATCGTATTCACTATTGTTAATATTACCCGTTATTAACCGATTAACGCTAATGAATCCAACTGCTAACAGTTTATAACCATAACCAAATTCTTAAAACGCTAATAACGAAAACCGAATTACTAATAGATCTTGCAAGTTTGGTTCAATTGCGGTTATTTTACACCACCAGGGAACGGATTTTTGTAAATCACCCTCGAAGATTCTTTTCATTTTCAATGCTGGTCATGATTTCCCTGTTCGAAGTAAGTTTAAAATTCCCTGTTGACAGAATAATTTTCGTGAAACACCCTAACAAATTCAAAAATCACTGCTGAAAAAATGTCAACAAATTTGAAAATCCCTGCTGACCAAAAATCATTTTCAGTAAAACCCCTCCACAATTTCAAAAATCCCTGCGAACAAAAATTGTTTGTGATCCTGATTGCAATCTCGTTTGAAAGTGTCCCTGCTAAATTTTTTTCTCTAGGAAGATTCTTCCCGTCTTCTTACATAAATCCGACCCCTGAACACCACGGAATTGCAATTGCTAGTGCAAGTGCAAAATCGGTTCATTTAACTTGCAATAACAATAGAATTAAACACTCACAATTATCGGTTAAGCACACTTAAATTGCAAGAAAATGAATTGCAATTACAAGGCCTTGCACTGCAAATATTCAGTTTAAAACAGTACTTACCAATATAATTTTGCCCAAACGTTTCGGATTTGATCGTAAGATTCCCCAAAATACCTCAAAAAGTAATACCGCTTTAATAACGAATGTACATTTAGACTCGAGTATTATCTCTTCTGGTGTAGTTACTGTACGTACCGTACACTTGCTTACCAGTGAGGAGCAAAATGTTCTAAGTTAATTTTCTATGAGTATCAAAATGTTCCTATTTGCACATATTTATAGAAAAATATGGCAAATATTGTAATTGCTTCTTGCAAAGATATGTTGATTGAAGGATGAAAGTTTGCAATATTTTAGCTTTCGAAGCTTAAAGGAATGCTTCTTTTGTGCATCACTGTTTTATTGTGCATTGCATCTAGATCATTTTACTTAATCCATTTTATTCAATTTAGTGAAACCGCATGCAGATTATTTTGCAACTAATCAAAAATACGGTTATGTAATCCTTTTTGACAGAATTTGTAAAATATTCAGTCTAGCCAATTTTAAAGATACCTGTAATGAACGTTATTTTGTTTCAGGCTACAATAAAACAATTCCTCTAATTCTGAGATTGGAAATAACCACATTTAATTCAGTTTTTATGAACGCTAAAAATGAAACGCTTTCGCAAAATAGTTTCAAACCGCTTGCGCTACCTTTCTACACTTCATATCCACTTCCTGTCACATTTTCACCCGATTCCTCTCCACTTCTTCTCCGCTTCCAACCCCCTTCCGATCCCATTATCTTTCGCGTCATCGTACCTACCCATCTCCTTCTTCTAACCTCCCCACGGACTTCCACAACTTTGAACTCCCCTTGCCGACTCACTTCTTTTCCTTCTCCCCTTCACTTCAACTGCCAAGCTACAAAAGCAGGAAATTCTGACATTAACCCACAATCGAGACATTGAAAAGCAAACATTTGTCCCCAATGATGATATGCCATCTCTTTTAACGTATTTTTCAAAACATGTTGCCTTGCTGTTTTAAACGTGCCGGTATTGAATAGTCTTTTTTCAGATATATCTTTCAGTATGTTCAAGATAATGGAGCACAAATTGTGAAAAATGATAACTACCAGGACCTCTACGAAAAGAAACAACTCTGGAGAGAAAATAGTAGAAATTGGCGTTATTTTTAATCCATTTAAATACAAGCTTTAATTACACGACCCGTAGGCCCAATGACGTTCATTTCACAAACATTGCATGCTATTATGATTGGCTACATACTTCAGGATTTTATCGTTAACTGGGGTGGATGACAACTACGTTATATTCGTCCCTTTATGACGAAATGTTCCTACAATAAACCCATTTCAGTTATTCTGAGATTGAAAAAATCATCAAACGTATATCAATATGTGATGGGTGTCAAAATTTAAAACTCAAAGCTAGACTGGTTAAATCAAGGACAACCTTTATAAGATAGTTTAACAAATGTATATTTGCTATATCACATATGTTTGGGCAAGTAACACATGTATAACGTGCACGTGTATCTAAGTATCACGTTTTGAATTGTACTTAAATCTACACAAATATTATTTACAGCTAAATGCAGTATTTCCAAAGGTGGCTGGCAGTGTTGGGACTTCTACTCTACCGACAATAGAAGTAGAGGAAAAAATAAAGTAAAGGTCAAAATAAATGAGCCAAAAAGAGTAGAAATAGAATAGAGGTAACGCTAATATCTATCGAGTAGAAGTAGAAGTAAATAGAAGTCGAAATTTAAATTAAGCAATTAGAGTAGCAGTATTTAGTTGTCAATCCAGCATACTGTGGTACAATTAGAAATAAAATAGACAAGCAATACAAGAGCCGATGGTAGAAGGAGAAGTAGCATAGCATATACATATAAATTCATACAAGCATGCTAAACCGTATCATTAAAATCATTATAATACAGGTAACAATGTTGAAAGCATTTGAACTGTCATTCTGTGAATATAAGAAGAACTAAGGTAACGAAACATAATACACTACTACTGTGTATTTTAAGTACGTTTTAGAATCCGAGAATTAAGCATTACGTTGTACTTAGTATAAGTAGCGTTAGGTAGCATTATTGTTGCATTAGAATCGGATAGAATAGAAGTAGAATAGATAGTACTACGGCAGGAAATGTAGAAGTAGAAGTAGAATATAAAGTATTAGTAAAGGCATAGAAGTAGAATAGATGGAAATGAAAAATTCTGGAAAGTACAATAGAATTAATAGAAGCCGGATGCTCGCAATTTAAGGATAGAGGAGAATAGCATAGCTGAGATACAAACGCCCAGCACTAGTGGCTGGAGTATTTATTTTTTTATTTTGTTTGATAATCGATGACACACATATCTTAAAAATTCCTTTATCTATTAGGCTGGGATACCCAAACAAGGAAATTGAGAAAGTCAATAATATTTTTAAAGTTTCCGAAGCATTAATGTGTACAAAATATCAAACAATTTCTATTTAGGTATACTAAAAAGCTTAAATTTACTCACTTAATGATATTTACATTGCACGTATGCCTCATTGTGTAACGAGTAACGGCTATGTATGTAAAGGTATAGCTATGCATACATACATATTTATGTATAATTATACTTAAGATGTGATTTTTTACTAAACTGGCGATACTAGGAAATTAAGAGTTTAGGTACAAAAGTAATATTATATAGTTTTTAGAAGCTAACTTAATAACCGCGGGTCTAGATTCACATATTTGTGTTTTATATGTTTTTGGTGTCGTTGACAATTGTTTTTAATAATTATCGGGCGGGGCAGTAATTTTGTTCACATGCTCCGATTTTCGGGAACGAAAACACGTTGTTTTTAATTTTTTGGGACAGGAGTGTTACATGGTGTTTGTCACTGTGGACCAAAATTCGGGACGGGACTGGAGCCCTACGTTTTGAAAAATTATCGGGACCTGAAGGGACAACCATTTCGTCCCCCTTAGAAGCTCTAGGCATTACAAACTGGGGGTGGGAAATAGTTTGTAAAGAAAAACCGAGTCTGGAGTAAGCATTTTCGGGTGTAACGGTAGCTAAATAAATCCAATCTTGTAGTGACAACCTGTACTTTCATTTAGCAGGAATTCCCATTTAGTTATGCTATATGTACAAATTATGAGCCTATAGTAGCAATAAGTGGGAAATTGACGTAAGGCTTCACTAGAGCACTTTTGTGAGATCAGGTCGATTATAATTTCCTACACTTGTATTTCCATGGGATCCAAATCTCATAGATATTTTAGCACAAATATAATTTCGGTGTAAGAACATGATCATGCGATGAGTTTTTAAGATACAATCAGCATTATTCAATAATATATCAGAATGAAGTTAGTGTTTTATATAAGTACCGCAGTGATAAGAAGATCAAACGGTTCTCGCGAGCTTGACTTTGAACCACGCACATAAGTGTCAACGTATTTTTAAACCGTTGTTTCAATTCTGTATCAATTTAAAATGAGTCACTGTTCTTGCGATTCTTGTAGTGTGCTTGAACCTTTATGAAAACCAGATTTTCCTCAAACTTGTAGTTTGTCCAAGTTTTCCTAAAATACTCATAGTAAAATACGAGCGGGAACGATGTAACTCGGTCGGTAGCTTTAACAAAAGCAAAAAACGTTGGAAATTTAATTATTATTATATTAACCCTGCCTGAAAATTATGTAACTACATACATTCATTACAAAAAGGTTTCAACTAAAACTAGCTTCTTGATATATTGGCCAAACATACGTTCTTCACTTTACTGGACTATATACTCATTTTAACATTGGGGGTTTCACTATCGAAACAGGTAGAAAACACCACATTGACTTTATTTTACATTCCTTGATTGAAAAAATAAGTTATGGTGATTGATAAACATACTTTTTCAGTAACTGGCCACCGTCAAGCATTTAAAAATGTTGGCTTAGGTAAGACTGGAAAAATTACAAACATGGTCATCTTACACCATCTTTGACTGAAACACAAATAAGCTTCAATTTAGGAAACTTTGTAAGACTACGTTGTCTAATATTTGATGTATGATTTAGATCCAATGCAGAATCGATTTCATCAAGAATGTGGAATGGTGCTGGATTATATTAGTAGAGCGACAAAACAAAAGACAAGCCAACAAGAGATCTCTGACCACCACTCAATTCCGTAAAAGATTCTTGCCCAAAACCACCTAGACGCAAATGGATCTATGGACAGAATAATTACATCTTGTAAAATAAATATTAAACATAGAAATAACTTTTATAAATAATTTCAAAGAGCTTTCATAACGGGTTTTTCCGTTACGCCAGCGAGGTTACTGGGATCTTATTACGCATGACAGAGTATTCACCATGAAATCAAACACTTTGTTTATGCTTTTATCAGCATTCCCAACAACGTACATCTGTAAACAATTTAAGTTAAGTCTCGTAAAATAAATTCACGTTGCATTTATTTAAACGGAGAACAGCCTTATATGTAAAAATGGCCTAATTATATATTAAGTTAAATATTTTAAATGATTTACAAACCTATGCTATCCCAATTTTCCCGTCCACCTTGGTGGATGGATTGCATGCTAGTCTAAACATATAATCGTCTAAACGTATAGGCTTTAAAAACGTATAATCGGCCAAACGTATAACGCATCTATTTAAAAGCATTTACATGTAAATTTAATACATGTCCTTGCAAGACCATCGTCGCTAAAGAGACCAAATTGTCTCATGAGTATTCAACCAACGTCTACATGTAATTTTAATAAAAGGAAAACAGTCGACGTACAGGCAATGCGTACAGGTAAACCCCACGCAAATAGTTTGAAACCCAGTGTTATCAGGAGCCGTTGATGACCCCGTAAAAATCCGTATTTACGCCAGTTACTGTTATTTGCCTGTTTACATTTCCGGGAGTGGCTTATAATATATTTGATTTCCTTGGACCGATCTTGTCAAGTTATTCCAAAATTTACGTCATTGAACTGCATCAACGTTTGGGTAATTTGAGCCACAAAAAGTGTACACGTATGGATTGTTAAAGGGGTGGATATTTAAAATAACTTTTACCCTGGCCCACTAACATAATTACCAAGCTATTTAAAATATTATTGCATTTTAAAATATGCGCAATGATGGACTATAGAAACAATTTGATACTTTCCTTTAATATCGTTTTCTGATCATTTGTTCCGTCAATACATGAAATAATTTAAAACATGCGGGCGCGATACCCATGCTAGGTGCCTGGTCAGATTTTACTAGTTAATTTTTCAAAACGATTTTGCGAACGTTGCCGTGACAACAACCTCTAGGACTAAACTTGGTTGTTCAGCGATAAGTAATTATTCTGAAAGGCTCAAGTTCGTTTATACAGTTTTTGAAAAATTGACAAACAAAAGAAATGAGCGTAGCTCTATAAGTTCCCACTGCAGGAACGAATAGAAACTGCTTGAGGTTTTCGAGAGATCAGTTTTCTAATTTTCTGCAGAATGCTGAATTCCAAGCGTTGACTTGATTATAAACTTTGATTGAAACCCCACCTCCATGAAGCACTAGATTAGCAAAGAAAAGTTAGTTTTTGACTAGTTTTTTCAAAGGAATTAGGGCGCCAATTAATGAGCCTGCAATTTCTTTGGTCTAAAATATCTGCCATGCCTAAATACAAATTAAATTTTTTGGACCCTTCAAACACAAATGTCCCTCGTTACGTACTGTCGGGTTCAGTTTGAGAAGTGAAATTGTTAAAAACAAACCCAGTTTCTTGTGTCATCGTATATTATGTGTTTATTCATAAAATGAAATATGGGATTGTGGGTACGGTACTTAAAGTGGAGTTACTAGATGTTAACAGATCATTGTTTAAATAATAATAGCAATTTCTTTTTAAATATTTAATAGCACATGCTTGGAAAATAAAAACTAAACATCTTGTAGTCATATCATTCAAATAGCCCGACTACTGGAATCTACAACCGTTTCTGATTTCCAACACTTTCTTAGTTCCTCGCACCCGTTGGGATTTTCAGAACTAGTAAGTTCTGCGTCATTCTTTTGTATAAATGCCAACATCTCATCCAATGGTAAAGGTTTCAAGGACCTTTTCTTCATTCGCACAGCAGTGTCACAAAACTGATCTCCAATGACATCCGTTTAAACGTGTTGTTGTTTAAAATGCAATGAGTTGTAGGCATCTTCACGAACGTTGTTGTTATCCTCCGTATTAACTAAGACAAACAATTAATGTACCCGTTGAATATTCAATGAAACTGTGTTTTGAAAGAGGAACAATATCGTGCTAATTATCAATTCATGGAATAAGAAATAATAAAAGTAATAACCGCATATCAATCTTGTTGCAACAATAATTACAAGTACAACGTTTGCGGCAGACATTCTTTTGGCTCTCACAATACTGGACCCTGCAATTGCAAACGCTACGAATTATGTTTGTCTGCCTCAATCAACTCTAGCTCTTAATTCATTTAACAAACAAATTAGTATACTTGCAGTTGTTTATTTATTAGGTTAAAGAATACAAAAGTCGTTAGAGTAAACTTTTGGTCTACGCTTTTGTTTCAAGTAACTTGAATTTTGACCTGACTAGAAGATTTTGTACATTTATTTCTAAACACCGTTTATGGTTTTCCTGTCTAAATCGCAAAATACCAAGTGTTTCATTTGTTGAGACACAAATGAGATGGATCGCAAAAAAACTGAATTAAAGAACAAAATATATTACTTTAGACAAATAAAGGCAATTCCCTAAAAGAAAATGGTTACGCATGAAACGAATGGCTAAAAAGTGCCATTTATAATTAGTTGTAACTCTTTTGTATTTTCTATGTCTTGATGTATTTTACCAGCATTGGCGCCGTCATTCTGTACTCTATTGTTGAAACGCCGTTCCATGGGTGGCTCAGCGTGACGAAATTTTTATCCTGCACCTTATCCCCGATTAGGAAAGAACATTCTGGATTGTCAACGGTCTCATCAAAGTCAAATCGTGTAGCAATTTTGTGGAGATGTGGGTAGTTTAATTCATCTGACGGATTGAAAGCGCAAATTTTCCTATGTAAACATAAATGGACTCGTTAGATCTAGTATAGTCTGGTTGTATTTTACAGTGTACCTTAAGCAGCTGATGCACATGTAGTCTCCTCCAAAACACCGTACTCTTGCTCGATACGAGTCGTTTCGTTGGGTAAGTATAAAATCATGTGGATACAATTTACACATTTCAGGCGAGTATGTATACAGTCCACAGCAGGAACAAGTTGTCGACACTTCCACGTTGAGCTCAACTTGTGCCTTTTCATATTTTCTGTGACCCAACCTTGGCTGATCCGGGAAATTATTACAGGGACAAACAACGCTTGCAGTTCTGGTTTTTTGAGATTGTTTGGATTTAGCCCGCCGTCTACTAATCCCACCGTATCGTCCTCTAGTCGAGCGTCCAGTGTTGGTTGGAAACATTATCAATTTCTTTCTACACAAGTCAAATTGTAGGGAAACAAATACAAGCGATTTAAATTGTACTCGAACTAAATCAAAATTCCAAATTTACAACGGCATATAAGACATCTAGCATACAAGAGAACTTTGATTCAAAAGAGTGGACATGAGGTCTGCTCTGGTTAACAAGACAATCAAAATGCAGTTGACTAGACATTCTGAAAAATTCTTTACCGTTTACCGCATCATTCAGTTTTTTATCTAAATGGCTGCACATTTGTAAACGTTTGACGAAGCTATTAATTAATTCACCGTCAAAAAATTTATTCAATATCAAACGTAATAAATTGTAAAAGATATTTTATTTTTTAAAATTGTTTGAAACATTTTGTAAATCAATAATGCATGAATGAATAATGAATCAATAAATGAATTTTCACAACTAATCCTTCAATAATATTAAGAAAATAATTGTGTTAATATACATATTGAATAATAGGAACCGTCCAAATAATTAAATTTGGGTTCATTCTAAATTCACATCAACGTTTTCAATTGCAAATCACCGTCTTTTGAAAGCGATATGGTTGATGTAAAGATAAACTTATATTGAACATGATAATTCGTGTTTAAAGTAAACCAAAGTAGGTGTATTCGTTTGTTGCTATAGTGTAAAGCTCACTTTATGACGTGTCAAGTGTCAAAAAAATGTATTTCACAAAAAAATCCACCAAATTCGGTTTCATCATTTCATGCAAATTATTGTCAGTTTTGGGATAAATTTACGAATTATCTGAAATTTCAAGCGGTTATATGTCTTTAAATCAAATAAAGTCTAGTGGAACTAATAACAATGTGACAAAAAACAATAGTATACTTCTATGACGGAAGCAGAAACTTGGCCAAATAATTTTTCTGGAAAAACTAAAATGTAAGAAATGTGCCACATAACTCCTAATTTTGGTTAATAATCAAATCGTTTTAAACATTATTCCCATGTTAAATGTCCACAGTGACAGCATGTATAGTTTTAAAATATTGCAGGTAAAATTAGTTTATCATGAGTTAGTTTTTATAACACAGTTGTAAAATAAATGAACTGATAATTTTTACGACTGAATATCATTAAAGGTTGATGCGCATTAAGTAAAAGCAATCATTTCTGGAATTTTTAACAATTGTATAAAGTTACATCATGTAAAAAGTATACATTGTCAAATTGTTTTTTTTACAAAATTTGTAAAATAAATGGATTGCTAATTTTTGAGACAGGAAATCTTTATCTCATCCAAATAGAGCCGAAAGCTATAATATCTTTTGTAATTTTAAAAAAACTGTGAAATTTGGTTGTCAAATAGCGAAATAAGTATACATTGTCATGTTGGTTTCTACACATAATTTGTAAAATAAATGGATTGATACGTAAATCAAATTACTCGTATATTATGATTTTAAAAATGTGCTTGTAAAATTTATGGTAAAAAGTGTCAATTGTGTAAATTCTCACAATTGTTTGTCAAAATTCGTAAAATAAATTGATCGATAAATTTTTCGGCTTAAGACGCTTAATGGTAGGTGCAAAAATAAACGAAGGGCAACGATATTTGGAATTTAAAAAAAGGTTTTTTGAATTTGTTTGACTAAAACCCTTTAAAGACTCGTACACACAAGGACTAGGGAAACAAAATTTGCAATTTAAATTGTCTGTAAATTTTGTGTTAAATTTATACATTAGGTTTTTATTTGACAAAATTCGTAAAATAAATGGATGAATATTTTTTGATAGGGTATATTTCAATACTCGTACAAAGACTAGGGCAATAGTACTTGTAATTTTTACAAAAATGTTATGAAATAGTGTTAAAGGTAAACATTGTCAAAATGTGATTTTGGAAACACTCGTACAATAAATGGACCCTCAAACGATGATGCGAAAAAAAACGAAATCGCTCGTATTTTTAATAATAGGAATATAATGTATATATATTTATTTATTAAAAATATACAATTTGTAAATTCGTGTCGTGTTGTCATTACAAATTTATTGAAAGCTGAGGTCAAAAACCAACCAGTACATTAATTTTTCAAGTCAATCTCTAAACAACAAAATAAATTTACAGTTGTGTACATGAAGAAATTAACAAATAATACAAATAACTTATGTTATGCACAAAACAAACTGCAAAACAAAATTCATTGGTGGGCAACAAGTGTAATTAAATGATAATTTGAACAAACGTAATTTAATACAACATTATAAAGTTATACTTCAACCTTTTTCACATGTTCAATCCATTGTTTCCATTTGATGCCTCCGTTATTTCTTGTGGCTTTACAAGGACGACCATTATTGCTTGCTCGGAGGACACCAGCTTTGATTTTGTACAACTAGGGGGTGATCGTGCTTGACAAGAATTTTTGCACGTGTGCACGGTCCGATTTGTCCATCGCGCAAAAATACATCACCATGTGTCTAGACTGCAAACAGAAAATAATAATTATCAACGTAATTGCCAAATGACTACTAGTATTACCACCCTGGAAACCACAAATAAAAGTTGAAAAGGGCTTACCGTTTGAACCAAAGTTTGCCAGCATTGGGTGAATTTGGTCGAGGTTTTGCAGAGAAGTGCTGTAGCTGCTGCGGTCAATGCCTGTTCGGATGACGAATTTTGCTACATAATCTCGCCATTCTGGCATTTCAATCAAGTCCAGTGAAACATCCATGTCCGGATTTGCCCAATGCTTTGCTGCCTCCTCGTATGATTTAAAAGTGTAATGCTGACCTCCCGTTATAAAGTAGCGGATAATCAAGCCAAAGGAAAACCAATCAGATTGTTCCGAGTATATCGTCTTCAGAACACTTTCTGGCGCCATGTAGCCCGGAGTTCCACATAGGACACCTTGGGGATTAAACTGTACAACATAAATTTTAAAAACAAATTACAATTATCAAACAAACACAAAATACACAAATAAGTAAAGAATCAGAATTACACTCGATTTTACGCAGATCCCAAAGTCCGACAGTTTGACGTTGAACATGTTGTCCACTAAAAGATTCTGGGGTTTCAGAGCGCGGTGCACATAGCCACATCCATGCAGATAGGTTATTGCCTTGCCAACCAGGTGAACAATGCTAACCAGCTGGTGTTCGTTTACCATTCAGCAAATAAAATTAAGTCGTAAAATAAAACATGTTTAATTAAATGTTGCAAAAACTATTTTAAAAACGCAAATATTACCAATCATTCGTTCGAGAAGCATGTAGCAGCTGTCATCGTGATTCCAAGCCGCAAAAGCCTTAAAAAAGAAAATGGGATCACCCTGGGTGTGAATTTGCAGCTCCAACTGGATTTGAGCCAGGTCAAAATCTGCACCGCCCAATTTGAATGCCTGTCGTTTCAAGGCAAACTGTTTCTTGGTCACAGAGTTCTGGACCAGGAAAATTTGGCCAAACCCACCATCTCCAATGTCACCTTCTATGAAAAATCCGGATAAATCCATAACTGAAACACTAAAAAAGAAAAAAACAAAAATGTAAATTTAATAACGACATGTAACATTTCGTTTACATATAATTACTATTAATTACTGTAATTCAAAAGTACTGACATCAATTAAAAATACATACGAACATTAACATTCCAAAATTTTCATAATTTTCTGAACACTTTAGTCATAAAATATTTTCATGTCATATTTATTTGAAGAAATTGACATACCACGGCGAAAACTGGCTTCTCTAAAAGAAATTGAGCCCAAAATAAATATAAAAAAGATTCCGATCAAAAAAATAGCACATGTCCCAAACAAAAATATTGTTGACATCATGCAGGCTATAGTCACCCTCTATAAATTTTGGGCAATGATAATTTTAAAAACATTTTCTGGTTACGTTAGACATTGTCGCAAATCATGTTTGATATGCCAGGGGTCAAAGAATGTATTCCAGAAAAAATACACTAAATTCGGTATCATCATATTATTCAAATTAATGTCATTTTAGGGGCTAGTTTGGAAATTAACCGACTTGTAAGCAGCAATATGTCTTTAAATCGGAAAAATACTGTGTAACAAGAAACTGTATTACATCAATGAAAAAAGCAAAAACAAATATGAATTGCTTTTGTAAACAAATAAAAAAATATGAAATGATAACTTTGAATTTCGGTTAATAATCAAATGTTTTGAAAATTTTGCCCGCGTATGTTTAACTATTCTATCATGATTTAGTATTTCTTTACGCACACTTGATAAAAGGATCAATGTTTTAAGTCATCTGAAAATAAATTTCTTAATATCGTCAGAAGACAACATATTTTTGACATATTTTGAATACATTCTGCTACGTGTGCTAAGTGTCTGTTCCATAGCACCAAAGCCCATGAAAACTAATATCTGAACTTTACTGGTCAGGTGTTGTTGTCCAATTTGTGGCTAAATAGGCATCTTCTTTACCAACTTATCATCACACAATCGCGCTGAATGTATGCGTAAATTTTCTCATCCTCCTTCAAGCAACTTGAAAACTATCCCAACCTCAGCTTTCCTATAACCTAACCTAACCTATACACACAACATGCCCATGGCCGAATCGCAACTCTAATCTTGTACATTTTTTGGCAAATAACTTACGCCTGGAAAATTTAACAGTATAATCATACATTGTGCACATAAAACTGTTGCGTTTACAAACAAGTGTAAACGTTTTTTAAAAGTGTGGGAAAATCGTGCAACCTATGGATGGAATAGTGACTCGCGTATCCCAAGAAATTAAATTTAGAGACATTAAATCGACAAGTTCCAGAATTTTAAAAATTGTTTAATTTTTTTCATCAAAAAATTTTAAAGGTGTGATAAATGTAACAAACTAATTCTAAACCCGTGAAAACTGATATCTAAACTTTACTCGTCTGGTCTTGTTGTGCAATTCGTGGCCAAAAAGCATCTTCTTTAACAACCAATGTGCACACAACCCCGTTGTGTGTATACAAAACGTTTCTGAACCTCTTTCCAGCAACTTGAAAATTATCCCTACCTCAGCTTTCCTATAACCTCTATAACCCATAACCTAACCTCTATAACCCATAACCTATAACCTAACCTAACCTATATCCCAACCTATAACCTAACCTAACCTAACCTATAACATGGCAAATACATAAAACAAGCCCAGGGCCGCATTTGGCCCAGTAACGCTCGGAAAACTCTTTTGTCGTCCATTTTGTTTATTTCTACCAGCTTGCGAGATTGCCAAGTGTATTCTTGCTTTAACAAACACTAGCGGTAAACGTTTGCAAAAATGTGCAAATTTTAGATAATATAGCCCACAACGTTTCTTCATATATCTCATTCATGCATACGGACTTAATTTCAACACATTTGTATATAGTTTTAATCAATTCTGCTACGAAATGTGTGTGCAATAACAACAACGACCACCAAAAATGATCTCTCATCTTAACTGGTCAGGTGTTATTGTGCAATTTTTGGCCAAATAAGCATCTTCTTTAACCACAAATGTGCACACAACCCCGTTCCATGTGTTCGTAAAGTTTATCAACCTCTTCCCAGCAGCTCGCAAGTTATTAAGACCTCAGCTTTCCTATAACCTAACCTAACCTAACCTAACCTAACCTATGACATATAACCTAACCTATAACCTATAACATGACAAATACACAAAATATGCCCAGGGCTGCATTTGGCCCAGCAACGCTCGCAAAACTCTATTCTTGGACCGGTTTAGCAAACAACTAACGCCTGCAAAATTTAACAGAATATTCAACCACATTTTGCACATAAAACTGTTGCGTTCACAAACACGAGTTGTAAAAGTAAAAGAAAAATGTGCAACTTATGAATGGAATAGTAGCACGCGCAACCCAAGAGATTACACTTGCAGGCACTTTGCCCCTTACAAATACTCCGAATACTCCATCCATCCAACAGTACAATTCCTCTAGTCAAGGACTCAGTCACAACGGATCAAAGCATGGGAACTGCTCTAGCGAGTACGATGCTCCGGACGGTACAAAAGTCGTCTACAGATAATTCCACACTCTGCAATCGCCGTTAGTGATCCGCACACTTGAGGACAACCGTCACAACACAAAACATCATTGCAACGGTAGCTGGTTTCCCACCAAAACGATTCTGTCAAAGCTGCATTCAATTAAGACCAAAATAATGGACATAACAACGACTGGCTACCATAAAACCGCGAGTTTCGGTCTCGCAGCATACAGACTGCAAAAGTATCAATGCTTCGGCTGGATGTGATGTTGTCGTAGAGGCGTTTAGGCATAATCCTGCGGATGGTATCTTCGCGCCACCGGCCAATCGGCCGAGAGCGTGAACAAAATTTCGAAACATGCAGTTTCTCTCGTACTGAGCGTAATTACCGTCGCAGGGACTATCGCCATAGCTAGGGTAAAACTAACCTGAAAGAATATTTCAGAACAAACCCACCTTGAGACTTGTGTAGTGAGCAGATGTGATCTTGTCTCGAAAGCGACCTCAGTTAGTGCTTGATGACTGTCAATGAATTCATATCTAAAGATATTCACGACCTTCAGCAAAGGGTTTGTCGTTAATTTAAAATTTTGAGAAAGGGCCATTTAATTTCGAGTAACTGGGTAAGATTGTCATCTTGGAACGTTTAAAAATAGAATGCGTACAGATTGAAAAAAGTATGCACTTGTTTAATCGAGTAAAGTGCGCGTGTCAAGTCCAAGGTGATTAATTTACCCCTTGTCAAATTACCACGAGTAAGACGTAATATGCAATCTGAAAACGGTTAAATTTAGAAATGCGACCACGGTCGAGCGCCCCCGGACTGCCCCGGCACTTTAGGCCCTGCCCATGCCCCTTTTTCGGCCCGTAGGCCACGGCAGGGAGTTATTTCCGTGTTATCTTAATGAAAATAAGTATGCAATAGAAATATATGAAACTAAATTTAGGAGAAAGTGTGTATGAATTACCTAATTATGTATATATACACTATATAGCGCTTAAAAGTGCTGTTTGTAATATTTTTGTGTTTTATGATTTTGTATTTTTTTATGAATTTCGTTTAAATATAGGAATGTATGAACTAGACTATTAAATTTGAATTACTACCTACACTGTGTTTTTGGGATTTAAAAAGAGGATGAAATAAAAGTGAAACTATATAATACAAAAAAATAAAGTATTTTTTGGGGGTTTATATTTTAGAATTTAAAAAAAATAAATGTGTTAAAACATGAACTAGAGTATTAAATTGAAAAAATGCAATCAATGTTTTTTGTGCTTTTTTGTAAAACTATGATTGTATGAATCCTGATATGAAATCAATTTTTATGCTTTTTTACAAATTGCCCTTTCCTAGAAATGCCTGTTATACATGACGCCCTTTCCTTAGGTTGTTTCCTTTTCCTGATCTTTTTGGCAAATACAAGGCCTGTGGCAAGTTCCTCGCCCTTGGTGCGTGTACACCGCCTCCTAGCATGCGCCTCTTTTTCTAATCTCTCCTTCTCTAATTGTATGTCAACCTCATCAAAAATTGCCAAGTCTTCCTGGGTCCAAATATTAATTTTAATTGGTGGTGGTTTTGGACGCGACGGCCCAGCCAATTGTGGCTCCACTACCGAATTTACCTCGGAAAGTTCTACAATGTCCTCATCCTCTGAGGATGAGGATGACTCTGTTGAGTCGCCAGAGTCATTTTCAAACGAGTTGGGGTGTACAGTACCCACAGAGGGAATAAAACCTAAACTTGACATGTCCAGAGGTGATTCTGCCAAGATGCTTTCTGTAATTTTATGCTCATTTGGGCTAATTGCATTGTATGAATCGTGATTCTGACTGGACGTTTCCCTTGCTGCAATATCCTCACCATGTACATCTGTGTACGTTCTCCAATTCAATGCGGAAAGATAGGATGCTGATCAGGGATTGGATCTATGCATGAAAAATCAGAGTCTGAGGGCGGGCCACCAACAGACCAGTTTCCTGTGATTTTATGAACATGGGGGTTTATATCGACTGAAAATGAGTCACTACAATTTTCGTGACTTGGGGGTAGCACAAGGCCAGGACCCACCAAAAAGAGTAGGAGCAATTCTGGAGAGTGGTGCAAAGGGGTGAAATGGTTTGCCAACTGATGGCGATGCAATAGAAAAAGAGTTATGCGTTGGATCATTTTGAGCAACTTCTGGTGACATTAACGTTGGTGGAACAGTATTGGCGGTAATTCGCCATCTTTCAGATCTAGCATATGCTCGGGCTGCCTCAACATTAAATGCATGAATACTCGACTCCCACTCTAAATGCCGTCTCAAGTCTTTCAATGGTAACATGTCCCTGAAACGCTTATAGCACTCTTGATTTGTATGACACCAAACCAAACAGTTCTCAACAGGGTCTTTGGGAATGGACTCAATACTGAACCATTGCCTTGTTGCCACATGCTTTACCGGTTCCCTGTCGTGTACTTTGATTTTGGATGCTTTGTATTGTGTAAATGCAAATTCATTAGCAGTACGAGATGGGTGTAAATATGAGAACGTTTCTACATCAGGGGATGAAGAAGAAAACATGGTTGTTGCACCCGAATTAAAAGACCATGTAGAAGAACTTAATGATGATGATGATGAGGAAGAAGACGCATATGATGATGATGAAGAAGAAGACGCATATGATGATGATGATGAAGAAGAAGAACAACAAGATAATGAATATGTTGTTTCATCTGATTCAATTGAAAACCCTCTGGCGGAGCCATGGGATTGAAAAGTACAATCAATTACTTTACCTTTGTTATTCCAAGTGTCCTGAAGCTCCTCGGGAGCACGGCTTGTGTAATCCAATGCATAATCCATTGTACTTGAAAATCCCCCGGCACCTTTACAATCTAGAAAAAAAATAAGGGATTTATTTTTTACACATTTTATTACTATGGATTCGTCAGTCAGTAAATGCATATAAAATCCAACACAAAAATGCCTGCATTGAATTATATTGTTGCCGTAGTCGAATATTGTTATTATAGAAAATGGGGACTTTAATGTACGTGAATTGAATAATTGAGAAAAACGATACTAGGTGTGCTTTTTAACTATAGCATAAGTTATCCTTCGTATTGACAATTGTTTTGAATTTCGGCTGGGAGTTGGAAGAATGGACGCTTCTTTGTTGTTTTATTTTTCAAATTAAACTCCTAGTTATTTAATGAACTTTTTGTGAAGCATTGAGAATTACGTTTGGCTTTTACAAACACGTCTAGCCCATTATGACTCATTCGTACATCTTATGGATGT
Source organism: Allacma fusca (assembly GCA_947179485.1). Classification (NCBI taxonomy): domain Eukaryota; kingdom Metazoa; phylum Arthropoda; class Collembola; order Symphypleona; family Sminthuridae; genus Allacma; species Allacma fusca. The sequence goes on along the minus strand of OX359245.1, from coordinate 81,869,123 downwards.
AATGCGAGCTGAATTTTTTAAAACATGCAAGCTGGGGATTGATTTTTTCCATGATACTTTTGGATTTGAGTTTTTTCCCCTTTAAAACCAGGTTCCAACAGGTTAAGTGAGACCAAATTGGTTTTTCAATGTAGATTTGTTTTGAATGAAAATGTTGTATATATTGTATTATATTATATATTTGTATACCCCGACTACATCTCTACTAATGTTTTGCTGATTTTAACGACCCTACTCTATTTCTACCACCAACTCAAGTATAAGCATACATGCAACAACAATAACGCAAACACTCGCAGTTGTTCGTCTCTATGTATCAAATATTTAAACAAACTGATTTTGAGTACTTCAAAAGTAATATTACTCATGCATTTTGTGAAACCTTGTATTGAGTGGGCCTATTGTACGTTACAGTAAGTATAAGTCATCGAGCGATCACATACAATATATGTACATGTACTTAGGAATGTATAGATATTATTTTGAATGGGAAATCTCACATGCCCCTGCAGTAGCCTGATATACCAACGATTAAAAACTGTTACGATTCAAAAAGACTTCCATAATGTGACAATAGATATGTATATACATTCACGTATTTCCCTTCATACAAGCGTGTTCTCGTGCTGCCTACATATTTGCCCATATACATATGCAGCCGGGCATTTCCTATTTATAGGCGTTTTTCTGCAAAAACCAGTGCACCCTAGTTTGCCTATAGTTTTTTCTAAAACTAGCTCGCACGTTACTTGTATATAGGCCTACACGTATGATTCGCTAGTACCGTTGGTTTAATTTAAAACTATGGCTTATGCAGTGGTCGGATTTTTGCAAATCTCGTGTAATCTCCCAGTTGAATTTTATCTCTCTGATGAGAGGTCCTTACGAATGCCAAAATCCTTGCTGAATAAAGGTAAACCATATTAAAATCCCGGTTGGCTAAAAACTGTTCCCTACAAGACGTAAAATCCTTGCCAAATTAGGCCAATCAATCTAAAAATCTCTGTTTTAATAGCAAATTCGGAAGTTGCACGCCACAATTTTTAAAAATCCCTGTCCGTTAAAATAAATCCCTTTACTTTGAGATTTTCCCCATCAGAAATATTTTTCCCTGGGAAAAAACTTCCCGTCTTCCCACAAAATCGGACCCCTGAACCTAGGTCGACTACCGGAGTAATCCCCGCAAACCTGTTGTTTGTTCGAGCAAACAGTTTAAATGACGTGGTAGAATGATTTAAAAATTACAAAAATAATAATCTATAGATTACATGCATAGAATCGGATTCGCTATCTTAATTATTTGAATTAATTTGTATCGGAACTCAATGTATTCTCCTAAGTCTTACGATATAAACTGCAAAACTTAATGAAAATTTTTGGAACGAGCAGTAAGACATCTGAAAATTTGATTTTTTATTAAAAGTTTGACATAGGGATCCTAACTCGCTGGGATTCTTGCATGTTAAATTTGTTAAATTTGCATTTTTGCTTTCCCGTCCCGACAAAAAACTCTACTGCTTATACAGAGTGACACTCTTCCCTATGCTAAAGAAATAAATTGTATTCTTTAACACAAGTTTTGAAAAAATTAGGCTAATCCCTCGGGTGCTAATGTGTAACAATTACTCAGGAAACACTCGGAACTGCTAACTATGACCTACTTTGCTACTATGTAGTCTTATTTTTAAACAAGCTGATTCTGAGTAATTCTACAACATTAATGTAACATGTATTATGTGAAAACTCGTACTGCACGTTACAGTAAATATGAGAGATCGAGCAGTTAATATGTACATGGGAAATCTCAGTAACCAGTACCTAACCTAACCTCACCTTAGCTAACCTAACCCACTGCCAATAACCTTTGACCTTCTCGATATTGGCCATGTATGACCCTTGCTCAAGAGAAATTTAGTATGAAATAAAAGGAAATTAGAAAAAAGTGGACTTAGGCCGTGTTAGTTCCATGCTCTTCATATGTATGTATAACCAGTGCGGTGGATTAGTTGCACGGGTTAACGTTTTACATATGTATCAGTGTCCATAATTTTGATTTTGTAAGCAGCATAAGATTAGACATGCGCTTAATTTATATCTTTGCTGCAAAGTAAATTGACTCTTCATTTTTTGACATATTTGTTTTGACTATGAAAATAGAATATAAGGTAATAATTAAACTACTATTGTTTTTACATTTCATTGTAAGTTATTTTCATTCCTTGTATATACAAGCAAATTTTCATTCGTATTTGTTTTCACAACCAGACGAGCCACATCCCAATTTTTCGCGTACTCATATTGAGTATGTGAAGGAAGTTGGAAAAGGATGGTTCGGCAAAATGATTGAGTCGGAATCGGAAGATTTGGTTAGGTTAGGTTGTAGCTACAGTCCCTAGTTTACACATGATTAAGTGCGGTTGGAGCCGTAGATCAGTGGTGGTACAGAGCTAGTAACCCCGGTTTAGAGGTGGTTCATAGCTTGGAGCTCTGGTTTAGAGGTGGATCAGTGCTTGTAGTTATAGTTCAGGAGAGGTCCAGTGCTTGTAGCCCCGGCTCAGAGTTGGTTCATATCTTTATTGCTGGGTTAACGAACCACCAAAAAATAACAATTTTGGAGTGTTTCAGGTCGTTTATTAGTTCAGGGGGTTCAAAACTTAGTACAACCCTTCGTTTCTTACGTCATTGTTAATGTTAGGATGTTGTAGCCATACGTCGGTTCAATAAATTCTTATTGTTAATAGTAATACCAAGTAACAATTATTCCGTTTCAGGCACCAAGTCCTGGGCAAACATGAGACGACGTTCAACTCTAGACAACTAAAATGCAAGCTGGTTATATTAAATTCAGGTCATGATGCCGAAAGCTCAAAACATCAGTCGGAGGCTCGCCTCGCAACACTGGATCAAAATCAGCAGATCATTGTGGATCATTGTGAGTGTTATTGTCAATTTTATTTTCATTTGAAGCTTATTATTTTTTAGGACAATGATGTGAACCGTGTTTTCATTTCTGATCGCTCGCTTAATATTTCAAATATCTTAAAGTTCAAATCCCTGTTTGGTGGATTGTTTTTGCTAAATTATTGCAAGTATCGAATAACTGGGTAACCTGATATTCATACCACAAACATTTGATACATTGACCGATAACCAAAAGAGAAGAGGTTTTCGACGAATTTCAAGGGATTTCGAGGGAACTTAAAACTTGTAACAATCGAATTAAGATTTTGGAATACAAACTCCTCTTAGCAAGTAATTAAGCAACACTCCTTTGACTGCTTTAAATGTTGTGGTGTGACAGATTTAAAAATTATACTGTAGTATAAACAAGTACTTTTGAAATCGGGGAATACTGGTTTGGGCTTTTCCACAACTGATAAACTTTTGTGCTGTATTTTTGGAGGAAAGTTGAGGCTTGAAGGGAGAGGCTGCTGGTACTTCGTGTTTTTTGTATAGAGATTTAATTAAGAGGCAGTCGTGGAGGGTTTGATTCATTGACGGTGCACTGTGAATGGTGCTTTCCTGCAACTTCCGTCAAATTGAGAGTTTCAGAAATAAAACTAATCGCCACTTTAATCTCTGGATCTTCAATGAAGTATTTTAGTAATTTCAAAGTTTTAGAATCAGAAACATGATATTAGAATTATTTTAAATTAACTGTTTCTATTATGTACCGCGATACCGTATTCGCTCCTCTGGACAAGCGCAACTTTATCCGAAATCCGCAAACGAAAGATGTAAAGTGCATAATTATTGCTTCACGATTGGAAATTGGAAGAGTATGCTGTAAATAGTTACTAGTTTTACTACCTTTGGTTTATTGGCGTTCACATACAACCAATTTAACATGGATGTACTGGTTTTACTAAATTAGAAAGTAGTTCGATTGACTATTTACAATTTGACAAAGTTCGTGCTAAAACTGCTGCAACATCGGAGATGTCATCATGGGAATCAGAGACCTAGAACTGATCCGAAAAAGTGCAACGAAGTTGAAATCATCATGAAGGGGTTGGTCATTTTGAAACTCAATCTACTCAATAATAATGCATATTCTGATCGACAAGGAAATGTACTTCCGGAAACTGAAAAAATCTCCTTATTCTGACAGCGACCCAGATTGGTTACTTCCAGGGCCCACCAACACTGCAGAAACACTTAGACTCATTGTTGTTGCCCGCAGATATTAAACCTATGATACGCTCTATTTTCCAAATCGATATTGGGAGTCCAAGGGATAAGTATTGGGATAAATATCTGCAAAGTCGCACTCATGCACACCTTCTACTTTTCGAGTGTGTTCTCTGCGATCCTTTTTTGGTCAAGAAGAGTACGAAATAAACATGTAGCCGAAGTTTGTAAGAAACAAACTGCGGTCCAATAACCGGACAGAAGGGAACATCATGGTAACCTGAAATTTCATAATTTCCAACCATTCTCAGGTACAAAGTTGAGGTGTGTGTGTGTCCAGATGTGAATGTGGCAAATACCAATTTGTTACTGTTCCTACAGCCACAGTATAATACAAGGGATTTAGTTATTTTCTTTAGTCCTACAAATTACGCACAGGGAAAGTTTCATAAGGACATCGTAATCGGATGTTAACGAACAAAACTTAGAGGATTGGTCGTAGGTATATGATTCATTCACACAATTGTAGGTAAATATTCCCACTTTACTGATTTATTGAGTGGACTTCTCACCTGGTGCAAGGTACAATTTCCCAAACGCTGACTGGAAACAACTTTTTATCTACAATGCAGATTTTATTTTCTCTAGACTTGCTAAGGCGCTCCTGGGATAAGTGTACAAAATACTTGTTGTCTGATATTAAGTTTAAAACGTATTTGTAAAATAGGCACACAATTATTTCAAGCATGTTTAGGATTTATGTTCAGTTTTCTTTGGTTCATCAGGAATCTTATTACCTGTTTTTTAATAATTTGCCAAATTTTAATAATAAACTGTCTACCACCTTCAGGCAAGACGTAGCATGTTTATCTGTCGTACAGTTTTGACATTATCTACGCAACTACGTACGCAGATAGTCACTACATATCGTCGGTGAAAAGGCAAAATGATCTAGGTGCATAATCGATTAGAACCAAAATGATCTACATAACTTTTTCCCTAAAGGCAAAATGAACTGGGTGCATTCCTCTTTAAAAGTACTGATCTACATACTATTTTCCTTAAAAGAAAAATGATCTTAGTGCTGGTCTATTTTTTTGTGAGAAGAATAGCATCTGTAAGGAGGACACGTGGCTTATAAGGGCTAACCACGGCTGTAATTGACCTAGGGTGGTGGGTTCATATTGTCTGAATGGTTTGCTATTACTAAGGATCATTCCGGCAACTAAAGTTAATTTCACTTATTGCATCTAATACATTTTTAGTAACGAAAACTGCAATATTTATTTATTTTAAAATCGACGAATTAAAAGACGATTCAAAATCAGTGTGCTCGTGTGCTCGTGTGCACGTTGAATTGGTTTTCCTTTTAATAATTCTCAACGTGGAGTTTATTCAAATCGTATTTTACGATCATCACCATTATCATAACATTCGGAATCATTTTCAAATTTTAAATCATAACTGACATTTTTTTCAATGTTACTGAAAGAAGGAGATGGAGGCATTCGGGAATTAAATGCCTATATAAAAGCTTTTGAATACCTCGCATTTTTGTACACCGGCATAATAATGTGTTTACTAATATTGTTTTTAATTTGTATTGTATCTAGATTATTTTACTTTTAGGAAAAGCTGCAAGTAGATCATTTTTATTCTAATCGATCATGCACCTAGATCATTTTGCCTCTTCACTGACGATATATTTATTAAGCATCTATATCTACGAGTTGAGATGGTGTCCAAGAGTTAGGGGAGCACATCTGAGGATATATTCCTTTTCTTAAAGGTTCATTAGAAAACACTCACGACGGATTTTGCTTGGTATTTGATGCACCTACTATGTGCTCATTTAGAAAGTCCATACAGGTAAGAGCAAACAAGGTATTATTGCAGAAGGAATTACTGTAGAAAGAAAAATGCGTGAGCAAAATTACGGCTCGTTGTTAAGAGTAGGATGCACGCAGGATAAAATGAGTACACACGTAACATGTTGTTTATCGGTGTCCTATTTTACTTTAACAGAACACTTACACAAACACAAATTTGGACACCCGGAACAATCTCATTTCAGAGGTGATTGTAGCTGTGCAAGACGTCCAGGACACGCCCCTGAGTTTCAAATTCTTCATACATTTGTAAAAATTTCCATAAGCATACAAAAGGTAAGAATTACACGTGAGGGGGAAAGCACTTGTTTTCTCCTGTCTTCTCAATTCCTGTAAACAATTCTTCGACTCAATGTAAAAATGTCTACACCTTTGATTAAGCTTACATATCTGATATTATTATTACTTAAGGAGATTCTGCAAAGATGCTCCTGGCTCTGCTTGGAAAATTTTTAAATGGAGGGTTTTAAAATCAAGAATTTAATGTGATTTCGGCGATCTTACTACCAAAGTAGTTGAAGCTGATGGCGATAAGCAGAATAAAAGACTGGTTCGTTATGGACTACTGACTGATTCTAATTCTTTTATTAGTTTGTTTGAACTTGATCCAATGTCAGGCAAGAAATTTTAATTTCTCTCATCGTCAATAATATTAGATTGGGATTTGTTCTTTTACAAGCTAATTCTGTAGCGATTGTACGTACAACCTGTCATGAAGATACCCAATGTACCTACTACCTTTGACATGTTACAGGAGAAATGTTTTTAAAGCGAGAGTTGTCCCAGCTGTCAACAATGGCGAGACCAAATGAGCCTATTTGATTGACCATCATTGCTGCGGAATTATTTCTGAGAATGAAATGAGCGAGCGGTTCAGCTCCAAACACTTGAAGACAAGTCTCTGACCAAAGCAATCATAACGTTTTCGCTGGGTCCAGGTGTTGCAGTGGGTCCACCAAGATTTTCTACAGAACAACGCGTAATTGGAAACGGTTCTCCTACTGAAGGATGAACGAATGTGATTTCAAATGGACACCTCTGCTTCAGCATGTGAATTGATTTGAACTGGAAAAGGCTAAACTGAACTGAACCGTTCCGACCACTAACTAAAATCTATGGTAAGTTGACACTGAGTTCACTACGAAAATACCACTTGTTCAAAATATTATTCTATTTCTAAAAAATGAAACGTAATTAATATAGTACCCTAATGGGGCCGTCAAACCAGGCTGTGTAATAATGACTACGTCCAGGGATAAGGATTTAATTAAAATTATACGTCTCGATACTCCCGATCCTGTCCCGATATAATATGTGACAATATTTGAGTCCCATAATTATCATATGCCGAACAAAACTGCTCCAAAATCCACTCATTTTAAAAGCACCATTTAAAGTCAGAACGCTTTTAAATGGCGCTTATGGAATGACGGGATTTTGGAGTGGTTGTCATTTTAATTAAATCCATTAAACCTCCGCGCATTTTGGAATTAGTAAACAGCGTCCACGTTACATATGTCACGAGATATTATTTGAGTCCAAAAGTCCCAATATTGTTCTGTCGCATTCTCGTTCAAAACAACAACCCCACTGAAATCCAATATAAGTTGAAGCGGATTTGACTGCGAAAAAACCATTTGGTTAAAATAATGTTAATCTGTCACATCTAACATTTTACAATAAATCATTGCTCCAGGGTAGGTGAAATCTTCTAGCATTTCAGTTGAATTGGTTCTCAAAACGATAGTAGTTAACTTAAAATCAGATTTCAGAGAGTACTTTTTTTGATTATGAAATAAGACTTATTCAGAGAAGTAACATATGTCAAGGTATAACATTTGATAATTTGAGTCCCATAACTATCCCGTCCCGAACAAATAAACTCAAAAACCCGCACATTCTAAAAGTGCACCACTGAATGTGAAAACACTACAATGTAATATTATAGGGATAGTTATCTACATTGGTTTTAATGGAATGGTCCGACTGTGTAAGACATAGTGTCTGCCCAAACATACTGTACTGTTCAATCGTATCCGGCTGGAAAACATTTTAAGATGAAGCGGATTTGACTACAGAAAGCTGCAGGTAAGTGGGCGCCTTTATTACATCATGTCCAGATTGTAATCTGTTAATAGGTGGCTGTACTGGCAGAAGCTTCAGTGAAGAAAGTGAAGCATCAGGTAAGTTGATAGTTTTATAAGATTGTGTTCTTTTTCTATAGATATTTACTGCTAAGTACATTGGGAGAATCAAATATTTGATGTTAAAAATTGCATTCTGTATTAATAGGTCGATCTACTGTTAGGAGCGTAAGCGTAGAAACTAAAGTTGCAGGTAATTAGGTTCTTTTAAAATATTGTTATTTTTTTTATAATTCTGTGCTGTTGTATCATTAGATTAGAAAAATTAAATGTCATTGTCAAAAATTTTAATCAATGTTAATAGGCAACTGTAATTACTGGTGGCCTTTCAGCAAAGAAAGTGAACCTACAAGGTAAGTAGTACTGTTATAATATTGGTTAGTTTTAAATTTTTTGTGTAACCTAATGTCTTGAGATATGATAATTTTTTTGAAAAATAATTATCTTATGATTTAGGAGAAAATGGCTAGTCCAAGACGAACTTGGCAAGTTAACGCAGGGAACTTGTTTAATTGTTCTGACGTGAGTAATTTTTTCACTGTCATTTGTTGTCACCAATACAGTTAACATTATTTACAACTTATATTAACACGTTAAAACAAAAAATCTTGATTTTTAGGTGAGACGTGATATTTAAATATGTTGCTCAAAAAATCACCGGTTCCCCCAGATGACAACTATAACCCCCATTTCAGAAAATAGTGAAGAAGCCGATTTTACGTACTCCAACTCTCTGAGAGATTTGTAAAGTGATGACACACAAAGGGTTGTTGAGCCGAGAGCGCAGAATTAACTGCCCGGGTAAATTTTATTTTCTAAGGTTTTATGATTGCTTGTAAACTTAGTTTTAAAATATATATTTTTCAATACGTGCCATGATTTTTTAATTTGTTTTACAGATTTGATTGAAGCGTATGTTTTGTATGGAAGCCTAGGTGAAACACTTGAATTTTAAGAAGCAATCTGCTTGTAATTTCAATGAATTCGAAAGGTTAATGATTTCAGTATTTTTAATCACGGCTTATTGAACTATGTAATGTTTTACTTGATTTAAACAGTAGCAGGTTTTAAACGGCCCTTAAAATAACAGGGAACCTTTTCCTGTTGCAATGAATTAGAAACTTGTTATTGTTGTTGTGTTTTTATCAGTAATATTTTGTCAGTTAGTAGAAACTGAAATTTGATAAATAAATGTTTTCGGTTAAACCAAAAAGAACATTTGAAATAGGAACAGATTTATTTTAAATGCAAGTTTTCATTCAATATTAAAATAAAGCATCACCTGGAATTCATGCAATTTCATAGAACATTTTAGCCACTGTATATACACATATATATCATCGTCATTACAGTTTAGAATGATTAAGTAAATGGTATCGTTTCGAAGGACCAGAAAATAAAATTGTCCGCTGAGCCATGTAGTAACGGTTGAGGGAATCTAGTTTTTAGTCATAATTTATTCTTTAACAATGCATTTTATTATAATGAAAGCTAGGATACATTTGTCAAAATATTTTCTATAATCAAAAGTTTAATTTTTTGCTGAACAGTTTTTATAAATTCCTTTTAAATTGCAATTACAATTTAAAATAACTTATTGTAAAGCCTAAACTAACTATAGGCTGACAATTGTTACTTGCTTAAACGTCTTGCTCATACATGTACAAATGACATACCAGGGTTAATTTTGGCCCCCACAGGAAAAATCGGAAAATTTTGACCCCTTGGCCCGGCCCACTCATTTTCACTTTACGACTAACTGTCGGCGTTTCATTTTTAGGGGAGGGATAATGTTTTGAAGTCGATGATTTTGTGAAACAAGAAAATAAAATTTCGGCATTCATATTTTCAAAAACTAAAAATTTTTTATTTTTGCACAAATGATTAGATAATCTTGAAAATCGACATAGCACCACTATAAGAGTAGGGAAACTCTTGGATTAAAGCTAAAACAAATTCTACCACTTGCGCTAGTTAATGACCTGAAATAATTCGGTGTTTTTTCAACATTTGATTCATAAACCGCAAGTGATTTGAAATCACAATTGCAATGCAAAAAAGTGAGATAGATACATGCTTAAAAACTATATTCAACATTTCCAAAAACATTTTTAAATTCTGCATTCTACAAGTACTGTAATCTCTATTTATCACAAATACATGCAACATCACACTATAAATTTTTTTTTTAATTTGCATAAATGGTCCGGTATTCGTAAAAATCGTCATGGGTGCATTAAATAATCAGTGAAAAAAGTTTACTAAACCTTAAAAATATCTGGCCACTTGTGCAACATTTTCACAAGAAAGTATTCGGTTTTAAATTTCTATACTTGTTCCATAAACCACAAGTGATTTGAAATCACAATTGCAATGTAAAAAAATGGAGATAAACACATGTTTTATTTTTCAAATTCTGCATTCTACAAAAACTTTAACCTCTATTAATTACAAATACAAGCAATATCTTACTGGAAAGTATATCTTTTTTTAAATTTGCATAAATGGTCCGGTGTTCGTAAAAATCGTAATGGGTTCATTAAATAATCAGTGAAAAAAGTAATCTAAATCTTAAAAATATTTGGGCACTTGTGCTACATATTCACCTGAAAGGATTCGGGTTTATATTTCCATACTTGAATCGGATATACTTCACTACCTGGTATTCGCCCCCGAATATATACCTGGTGTGGCTATGCTGGTTCACACTATACAAAACCCCTGTTCTAATACCAGGAAAATTACCTGGCACACTACATTACTACCAGACACTTACTGAACCAAGAATATAGTTGGTATTAATTGAAGGAAAACTGGTACTTTCAATAATCATTAACGTAAGGAATACCAAGTATATTTTGACTCCACCAGGAATATACTTGGTATTAATTCAAGAAAAACTGGTACTTACAATAATCATTCACGTAAGGAATACCAAGTATATTTTGACTCCACCAGGAATATACTTGGTATTAATTCAAGAAAAACTGGTACTGACAATGAATATTTACGTAAGTACTACCAAGTATATTTTCACTCCACCGGGAATATATCTGGTGTTAATTGAAGAAAACCTGGTACTGACAATGAATATTTACGTAAGTACTACCAAGTATATTTTCATTCCATCGGGAATATAATTGGTGTTAATTGGAGAAAAACTGGTACTGACAATGAATATTTACGTACGTACTACCAAGTATACTTTGACTCCACGGAGAATATACTTTGTATTTATTAAAGGAAAACTGGTGCTAACAATGAGTAATAACTAACCATGGGAAAACATGGCGTGTGTGGGGAGTAATATAGGGCAACAATAACCCCAGTACATTTCAGCCAATCAGATCAATGGAAAAGTACCCAAACTATTGGAAAGGTCAGCTCTCAAATAGTTTTAGTAGCAACGTTTCCAAAACGTCAAATATTTTCGGGCGGAGCTATGTCGGGTCAGTGGGTATATAAGCACGATTTTTGTCATCATGAACTTAATTCTGGATGCTCAATGGAGCTGCCTTAAGCTAGAAGGTCACATTAGGTTATTACACCAGCCTTCGTCCAGATTTTACCTCCACTTCGAATTTACCATGGGTGCAAAGAAGGTTTCCACACAGCGCCATCAACGGTTCAACGAAGATGGCCCCAAACTACTACCGCATCCCAAAACTTCGAGGCAAACTACGATAGAGGACTACTACGGCTCTGGATCTAAGCGTTTGTGTACTGGGTCACCAGAAAATCCATCAGGAAGTCCAACAACTAGTACTCCATCAACCTCGGGGACTGTAGCGGAGTCACTTCCTTCCACAACCACCGTGTCGGAATCCGCATGCCCGAGCCCACCGATTCACAGACCAGAAGACGACGTAGAGGACGACCCTCCTGCTCCCAAACCCTTGAATTTTTTGGGGTACGTTTCACAAGCTTCAATACACAATTCTTACAAAGTAACACATGTAATCATTAAGATTTTAATTTTAGTAAATTGCATTCTACCTTCCAGGCTCTGCCGTATTCTTGATAAAGGAGAAGAGGCAATTATTAAATTTCTGCAGGGCAAACGGTTACTTCGAAATGGAACGCGGTGCCAGAAATGCCAATCACAGATGTCGCTTTAATTTAGAAAAGATGGCAACCCTCGCTGGATTTGTACGCTACGAAGAAAACACGATGACAAAAAGGCCTACAGTTACTCCATAACGACATCGACAGTTTTTGATGGCGCCCATGTGTACTTCGACAAAGTATTACGAATTTTTTATTTCTTCGCACATAATCAGACAAGCTACAATTTCTTGGCCCGTGAAATTTCGGACACTGAATCAACATCCCACCAGACTATTGCAGATTGGTTAAACTACAGTCGAGAAATATGTTTTGCGTGGCTGGATATATTGATGAATGAAGATTACCAACTTGGGGGAGAAGGCGTGACGGTAGAAATTGACGAAACTCTGATGGGCAAGAGGAAATACAATCGAGGTACAAAAACATCAATTACTTATTAGGTTTTCAAGTCGTTCACAATTAAATACAAATGTTTTACTGACTTGCAGGAAGACTAGTTGAGGGTAGTTGGGTGCTCGGAATGATTGAGATACAAACAGGTCCGGATGGTAACAAACGTCGTGGTGGCCGCTTCAGGTTGGAAATATTGCCTGACAACAACAGGACCGCCGAGGTTCTGATTCCACTCATCCAGAAGCACGTGGCCAGAGGTACCACCATTGTTACCGACGGTTGGAAAGCGTACGGGCGACTTGATTCATATGGATACACACATTATGACGTAGAGCACGCTCACAATTTCGTAGATCCCTATACCGGTGCGAACACACAGACCATCGAATCTAATTGGAGGCCCTTGAAGAAGGATGTTATGAAGTCATCAGGCAATATTAAACCAAACTTGGCCCTCCACCTTTGCGAATATTTATGGCGACGAGAAGTTCGCCGTCTGCTACTTGACCCATTCAATGCCTTCTTGGAGAGCGCTGCGTTAGTGTACGATCCTCACAGCAAGGTCCCCCCACACCAGTAATTCCTGTTGCCCTTTCACTGTTTCCGTTTTTGTTTCATAAATAATTACAAACGTTCGTATTATTCAATTGATTACACTTGCTGACTTAATGAATTTCGAATTATCGATATTATTTAACAACTACATTAATTTCATGTATTATTTTTTTCATACCTGCCTAAATGTCATGATTGTTCGCCACAACTTAACAGAAACATTCTTACACCAATTGTTATCCATTCCTCTTTCGTGTTCATCTATACATGTGACAACTCGTGTAGGTGGTCGTTGAGGACAGTGAGGGTTAGGTTGGGTCGGCTGGAAAGGAGTGCCGTCACTGTGTGGCCCCGAAGGGGCCATCGCAAATGACATTGGCACCACATCCGCCAAGACCCGAAATAACAATCAATATATTCATATAACTGTACTGGTTTATGTGATGGACGCAAATGCGAATTAGGAGAATATTATGGTGACGAAGCATTCTGTAGCAATTTCGGATGCCCTCAGAAGTTAATGAAGCATTTACAGGACATTGCGCCTTCAAGAACTCGGAACGAAGGCGCTAAGCATCCAGATATAGCTTTCGCAGTTCACGATTGTCCCGAATGGGTATTCTCCGTTAATCTAAAGATTACAACCCACCTGGAGGACAAGTTCGCCAGAAAAACAGCCAGGCTACACGTTGGCTACCCACAAACCTTGGAAGATATTGAGTTCACTCTAATATCTGTATCCGAACCACCAATTCCTGTACTAGGTGAATGTATAATTACAGGTGGGAAGCAATTTGCTTTATCGCCTTGCAATCACAGGAGCGAGATATCACGAGGTCGTCTTGGAGAAATCCAATGTGACAACTTTCAAGACGCCAGGGACCTTAACGCGAACTGTATTGGGAGCTCTATCATTCTACGTGCGTTAGCGGACATAAATGGGGTAAGGTGTTTATCAGATTTGATTAGTCCAACGATACTCATGAGCATAAAGCCACTACCGTTGAAATTAATGGATGGTATGCTGGTCTCTCATGATGAAGACATCATCTTTGAATCATGTTCAATAACTTGTCAAAATATCACACAACATATCCAAAAACATTTTCAAATTCTGTACAAATACATGCAATATTTAACTACAAAGTATATCGTTTTTGTAATTGGCATAAATGGTCCGATATTCGTGAAGATCGCCATGCGTACATTAAATAAACAGCGGAAAAGGTTTACATTTTTACCTAAAAACATGTCAACCACTTGAGCTAGACAATCACCTGAAAGCATTCGGTTTTATATTTCCGTATTTGATTCATAAACCACAAGTGGTTTGAAATCACAATTGCAATGCAAAAAAGTGAGATAAACACATGTTTATTAACTTGTCAAAATTTCACACAACACATACAAAAACATTTTCAAATTCTGCATTCTACAAGTACTATAACCTCTGAAAATCAAAAATACATGCCCTAATTCACTGTAAAACATTTATTTTTGGAATTTTATATTGTGCACAAAACACTTGCGTTTACAATCACGGGTTCTGAAAGTGAGATAAAAACGTGCAACTTAAGGATGGAATACTGACTGGCGTAACCCAAAAGATTTTCGTCAAACAGCCGGACTATATAGATTCTCAAAATACAGATAAAATAAACTGACAAAGCTCGTAAAATAAATGGGTCGATAATTTTTGGCCCTGCAAATCCTTCAAGGCACATACTTAAATACAATTAACTGACACGTTCCAGATTTTGGTGACTTTATTTCTTGCCAAAACCCGCAAAATAAATGGATCGATATTTTAGAGACTGAAAAACGTTACAAAATCGACACTTTCAAGAATTTAAAAAAAAGTTGTCATATTGTGTTAAAGGGCATGCATAGTCACATTTTTTTGACAAAACTCGTAAAATCAATTGACCGATAATTTTTTTGACTGTAAAAAGATAACGTCAAGTACGTAAGGAAATTAAATCGACACGTTCCACACATTTAAAAAATTGTTTCATTTTTTCTCAAATTGTGTTAGAAGGCATGCATGGTCACATTTGTGTTTGAAAAAAGTGGCCAAATAAATGGGTCAATAATTTTTTCGAATAGAAATCCTTAAATGTACATACTAAAGTACATTAAATTGGCAAGTTCAAGAAAAACCTGTTTAAATTTTGCTGTCAAATTGGTAAAAATTGGTATGTGCACTTGAAGTAATAAGAGTGTGCTTTTGAAAACTTTATTTTAATCAGAATTCGATATCAATATGATTGATGCTGAGGAGGATTACTATGACTAGCAAAATAAGACCTGCCAACTGCGGAGTTGCTTATTTCCTTTTATACAGATACTTGCATTGGTGACAGTGCCAAGTGGCATGGTCTCATTTTTGATTACGCGTTTGTTGCAATGCAGCGCTTTCAATAATTCTTCCTAGGTATATATTCAGTCACTTTAAGGGAGTCCAAAACGGCATACTTCAACGAACCTTAAAGTGGCAATGGACAATTTAGTCCTGCGGTAAAACCCTTATTATTTTTTCAAAAGGCTTTTCCAGGAATTGGACTAAATATAGAGTACTTTACAGTGCGCGGCGTCACGTACACTTTGGTTGGTTGGCCGCTAGTGTAAATATACATAATCTGAGATGTATATGCAATCACGTTTTGCAAACTATATGTATATTATACTCGATATTTTATATCCGAGGACTGATTAAATTCGTTTAAAAAACATGTCATATCTGTTGCATGCATATCAGGCATAAATTCCGGCATTATATGATTGAAAAAACGTCAGACTAGTTTGTTAATTAAATAGATTTTTAATTTCGTCGAAATTAAATCTGCAAGCACCAGACTAATAATATAATGATTAATAAACATTGCATGAATGTTTGTTTCCTCGACACGGTGTAATAGCGAACGTTTACAACAAAATATGTAAAATAGAATTATTAATATTTTTCCATAAATATGTCTGTATCAACTGGCTCCAGAATTCAACCTTTTTGGATACAGTCTGTAAAATATTAAAATTATTTGCAGCATACTGTTTTGTACTCAACACGTGTGCTTACCAAGTGACCTACTGCGATTCGCAGATTTCCCCCTAGGTGAATCTTCAAAATCCACAATTTTGTACTCAATACTTATGTGCATCATGAGCATACAAGTACAAAGCCTGCTTTCCAGGGGGGTTAAAATCACAAAAATCTTGAGTTTCAGAAGGGGTCAACTTTACTTCACGGAGGGTCAAATTTAGCTACTCATTTTCTTACTACGCATTTATCAAGGAATACATGTATGTCATCTAAACATGTAATAACGAAAACACAACAAAGAAACGTGCAACACTGCCAAACCATGTGCCGTTGATATTTGTTAAACTGATTGTAGCTTTCATGTATAAACTAGTGCTACTAGGGTGAAGACAAATATTTAAAAGAATTTTTTTGGAATTCCTGCCACTGCTGCCCTAGTCTAGCCAGACTGGACTAGGAAAGTCTAGACTTAGCTATACTAGGAAGCGAAATACACTTAAAATAATAGGCTTGACTTGACTATGCATGGTGTACTTCTAGGGCAACTTATAGAATCACTGGACTAGAAAAGAAGTAACTTGCAGAAACTTGGTTCAGAAATCATAATTTAAAATTTTCCACTGAACCACGTTGAAATGTTCAGAAGAAATCTAGTTATTATAAAGATGCTTCTTATTGGCAAAATTGGAATTTTCAACTTCTAAAAACAATTTTGCAAAAGTAACTCAAAGCGTATGTATGCATTTACTATTTACTTCTAAAATTGATAATAGATGGCAATTTTAAATCGCTTGAACAAATTTAAGCATTAGGTACTTAAACATTAAAGTCAATACCAGAGTTTAGTATACAAGTACTTTACGATATCTGAAGCTGCTTAAACCAAAGTTTTCCCATGAGTTTACGGAATTGTCTATCCTAACACATTGCAAGTTCTCCTCTTTGATAAAAGTTTGTGCTTATGTTTGTACAAGTATTGCGAGCTAATGCACAAAATGTTTGTCAAACGAACAAAGTTTTAAAATCATGTGGTATTGGTGTACACATTCATAATTGTTTCCGTCTTCCCACAAAAATCTAATCCCTGACATTAGCTGGTTTTTTTACAGGTATGAGCTAAAATCTGAAATTTTTAAACTCATTAAGATATTATATTTCACTTTACAAATGGTTTAAAACAAAAATTGTTCACATGCTGTTAATAAAAATGAATATTTTAAACAAAATACAATGTGACTAGGAGAATCAACTAGGCTTTACTAGTGATCCAGTTGCAGAATTAAAACTAGGACTTGACATAGATATTGCTACTTAAAAATTCAGCGTACTATGTGACCTGTGAGCAGCAGTGTGTTAAAATGTGGCAGAAAAATTCTGCCATATTTCGAATGAATTTGAACTCCCATTCTTCTATACTTAATTCCACACAACTTTCACGTAAAAGGACATGAGTCGGAACCAGCCTTTAGCTTGGCCGGGGTTAAAATTTTCCGATTTTCCAGAGGAGGTCAAAAGTAACCCTGGTATGCCCTTCATACAAGTATGACCATGAGACCTGCTGCGATTCAGAGCGTTTTCCCCAACATGCCAAATCTTCCAAAAACATGAGTCCTTTGGGAAATTGAATTCGGCCGAAAACAAGTTCTTGGGCAATACTTCCACCTTCAGGATCTGCTTTGATGTCAATTATTTTAGGGCGACTTGATCGCGCTTTGAGCAAATTCTTCTCCATTTAAGTCAATTCTAAACGAAATCGACTTAGACCCCGAAACGTAAAGTTGAACCAATGTTGTACTTTGGTGAAATTTGAGCTGTAAATTTGTGAGACACACTATATATATGAGCCCTTTGTTTGTACCCATGAGTAAGAACGGTACCGTAAGGGAATTAAGGGATTTACTTGTGATATTTTAATGCATGGACGGATGGTACCGTAAAAGATTGGGACAGTATGGAAATAACCTGTAAATTTCGCAAAGTATGGTCAAATGGTACCGTAACCGATTACTACCGTCGATGTTCCAAAGGTACCGTAAGGACATTACTTGGAGTATTTCTTTGTGCATGGACCCAGTAGGTACCGTTAGGGTTCAGGACCGTCAAGGAATTACTTGTGGATTTCTAATTCTTGTGAATACTGCCAATTTTGCTTCGCAATGATTGGAAGAGCCGGCATTGAAGGATCAAATAGCGAAGTCGCTATTAACACAAAAAATTTGTCCGTGTGGTAACTCTTCTGACACCTAATATTGCTCGAAACTCTCAAAGCCAAACGGATCGACAGGGAGTGCTTTCCCAGACCGTAATCGTACTGAAAATCAGGATGAAGCCAGCGACGTTTCTGTCTTCACTGAGTTGGCCTTAGGACACCTGTGTTATTATTTGACAGATGTACAGCCCTAATCAAACTGCTCGCCTGGCGGTGTCGAGTTGTTTCAGCTCGAATTTTCAAGTAAGCACAGGCAGTTGCACACTAATACAAACTCCAGAAAAAACGCGTTTTTTAGGATGCTAGAGGTTTGGCTCCACAATTCAGACAGTAGCACTCGAAAGTACTAACAGTCGCTCCCCGCCTCACCGAGTAAGTGAGGAAACGACTGGAGTAGTGGTATTTTAAAGTCGACAAAGTATCACACTTGTGCTACACTATTGAAGCACGTGTCCTAACAGTACCAGACTAGAGTCAAGCTAACCAGGGTTTTCGTTCCCCGCCGACGTGCCCATGCCTGGTGCCTTAGCCATTAAGAAGCAACTAAGAAAATCCCAATACTCCTTCCCGCACCAATATAACGGGATTGGTTTCCCATCTCGAGAGGTTTTTCAGCCAATATCTGGTGCCTGGGCACCACTGGAATTAACTTCAGATTGGACTTGCTCCAAACCACGTCTAACGACGCAGGCTTAAGTCAATAGACTTAGGAGGACCCAGAGCTTAAGAGAGTCATAGTTACTCCCGCCGTTTACCAGCGCTTCATTGAATTTCCACACGTTGAGCTCGCTGGCACTGGGCAGAAATCCACTTGCGTCAACATCCACCTGGAACCTCAAAATCTCTATGAGGAAGGCTAACAATGCCGCGCCCCAACCAGATCCGTTTCACCAGATCCTTTCCGTTCCTTAGCCGAGGCCAAGTACCAGAAAGCCTCAACTTCAAAACCTCGCAAAAGGCTTACCTCTCGTTAAGTGTTGTAGGGCTCCTTATACCCAGCACTCCGGCCCCATCTTATAAGCCGGAGCTCTGTTCGCATATTTGCGCCATGTAACTATATGGATGCCTTCTGACGGCGCCATGCATGCAACTGGCCGAAGCCAGGCCGCGGCCATCTCCAAAACCTCCACTCTCTCCTCCTTACCCGTGCTTTTACACTCCTTCAACTACGACCTAGTAGATCTGTTGGGGTTTGCGCCACCCAACGCAGAGTGATGGCCCACGGGGCGACCATGACTAAGGGTCAGTAAAAGTTCCGAGAACTTGGTTCATCCTTACTTCATAATTGCTCCCGTTCCTCGACTGTGTCGTAGAACCCAACAATCTGTCCATCAAGGATTGTACATTTGTTGGGCCTACCGGTATCCCTCTTTTCAATGACCAACAAGTCAGGACGGAACTTGCCGTCGTTACCCAAGTTAATACGGGGCTCCCATATTACCGTATGTCCTTTCTGTTTCAAAAAACCTGTTAGGCGTCGTGCAACTCGATTGTGTCGCGCCAATCGTTCCTGGTGCGTGCGGACATAATGTTGCATGACATGGGCGTTTGTCTCTTCGAGGCCGCAACGTGCCCTACACAGGTTGCTTCTATTCATGCCCCGGCAAGTTCTCGACCGGGTTGGAAGCGCACCAATTCGCAGTTTGATGGCCTCCACGAAGTTTTCTCCCGACAATAACTTCGTACCATTTGACACCCATTCGTGCACCCATGAAAAGTTTTTAGCGTTTCGCAGAGAGTACCCATCGATACTTTTATAGAGTTTTTGTGTCCAATAGCCTGCGACGGTATCATGACTATTGACGGCTTTGCCCTCCCACTCAAGTGCAAACTTGTGGGCGAACAGAATCCGACGTTGGTTGTCTATGTCGCACGCTGCAGCCACAGTGATGGGAGAATTCGATTCCATTAATTCACTAAACCGAGACTTGATCATCCCTGGAATGGAAGCAAGGAAACTCATGAGTCCAAGTCCACCAGCCGAAACTGGCGCGTGGTAGAAATCCACGGGGGTTGAAACAGGGAGATGCAATATCTCCCTAACCCGCTTCCGGATGGTCTTATCAAGATTTCGAAGTTCTCCAACATCAAGTGGTGCAAACACCAACGAGTGGATGAGCCTTGGCAGAATGTGTGTTCTTAGAATGAAACGTTTCTGCTGAGGTTTGAGTCTCAGAGATTTTAGACGGGCCAGATACTACGTAACTGGTTTCTTTGAGACACGCAGTCCTTTCGGATCGAAGTATGCCCCAAGGTAGCGCAATTTTTCTCCCAGTTTTAAGGCTGGGATTTCCACGCCACCAACTCGGAATCTTTTGTCTTCCGTGATATTGATCTTCTTCTCTTTCCCGGAGGCCTCCAGCGCCACATATATACATTTTTGGCGTGGAAGTGCAGTCCCCATTTCACTACATTCCTATCTAGTGCATCTAACATGGACTGCATGCCCCCATCGGTTTTGGAAAAGAGAATGGAATCATCATCGAACAGAATTGCATTAACTTGTTCCGTTTGAATGGAACTGCCGACAGCCACACCTACTCTCTTGGACAGGACCCTCAACATCTGATCCATGACACAATTGAATAGGTGTGGGCTCAGCCCACATCCCTGTAGGCTGCCGTTAAGCAACTCTGTCCGGACTTTTTCCTTTTCGAACACGACTTCGGTAACATAATTCGTGTACATATATTTCACAAAGTTAGCAAACTCTTCCGGGGCACCCGAAAGTGTAAGTGCTCTGAGTATGACCTTATGCGTCACAGACCCAAGCGCATTCTTAATGTCCAGCGCCGTGAGATACGCTGTTCTTTTCATTCGATGACAGCTTCTAACAACAGCGTTTACTACCATCACATTCTCGGCACAACCATCCACTGGTGAAAACCCTCTCTGCTTTGTGTCAAATCAATCGTGCCTCGACAAACGGCTGGCTTGAACCTTGTGAAATAGCCTGACGATTATCGGGGAGAAAGAAATGGGGCTAAAGTCGCTGGTTGACACAGGTGTGTCGACTTTAGGTATTAAGGCAGTTTTGCTAACTTTGAGACTATCAGGCAGTTTGCCTGCCAGCATAAATAAATTAAAAATTAGTGCGAGCATATCTTAGGGTATTGCCTTAATCTGACGAGACGTTTCTTTGTCTGGTCCTGGTGCTTTATGCATTTGCCAGTTCCTCGTACGAAATCCAACCTACTTGGCCGTGACGGCCGACCAGAAAGTGAAATTGTACTTACGGTCAGTGGTTTGCATGTTGTCCGGGTCCCATACACCATCTGGTACGCTACCGAACGACTTGGCCTACCACTCTGCTACGCCTGTCAGCCCTGACGGTTGGGCTTCGAATGACATTGGTTCATTAGAGCAAGTTATCTTGTCTAATCAGGATTGACTCTTCTCGTACATTTTACGATGAAGCGCATAAGCTTCCTTCCGTCTGTTTGCGATTCGGGACACGTACTTTAGGGTTGACCTCGCCAACTGAGTCGGCGTGGCCTCCTGTACCGGATTGGTAATGTATGACTTTAAACGACCTTCCATCACGCTTTCGCCGACGACCCTTCGGCAAGGTTCCCCCTACAGAAGGGCCACTGGATGCCACGGTACCGTGTTTATAGCGGCGGGCTCCTGATTGGCTAGACTACATGGGCGAGCGGGACCTGCCCGATCAACGGTACTTTTTCTCTGTCCATACTCGGCCGGAAGGGCTTTCCCTTGTGTAAAAAGGCTTGCAAAGTAGCTCGCAAGTCTTTTGCAAATTAAGCATCCATTTCTGAGGCCTGCTCTTACTACTTCTACCAATTCGTCTTCGTGGTATCTATGTTTACATGGCTGAGCCAGATACGACTGCAGAGCCCCTCGTAGTGTATGAGAGTCGGGCACGTACGGACCTGCGACCTCTCCGTTCCCCAACTGGCCGGGTGCGTCACCCCCAGCTTGGTCTATTTCAAAAACTTTGTCAGTTTCCTCGCTACTGTCCGAACTGACGCTGTGCTCGTCTTCCCCAATGTTTCCCTCAACAACGTTCGCTTGTTGCCCAGTCTCAATAAGCTTCATTTCAGCTTCATATGTCTCATATTTGGCCGCAAATGCGGCGCTACGGCTTCTCTAATTTCAGCTGCTGTCAAATGACCAAAATATCGCTTGCCAAAAGAACGCCGCGTATTTGTTAGCACCCTCATTATCCATGCCGTTAATCGTAGACGTTTTAAATTTGATGAATACTTATCCATATAAGATGTTAAGTGTAGTCGGACCTTTTTCTCTTCTAGTGTAGGTGCAGGAAGAAATTGCTTCGATATATATTCAGATGTTGCAAGCCAGAGTGGTCCAATCCACCAAAAGGGATGTTGAATAAGCTTGGCCGGGTTAATTCCTTTGGAACGAACATCGGCTGGGTTCTCCTCACTAATCACATGACCCCAGTGGTTATAAGGAAGCAGTGTCTGGATCCCCCCAATTTGGTTGACAATAAAGGTTTTCCACTTGGTGGGCTCACCACGGATCCAGCAAAGAACTATCTAGGAATCTGTCCAGGCAAAAACTGTAACATTGAGTTTTAAAGCCTTAGTAACAACATCAAGAAATTTTGCTACCAACAAGGCTCCACATAGCTCTAATTTAGGAATAGATCGTGGGGGTGACAGTGGAGTCACTCTCGTCTTTGCCGCGACGAGCCGGATCATGACATCTCCATTAAACACTGATTTGAGGTAAACTACTGCACCGTAGGCTGCTTCAGATGCGTCTACGAATTCGTGCAACTTTAGCGTGTTGTATTCCTGCAACAATTCTGCGAGGGATCTTCACTTTTTGTAAGCGTGGCAACTCTGAGCTTAATAGCTTCCAATCCCCCTCCAATGGATGTGGTATTGGATCGTCCCATCCTATTTCTTCTCGCCACCGGTTTGGAAGTAAGATCTTGGCTTTGATTATAGTTGGTGCTATCCAACCTAGCGCGTCAAATATTTTGGAAGTTGCGGATAGGATGAATTGCTTGGTAAGGACGGACGTGGAATATGAAGGATTCACCGTGAAGGTAAATTAATCTAGGAGTGGTTTCTACTGAATACCTAGAGTCTTAACATCATTAGAGATTTGAATAAAATTGAAACTTTTTCTCAACTTTTCCGGGATGGATGTCATTACTGACTCGACTTGACAAACCCACTTACGAATTAGGAATCCTCCAGCTTGCATCATTGCTTGAACTTGACAACGGAGTTCCTTGACTTCCTCATGTGATGAGCTTCCCCTAATGAGATCATCCACATACAGGCCCGGTGGCATGACTTTACTGGCCAGTGGAAAATTTTCCTTTTTCTGACGAGCTAACTCCTGGACAGTGCCAGCCATGGCGCTGGCTTTTCACCGAACATTAGGACCGACATCTGGTAATCCTGTAGTGGATCCTTCGGAGATTGTCTCCACAGAATGCGTTGGTGGTGGTAGTTGAAAGGGTTGACCTTGACCATGCGGTAATTTTCTAGGAATCACCGATGATTGGCACTTGATATACTCGAAACCGCATCAGTATGGGTATCAAATCATCCTGCACGTTCGGTCCACATTTAAAAATGTCGTTGAGTCACTTCCCGTTTGACGTCAAATACTACCCTCAATTTGGTTGTTTCCCTGAATACTCCATAGTGAGGGACGTAGTAAGACATAGATTTAGGTACTAATAAATCAACTTGACTTACGAGTGAAAGTTGACCGAGTTCAATGTATTTCTGTAAAACATCTACATGCTGTTGATGGTAACAAGGCTTGTCAGCAGTTTTCTCTCCAGGCTAAGGAACCGTCTCTCTGCAATTTTCCTTGATGCTGCTAGCTCAATGGATCTCTTGGGGATTAAATGGCAGATTCACTGTGAATTGGCCATTGCTTTATCTTGTGGTTGTTAGCTAGTAATACTCTTCGCATTTTTTCTCTTCCGTGGTTAAGCTAGAAACTGGTGCTACCTGCTCAATTTCCCAAAACCGTTCCACAAGACTATCCAGAGAAAGCATAGTATGACTTACTACAGCTTGTAATGAAGGAACTGTGGTGCTACCCGACAGTAACCATCCATATACTGTTCCCTGTGCAAGAGGAGTACAGTATGGACTACGTTTAACTCCTTTACTGAGGATGAGTGAGACAACATCTGCTCCTAATAGCACGTCTATTGGAGCCGTCTAGATAAATTTATTTTCCACCAATTTGAATCGCATTGTATGAGGCCACCTCTGGTTACAAAAACTCGATCTTGGTAGACTCTGTGTAACATTGGTAAGAACATAGGCATGAATAGTAGCTTTAAATATTGAATTATCAAAGACCAGGTTTAGCTCTTTAGATTTCCTGGCCCGCACTCCATCACCATTTCCGACCCAGAAATTGTGAGGCTGGTCTTTTTAGTTTGAATACCCAACCGTCGTACACATTCCTCTGAAATTAGCGTAGCTTCTGACCCCAAGTCTAGCATTGCACGACATCGTGTGGGCTCCTTATTGGCATCTTTGACTAGGATTACTGAAGTTCCAAGAAGTACTTCTTGGTTGCCATTGAGAGCATGATGAACGTTTTCTCATCCTTGGTTCTCAAATTGGCTTCGCGTCAATTTTTTTAAACTACGAAGGATTTTTCAGTTGGCAGGTATGACGCAAAGTTGTACTCAGGGTATCAACAAACTAATTTTAGTGGACTTTTGAAAATCTGGAGGGGAAATCAAAAAATGTTTACTTGTCAGACCTGGATAACGTTAGGGATGTGCCACAAATGACGTTATCCGAAAATCTGGCAAATTACGACTGACTGACTGGATGATCTTTCGTCGTCACAGCGCAGGGTGACTGAGTATATATGACGTCATGTTGGTATGTGTACATATATGGGTATAGTGTAATGCCACAGGATGCTTTATTATTCAAAACTGAGCTCGTTTGCGAAAACAATTATTAATGGCGCTAACAATTAATCGGCTTTGAGTGTCTCGTTTTATCGTCGAGATTTTATTTTTGGACGTCGTCAATAGTCATAATAAAAATAGAAGACTAACATTGAACTCTACTGTGAAAAAGCTTTAAAAAAATAACAGCGAAGGCGAGATTATTACCGTACACTAGAGCATCTCCCCGTGGAATATTTTAGGCCTACGACCGCCCGTGGCCCGTAAATGGTTTACCCGTGCCCGCTTTTTACATGCTTAATCGTACAAATGTATAGAAAATGTGCGATTATACGTTACCTGTTCTATTTTAAGGTTAGATGGATGATCCTACCTCCTTTAAAATCAATATTTTAGAATTTTAGGTAACGTGCCACCGTGGAAACGTCTAATTATCTCGTTACACTGATTCAGTAGTTATCCTGATTCCTGACAAGTCCAAATTAATGATATTGAAAACTATTAAACGGATAAGTAAGCTCGTATTTGACAGTTTGCTTATTTATTAATTGACTTATTACCACACATTTCAAATTAAAATTGATATAGCGCAATTTTATTCCACCGTTACTTAAATTGTGTTGGAAGTGGTTGCTGTGAAAATCGAACACCAGTTACTCTGCATTACTTTTCAATAAAACCAGTTTTGCGAATTAAGGATATTCACTTTAATGGTTTTGAATGCTGAGGTCGTTGTTTAAACTAACGATTTCAAACGGGCTTTTAGGGAAGCGTTATAAAGGGTGTGGGTTAAATATGCGCATACAATGACTTCATGTCGAAATTCGAAGATTGTATCTTCACTAGCGTTAGGCCACACAAAAGTAACAGTTTTGATAAAAAATGCAAAGTTTTGATAAGACAGGTGATCAAGATTTTTACGGGAATAAAATGATTAGTTTAATCATATATATGAGACGAAGATTCCCCAGCGTTTAAAAAGAATGCTGCTGTTTTATGCCACTTTTTTTGAGTATGTAAAGAATGGTACCATTTTACCGACGCAAACTTGCACAGCATTTAAAGTTACAGAGATTGAAAAATGAGTTCAATTTTCGTGAGTTGGAAGCAGCAGTCGAAGTTGTAAGCATCGAAATAGATATGGACGCAGTTACTTACATACGTTATGCTTTCTAAAATCGGCTTCTCATTAAATGATTCATAAAAACAATCGTTGAATGTCCACATTTGTTTTCTGAATTTATTTCACAAATGTTGATGGCAATAGCCCATATTTTCTGACGTTATTGTTATTTGTACTCCGTACCAATTGCAGCAACGCCAAATCTATCAGCTTTTTTTAATGCAACTGATATGGACTTCCCAGCGAAACTGGTAAAAAATACGTTCTCTGTTATTCTTGCAAACTAACTTCCAGCGTTATATAGAGCTCTTTTTAATTTTAAGTATAAGTCCTGATTTGGGGTTCAAATAATATGGACACCCTATCCCCGTCCCGTCCCCGAAAATTAAAAAAAACTTTGTCCCCGGTCCCGAAAATCGGGGCATATGAACAAAATACCAGTCCCGTCCAGATAATTACTAAAAACACTTGTCGACATTCCCATACCGAAAATCGGAACATGAGGAAAGTTCGCACAACGAATATTCGTACCAAAAACATAAAAAACACATTTATAGCATCGTGGCTCCAAGATTCCTCCTTAAGGCAGCTTCAATTACAGCCATATTCCATATTTCAACAATCATTACTATTCTATTCCTGTTCTATTTCGGTCACCAAAATTATTCTAACACTAAAATTTTGAATTCCTTTTCAAATAATGTATATGATTACTTACGTTCAATTATGATTGTAAATTTCTCCAAACTTAAATCGAATGTCTTACATTAGCTCAAATAGTGCTCACAGAATAGTTTACTCATGAGCATTAAAAGCTGAAACGTTATCCTTGTACTGCTATGCTTGCTCGTCCCGTCCCGTTATACATACGACCAAAAAGCATGTCCCGTCCCGAATACAACGGGGACAATTTTTTTTGCGCCCGTCCCGTCCCGAATTTAATGGGGAAAGGGGCCGTCCCGTCCCGGTCCGTTAAGTGACCCGACGGAACGTCCCTGTCCCCGTCGAAGCTCTGCTTCAACGATCTCAGGCTCATCGAAAAAACTTCAGTTAAATATTCTAAGTTTTCTTCCTTCAAAAACCTGACTCCGATTCAGAACTATCAGCTTAGTGCTGTTTCCAATTCAGCTACCTGGGTAATAATGATGCTTAAAGAGTGTACCTAACACGCTTGATGCAAGTTGCTTTCGATTTGTACACGGAAACTCAAAGAAACGCATTTTCCCTTTCTCAGCAACGTTATTTACATTCGTTGAAGCTGCTTTTGGTTGTGGTGCATAATGAATAGGTGAATAGACTTGGAATAGACTAGGATTTTTTTGACTTGGAGGGAATTGGAATAAACTAGAATAGCCAAGTCACAAGCAGATATGAATAGAATAGGAATAGAATAGTACAGCTTGAGTACGTGGTGGACTAGAATTGACTAGACTAGAAAGTGAACGGGCAGCACTGGCTGCCGCTGATCAGATATGCCATCCACCTTCCCGCCTGCCAAGTAGCCTGACTCACATTACCTGATGTCATGTGGTAACAAGGGCTAGTAAATGTAATAGGAATCTAAAATACAACCATTTCAAGAAAAATCTTGTTACCGCCACTAGGATTGTTTTGGGAAAGCCGAATTTTTAAATTTGCTTATTTCCACCAAGTTTTTTTAATATGTTTTGGAGCTAAATGATAACAAATTTTATGGGCTCTACAGGGCATTAGTTAAGAAATCTCTACGTTGATAATTTCGGTACTGATCAGTAAAAATATAAAGAAAGGTTAAGAAAGTTCACCTTCAGGAGCTAATGATCCTGAATTTCTGATCTTATATTTTTTATGGTCGACAAAGCGTTCCTGAAAACGCTTCGGAACGTTAGTTTCCGTTAGTTCGTCACACGTTATTGTAATTTTTTTCCGTTTTGGTTTTTGTTTACCGTTATTTTAAAATACCGTTATCGGTTATAACGGTTTTCAAGCAAAATGAATTCGGTTAAACGGTTAATAACGGTATTTATTGAGCTAGTTTAAAATTTATTTGATTAAACTAATAACACAAGTATTAATCAAACATTTCAAAACCACGGAACTTCATAACATGTACCATTCAAAATCCGTTGGTTCGAAGGAACAAAACAGCGTTCAGTAACTCGTCCTTCATACTGCTTCGTCTTTCAGATAGAACAAATGCTAAGGCAGAAAAAATGCGTTCAAAACTCACTTGAGTCCCAGGAACCCAAATAAGTACTCTAGCTATATATCTCAATTAAGTCGGAGCAATACTGGCCCACTATTCGAATAGACCACACTTCACGCACTTTATATTTTTTTCCCTCGGAATTTTCTCATATAATGCCTTATATCATATAATATATATGATCTAATATCATATAAACCTTCCAACAATGTTGTTCTACTGGAAATATATAGAAGCCGTATATGCTGATTCTGTTTCTGTGCCTATTCCTCAGAAATACTTCAAACGGGTCTTCCTTGTTATTAGAAACAATAGCATCAAGCTGGTCGACAACTTGTTAATAAAGTGGAACTAACAGTAAGCACTTTTATCAGAAATCGAAATATGCTCAAATTGAAAAGCAATTAGCAAAAGCATTTGTATGTTTGCATAAAACTAACAATACACAAGTCGAAATAAGCTTAAATGAATGAATCTAATAATAATCAATTTATGTGTACTAGATAAGTAATCAACGTGCCGATATGTACATACTTACTCATATAAAATACGTTTACAATTAGCCACGTATTCAAAAAGCGTACGTTCACGTTGAGTTCAATCGACAGTATAAAGTTGGAGTACTGGTTAGGTTCTCAACGGATCGGATAAAACCGGATATCCGCGAGTCGGATAACCGAAAATACGGATCGGATGGAAGGTTCATCCGATCCGATGCCTACTCGAACGGATCGGATCGAATATTAGCCATTCGATAGAAAATACGAGTCGAATCGGATAATTTTAATCGTTAACCGATCGAATCGGTTAATTTCGTCGGATGATCCGCGGATTTCCAAATGTCAATGTGGTGCACAATTCTCAACCCAATCACATTGCTTTTGAGTAAGCACCACCAGCATCAAACGATCGACCTTAAGTGCAAACATTTGCTGGAAAGTTTTTAAGTGAGACCCGCCGGTGCAGCTGTGACAGTGCGATATGTATATCGTCGGTGAAGAGGCAAAATGATCTAGGTGCATGATCGATTAGAATCAAAATGATCTACTTGCATTGAATTTTAAAAGCAAAATGATCTAGATGCAGCTTTTTCTAAAAGCAAAATGATCTAGATACAAATTATAATAAAAACAATATAAGTAAACACATTCTAATGCCGGTGTGCAAAAATGCGAGGTATTCAAAATCTTTCATATGTGCATTTAATTCCCCAATGCCTCCATTTCTTTCTTTCAGTAACATTGAAAAAAAAGTTGTCAATTATGATTTAACATTTGAAAATGATTCCGAATGTTATGATAATGGTGATGATCGTAAAATACGATTTGAAAAAACTCCACGTTGAGAATTATTAAAGGGAAAACCAATTCAATGTGCACACTAACACATGAGTGTGCTACTGTGATTTTGATTCGTCTTTCAATTCGTCGATTTTAAAATAAAGGAATGTTGCAGTTTTCGTAACTAAAAATGTATTAGATGCAATAAGTGAAAAAACTTTAGTTGCCGGAATGATCCTTAGTAATAGCAAACCCTTCAGACAATATTAACCCACAACCCTAGGTCAATTACAGTCATGGTTAGCCCTTATAAGCCACGTGTCCTCCTTACAGATGCTATTTTTCTCACAAAAAAAATAGACCAGCACTTAGATCATTTTGCTTTTAAGGAAAATTGTATGTAGATCAGTTTGCTTTTAAAGAGGCTTGCACCCAGTTCATTTTGCCTTTAGGGAAAAAGTTATGTAGATCATTGTGATTCTAATCGATTATGCACCTAGATCATTTTGCCTCTTCACCGACGATATATCACTATATATGAGGTTACTTGACAGATTTAAGTATTTTAAGCGAAGCAACAGGACTTTTAACTGGAAAAATATCTCCCTGTGGTTGAATCGTTTCCGCTACTGTTTGTGGCAACTGGTCTTGACCCAAAATACGATATTCAGTATTTTTAAGACCACGGTTACTACAAGGTATCCGTTACTAAAATAAAGGGGATGAGTGTAAAAATCTTCAAAAACTTTTACCACTGAAAATGATTGTCAAGCAGAGATGGCCACACTACTCTACTTTTTAGTAGTGGTAGTGGAATAGTGGCAAAAAGTAGAGTAGTTGTTGAAAATGAAATAAAATAATATTTATTGGTAGTGTAGGACAAAGGAGACATGAGCAGGCAAGTAAATAGTAGTAACTACTAGTGCCCGTTCACATATTGCTCCTAAAATGTAGTGTAGAATAGTGGAACCGACGATAGTTTGGATGTAGTTTAGAAGTAGTTTACATGCATACTCAAAGTCCCATAAAAGTAGTGCTACCCGAGTAAGCACTATACTTAAACATGGAACGTGTGATTATGTCTTTTCATAACTTTCTATACACTACACCGTTACACCGAGTTTCAATACTCGAAGTATTATTGCGCGATTGCCTGGATGGATATATGTAGTAACATCTTGTATTTGTATTGGAGCATTGCACATTTTACTTTGTGATCATTTTTAGCAGCAGTTGAACTTGCAAAAGCAAAATCTTAGTATTGATCTCTATTTATTAGTGCTTTAATCCTCCGTTAATTAACAGTTCTGAAATTCAAGCCAAATCCAGATTATGGCAGATTCCGTACATATAATGGCAACGGACACTCCATTGACAATTGTAATTATTTCTTGTGTCAACTTGTAACATTTTTATAAGGTATAGTCAGTGGTTCTCGTTCTCATGTATGTACTTGAGTTATACACACATGTGAATGTTTTCTAAAACAATAAACTAGTTTTTCAAAATGCCGAACCTACAATTGATACTTGTAAAGATCGGTCCTGCACGCCTCTAATTTAGCATAAACGTCTAGCTTCATCGACAGAGGATAAACTGTGTTTGCATACGATGAAACGGGATTTTTTCGCTAGGAATCATATTTATAGCATATATTTAGAAATTAGGAGCCTTTTTAGGCTTATATTAAAATTATATGATTTTAGGCTGAGATTAAATTGCACGGCTATTCAGTGAACAGGTAGTACATTGTATAGTGTGGCTTTTTTACTGCGTAGAGTAGTGTGATAGTTGTAGTGTAGAGTAACGCTAGTTTTTAGCTTTCGCGGAGTAGTGGTAGAGTAGTGTAAAGGTGCTCTCTCAAAGTAAAACTCTACTGGAAAGTAGTGTAGTGGTAGTCTTGATTATCGATAAAATACAGTATTAATAGAGTATTTGTCAAAGATCATTCTTGTGTGGTAGTGTAGTGGTAACTAGTGGCATTTACCCTCAATAAGCTTTTAGAGTAGTGAGTGTAGTGGAAAATTGAATGGTCACCTCTGTTGTCAAGCCAAAAATCGTTCTCTGTATACCCATAAACACTCAGCACTAAATCGGAAGGCAAAAAATATTTGGTATATAGTGTTTTAGTCGAATAAAGTTTAAAAATGCATTACAAATAAAACAATTAATACTTAATGTCGGATGTCGGATATCCGCGGATCGGATCGGTTTATTAGACGATCCGAACCGTTTTCTGACGGATTGGATCGGATTTGAATTTTTTTTTATCCGTGTAACAAGAATCGGGTCGACTAACAATAAGCATAATACTTTATCCGAAAATTTCGGTTCGGATCGGATGATCAAGTTATCCGACTCGTTGAGAACCTTAGAGTACTGGTTTCCTTTACAGTTGAGAAAAAACCTAAAATACCCGTATTTTTTCAGTTTCGGTTACGGTTATTACTAAAACACATTTATTGTTTGTTTTTGTTTATCGTAAATATTTTTTTTCGATTTGATTTCAAAAACCGTTATTGACGTTTTTCCGTTAATAACGTTATACCATAACATTATCCAGGTCCTCTTGTTGGCCTCATGTTAAAATCCACAAGGACTTGTTGTCAACTATCAGACCATACAAAGATAAAGGTGCTGCTATTAATTTTTTGAAAACATGCTGTGTACACGTGCCATTCTGAGTTGGTCAACTACACCACTTAACCAGAATTGAGTACTGGGGTACCCTAAAGGAATACGTGGGGGAGGGTTGCAAGGTTTCTAATTCATTTTAATGCATTAATGCCTACTTGTGTGTGTGAAAATACGGCTTGTTTGTTGACGCACGTATAAAATTGTGAACCCCGAAAAAACTTAAATTTAAATTCAAAATGTGCGGTTTTTGAATCGACCTTCTATATATATATATATATATATATATATTCTATATATATACATATATATTTCTACATATTTGATATATATTTGGAACTAGTGCAGGGTAATGATAGGTAAACTCCCAGTTCGTCACTCCCACTCCCGATCAGGGGTCGGATTTTTGTAAATCTCCCTGGAAGATTATTTCTGAATTTCCCGGCTGATGTAAATGTCCTTGCTGGTAGGTCCTCAACAATTTTAACAATCCCTGCTGAAAAAAGGTCAACGATTTTCAAAATCCCTGTTGGAAAAAATATTTTCCCTGCAAGTCGTTAAATCCCTGTCAAATAAGGTCAAATAATCTAAAAACCCCTGTTTGCCCAACAAATATCCCTAAAACACGTCAACAAATTTCAAAATCCCTGCCAAAACAAATCAGCGAGTTTGAAAACCCCTGTTCGCAAAATGGAATCCCGTCCCTTTGAGATTATCCCTGCAGGGAAATTTTTTTCCCTGCCAGAAATATTTTTTCCCTGGGAAGAATCTTCAAGTATTCCCACAAAAATCCGACCCCTGCACCCGATCAGTCCCAGAAGGGCTGACAAGTAAACATTTTTTGGTGCCCCCTCCAATATGTATAGAATATTCTTTTTCAGCTGAAAATTAAACCAGCAGTTTTTCGGGTCTGGTTACAAATGTGCAATGGCCAACTCATTGCAGCATTGGTTACTGTTAATCCTAGAAAGGTCAATTCCCAACCTTAATGTCGTTAATATACTCATTTAGCTGATTTTATTGTTGACAGAAGAAGTATCAGGGTAGTGGGATACAGAAAGCCGTTTGACAAAAACCTTCAACTTATTGAAGGTGGGGGTACGTGAAACTTGTAATTCTCCACATTAAATGCCATTTAAAAATTCCAGCTTTGAATTTCAGGACAAGTTGACTTCGCACCACGTTTTCTTAAAAAAGTACGAAGGATTTTTCAGGTGGCAGGTGTGACTTAATGTAGTACTTAGGGTATAAGCAGAGTTTTGGTTGAATTTTGAAAATCTGGAGGGTGCACCGAAAAATGTTTACTTGTGAGATGCACTCAGTCCACTCACAATCAGTCCTTGCTTATTATAGTGTTTGTCCAACTCACAATCAGTCTCAGTCCCAATAAACTCCTTGCTCAAACTCCCACTCAGTCTCCAAGGATACAAAATAGCGCTAATTTCCATCGTTGGGCTTTAATATATATATGACGCTATTAAAAAATGCGTAATAAAGTCAAATTTGTCGTTAACAATAAAATCATGCATGCAACAATGCATTCAATGAACAAGTTCGTTAATTGAACTTTTATGAAATATTTCAAGATTTGAGTGAACTTAAATGAAGTCAAAACTTGTCAATTTATGTTACGAATGAGTTTGAATCGAACTGTTTGGCAAATGTAACGAACTTGAATGAACGTGAATGTCTAGGTACGATTAAGAGATCTGAATTGAACAGAATGTGAGAATACGTATTATGGAACTCTAATTTAACGTATACGTTCCTAATAAACTGATTCAAACCATTAAAGAGCTAAATATTCTCGGCAGATATCTCGAAAATCTAAATTTTCAACTAAAAATAAGATTTAAGATCAAAATAGTAACTTTAAATTAAATATATTCATGATTGAACTGAATTGATTCACGGGACGGATAATATGAACGTAAATTGAACATTTTATTTCAACGTTCAATTTGAGTGAACGTGACTGAACGCAAAAAAACATTCGTATGAATTGAACTGTGTTAATGGTATAACCAATAACAATGAACTGAGTATGATTGAACGCTACGCGAAAGAAAATAAAATGAACTGAACTTGAATTGAACTTTTCCCCAAAGTTGCATGCATGAATAAAATGTCTTTTTCATAAAACCCCAGATGTCACGTAAACTCCCACATATGTGTAATTTGAATATTACTGTAACGTTTTTCAAAATTTATCCTAGGAGATAATTACTTATTACGATTAGAGGCGGGAATTCCCAATTAATTTTTAGTTTCATATAATATGCTTACTTTTATATATATATATATATATATATATATTTACAAGCATGATTCTTCTAGAGAATTTATAGGAGAACGCTCGATGTTACATCCTATAATGGCCCTTCGCCCCTTAGTGACTTAGCACGTAGTGCTCATCACAGATGATTTTTTTCATTGGGAATAATAAGTCCTGCTCGATCCGCCTGACCCGGAATGCTTTCCTTAAAGTTTGTCGAGGCTAAAGGATACCCCTGATGTGGATTAAATTGACCCAATGCCTCTGATACCCCAGTCTCCTGAAATTTGATGCATTATAAATAGATAGGGTCTTGTATGTAAACACGATCCTCGTTCAAGAGCACGCATGTATGTATATAAGTATATATTGTTAGGGTATGTTACTGTTGGAGACATTGACGGTAGATTGTGTGTGTGTGTGTGTTGGTGGGAGTGAGAGAAAGTGAGAGAGAGAGAGGGAAAGGAGTTGGACGGGAGAGCAGGAGAAGGGAAGAGAGATCGATAGGAAACGTCATGTCGTCATGGTTTTTTCCACGTGATTCCCTTCCCCTTTCGCCCGCACCATCAAAATTCATTCCCGTTTTTCCTACTACCCGTATCCACTATACAAGTATGTATACGAGGGATTTAATCACAGCCTCCTACAACTCATCCGCTCCGAAACACTTCGCTCACACGGAGTCTCTCACACTCGCAACCCCACCGCTCTGTACGGACGGAGTCAGAGGAACACACATACCTGAGATTGTGAGAGAGCATCCTCAGCTCTCCCACAAACCCAAAAAGCCCAAGATTTTATTCTTCTTATTCTTCTGTTTCAAATCCTTTCTTTCTTTCATTCCTTCTCTTTTTTTATTTCCGAGCCAGAGTGAGAGAACATGGACCAAGACAACAACGACTCCTGGTCAGCCTACAGTGCCCATGTCGAGGTCTTCATTGCCCTCAGGTAAGCATCTCCAAGTCACCTTCATTTCCTCCAATCTAATCATTCACACAATATCCATCTTTCCCAATCTGACTCCATGTCACTCCCGTCTCATTTCCTTCCATCCCTAATCATCTCATCCCAATCCTTCCTCCTCCACATCCGACCTCCACAACAATCATTGTTCCCCCCTTCTCCCGTCCACCTCACCTCATTACTCTCAAGCCCAAGCTCCATTCCTCTTCCAAAGATTAATTCCTCCAGGAGTCACACACACACTAATTACACAATGGTATCCCAACCTAATTACTCCCTCCGCTCCAGAGTAGTTCCCGTAAAGGCAAGTCCTCCTTCACTACATTCACTCTCCAATATACTCTCTCACACGCACACCTTTTACGCTTCCTCCAGGAAATAACCTTTAAATTCACACTGCAAAAATCAAAATAATTTAACTTTGCCCTTATATTGACCCCATGAAAAAACAATTTGATTTTTCTCACAAGATCTCATTTTTTTTGACCGTCAAATTTCTTAAATTAGCAGCTGGGCCCAGTCATTATACTTTCTCAGTCAAATTATTCTCAACAAAGTCGAATCTGCACATGAATCCCAAGTAAATTCCTAATAATTCCTCAGCTGTCATTAATTAATAGTCACATCGTGTTCGGGGGGGGGGAACTTTTTAAATTAAAATTAGTCCAAACATAAGGGAGTTATTCCTATATGCAAGTAGAGTTTCGAGGGTTTAGAGTTTTAAAAAATACATATTGTCAAATGCAATTGGGAATTAATTATGACTGTAGAAGGGAATTATTATTGAAGGTAGAGATCCTTTAATTAATTCCACGTACGTACACTTGATTTTTCTTTGGCTGGCGGGTAAATTATTTTTGTAGTGCTAGTGCTAAGAGCCCCTTGGAATTATTGAAAGCAGTAATAAGTAACTGTATATTTATAATGGACGTTAATATATACTTATTATTAGTAAGTCCATATGTGAATTTTGCCCCCAAAGTAATTACTCAAGTTTCTGAAAAAAACATGTAAAATTTGTCCATTAAATTGATTCTGAGTGTAAGGATATTTTTGTATATTGCGAGCTTTTTAATATGATGAGAGGGGAATTGTACGGGACTTGAATATTATTGTGTATTATTTTAGGAGGGATATAAATCAAGTCGAGTAATTAATTTGCATGGGAAATACACATAGTTATATTATGTGAGACGTGTGTGCGGGTTGACTGGGGCTTTTGAAGGTTTGATAGTTAATTAAGAGAGTTTTGGTTCTGTGCTTATGTGAGAGAGACTTTTGACAGGTTTGAGGGGGGACGATCTGACGCAGGAGTTTTAAAGACTTGAGAGAGGGGAAGATTGGAGAAAAGTGTGAACTGATGAAGGATGTTTTGGATGTTTGGGATGATGTTGGGAATGTATGTATATAGGAATATGGACTACTGCTATGATGCCAAGAACCCGGGTTTTCCTCGGAAGTGTGGGCGAAAGTACTTGGCTCACCAAGTCGTGGCGTACTGGAAGCCTCCTGGAGCTCTCCAATACGTTGAGAAATGTCTCACGGAGACCGTGTACAGGGAAACAAACCCTAAATTTTCTACTAAAGTAATTATGTCAAAAATTAATTATGATTTCTCCCAGTACATTAATTACTATTTCCTGAAGGTTGGACTAACTTGGTTATAATAATTATTAATGTTATTATTATTCTCCCTATAGCTGTACTTCCAATGTGATGAGAGGGATGCCCCGGCAATATTCCTCAAATTTGACATTCAGCATGCGGGCATTGACCAGCGGGTGTTGGGCTGCGTGGAGCTCTCTTTGGAGTCCCTCCTGGCCGGAGGCTACAAAGGACTTGACCTACCCTTACTCAGCCCGGATACCCACCTTGCAAAAACACCGAATCGATGCCAAGTAGATTTAGGAAGAGTCTTCCTCCGTGCTGAACTCCTCAAGCCTATTGATTATTCGGTCAGTGGATCATTTCCCACTAGTCATTCAATTTACTCCGGATTTATGGAAGCAGCTCCTTGTTTTTTTATTCCAGTCCCAATTTCAGCCCCGAACTTCTCTCAAATTCTTAATTACAGGGCCCAATGGGATTTCTTTCGGAGATATACATATAGTAAATTTATAGTTAACATTTTGAATTAATAATATTTGTAGAGGGGAGAGATTATTGTGTGGGATTGAGAGGGAGACTTTGTTTTTTTAGTGGGGGGGGGGGTTGAGGTTCGGATGATGTGAAGATGCTCTAATTGAGACTGGGGTTTTTGTGGTGGAATTGGAGGGAGTCTGAAGACATGTGGCTGGGATTGGGAATATACATATGTATATAAAGAGTTGTTGTGACTCTGCTGTGGGTTGATCTGCCGGGGGAGATAGGGAAAGTTATTGAGTGATGTGGATGTGTTGTTGTTGGTTGACTAGGTCCTAATTAAGTTTGGGTTGAAGACGAGTGCGTCCCGGTGGAAATGCTTCCGGAGAAAAATTCGTCCGTACTACTTTGAGATGTACAAGTCAAACGAGCAGATGTACTTCCAGATGGACAATGCGTATACGTTAATTTACCGGAGTGAGCTTATCAAACATTCCGGGTCGGAGGATGACTGCTGGAACTTTTTTATCCTGCCAGTGAATCGGGTGTGCAATGGGGATTTGGGACGAGTGCTCAAACTTGAAATCTATCAAGCGGATGACTCCGAGAGTCCTAAAGGATTCGCTATGACCACGCTTAGAAAAATGCTCATTGAACGAGAGCTTGTCATTCCCGTGGATGAACTCAATGGCAAGGTACAGAGCATCCGCTCCGACTCATTGCATTTTTACAAAGTGAATCTTCATGTATCAGTAATTACAAGGGGTCCCTCCCCCCCCCCACTCCTTCCCAAAAATGTGTTTTCCTCCCATTCCACTCGTACTGCCAATTTGGCTTAATTAACCCAATTAAAAATAATTGTTTGTGTTAAAACATCCTTTTGTTTAACCAAATTTCCCTGCAAAGTTTTCCACAGATATTTGCAAAAGAAACGGATTTTTTCTAAAATTTACTCCTTAAGATTTACATTTAAATTCGGAAATTTTGAATGGAAGAGCTGTTCTCATTTTATGGAAATAATTAATTATTTGAATATGAAGAGAACGCAGAGCAAACTACGCTAGATTTTCCAACCAACTGAAATTATCTCTTAAAATTTTAAAGAACTCAATCGCTGGAATTGATTTTCAGCTATACTTTGGAGGTTTTTAGGAGATATTTGTGTTGTGGAGCCCTGTTAGATTGAAATGAAGATCTTGTAATAATTAATTACTTAGCTACAATGAGACTGGATGTAATTTTGTAGGAATTCAATGAACCATGAAACTAATTGTGTGATTTTTTTCTGTGTTTCAGCATTCAAACAAGATTTGTTTGTATGCACCATTATGCTACGAAGTACCTTTACATCCCCTTAAATTTTACCTAAGTAAAGGATTAATTATTAGACGAATTTACGCAGTCGATTTTTCAAGTAAGACAATCATTTCCCGTCACTCCAACATAACGTATGTACATTGTATGTATGTATCTATCTACGTTTAAAATCTGTTTTGTTACCCTGCATGTCCTCCTCCGGGAGCTGTAACCGTTGACTTAATGGAGCCCAGACACGATTACCTTCCTGACCATTATTTCCCTTGTAACTCAGTGACTAAACCCTAGCTTCCAGGTTTCTCGACTGTAACGCACAGTTCCCTACTACTTACTCAATGACTCTTTTTTTTATTATACCCTCACTCGGATTTTATTTTGCTTTGTGTGTGTGTGCCGTGTGTCCGTGGGTGTGTATGTGTCTGCGTGTTTGTTTGTGGACGTGGACAAAGCTCTCCCTGCGGGACTAATAAGAACCAGACGTTGCCGCCACTTTGAAGACATATTAGCCCGGACTGAGGACATTAATTCCATGTATTGTTGATTTGCGAATGGGACTTAATGCTTAATGTTGGGTTGTGTGTCTGTGTGTATGTCCAGGCTCAAATTGGGACGTCCAGTTACATAGAAGATGTCTGCACGATATAGACGCAGGCAGAACTCCCTACGAGGAAGCAATAATAATGGCATCAGGGGCCATCATCGATGTTGCTCAAGGAGAGTCCGTCTTTTACAGCTTCGGTAATTCACCTGCAAATCCCTACGTTGCCACTTTTGGACAGGAGAACCATGTTCGTTTTTTGGTTGGAAATTACAGGTACGCTATATATTTTCAGTGGGGTTTCGTCTCCCAATATGTACCCCCTTTTCCCTCAACCGGTTTCCTTTCAAAAATGGGGGGAAAAAACTCAGTTCTACAATTTTGTAGGAAACTTTTTTTTTCTGAAAAATTTTCAAAATCAGATTACATTTTCCTCCAAACTCTGGCACAATTGCCCTTCCTCCTCAAGTATAAACAAATTATGCTCTTGTAATGGGGAAATATGTATAGGACTGTGTCTGAATGGTAATGAAATTTCCTGTTCGTTCGCTCAAATTGGGAATACAGCCTGCTCTTAGGAGGAGTCTCTCGTGTGTCAACATTACCTTTATTAGGTCCAGGCCAGGGGAACGCATACAATAGAATACGTCAGGCAAAATACCCTTGTGCACAATTTAATAAAGCTCTGAACATTCCTGCCCTATTGATGAGATAGTCTTGCGGGGGCTGTGGAAGTACATCACCAAAGTTACATTTCCGCTGGATGTATGTACATACGTATGCTCCTTTGCTTTTCAGAGCACTAAAAGTTCCCAGCGTGTGTACTTTCCCCTAATATTTGTTGACATTTTAGCGACCTACATGTAAATCTCCCGACTATTCAGATAGCTTGACAAAAGGCCATTAAGAAATATTCCTGTCCCACTGGGGCCTCAGAAATTTTAGTGAGTGCAGCCTGCTACCCACATTATGTACATGTAGCAATTACGCTCCCAAGCATGTGCCTGCTTCATTTTATTGTCCCGTACGTGCTAAGTGCTGGGTTATTTCTCTAAATATGTAAGCTAAAATCCTATGAATAATTATTCTTTGGGAAATATCTTTGACTTGCCTACCCAATTCAGAGCATTATTATTAACACAAGTACCTCATTTTACCTTAAATATCTTCGAAATATTCCTCCCATAAGAAGTCTTAATTGACAGGCCTTATATGTATGTATGTAATTATATAAAGAGCAAGTGAGGGAATAAATCAGTTAGTTTATAGCGAAGTTTCCCCCACAGAGCCATCCTTGCTATAGTGAAAGCATCTCTAACACAGAAGCAAAGTGACTCTTGTAAAAGATGAGTTTGAAAGGGGAGAGAGTAACATGTGGGAGATTGGAATGTGTCCAAATATGTAGTATGTCCTTCTAAAACATGTTCTCTTCACGGGGAGTCCTTTAAAAAGACAATCGGCTCAAAATCTCGCCGGAATTACCTACAGTAATAATCATTATTTTGTCTGTAATAATTTTATGTCATTAGCAAAAGTAACAGCAAAGAATATTTTGTAGTACAAATGTATGTACATATTTTCTTCCAATTGAAACAATAGACAACTGATGTGGTAATTTTTATTTATTTTTGAGTAGGTCCCTGGTAACTTTCATTGGTTGAAAGAATATTCGGAACTGTTGTTGGAAAAATAAAAGCGTATTTTTGGAAAATTGATTGGAAATTTTAGGGAAGCATTATACGGAGCTAAAATGGAATCGGACGCCTTAGCTGAGGTAGAATCCAACTGTTTGGGTTCTGTGCCAGGAGGCTCCGGAGGCGCTCAACTCACTCCTTTGCTGAATGATATTGTCGATTTTCTCAGCATTCGGGCAGAGAACTTTGAATACCACGTTGTCTTCATTTTCACGGATGGACGAATCTCCGATTTAGAACAGTCAATGAGAGTAAGTTTTTTAAACCATTAGCATTCCAGTGGTTTTTACACAGAACAGAGCCATCTGTTTGACAAGGATAATTTGAATTGAGCACCATGCTCTGCTTGTATTATTGAAGGTAATTGGGACGATGGCAAAGCTCCCCGTGAGTTTGATCTTCATAGGAGTGGGTCGGGGTGACTTCCGTCCATTGCTCATTTTGGAACAGAACTGGGCCGACCCCGTGACG
This sequence comes from Allacma fusca, assembly GCA_947179485.1. NCBI lineage: Eukaryota > Metazoa > Arthropoda > Collembola > Symphypleona > Sminthuridae > Allacma > Allacma fusca. The sequence continues at coordinate 81,827,240 of OX359245.1, read as the reverse complement.
GGGGAACTCCCTTGCCGGAGGATTGTTCACGTGATTCATTTTCGAAGTCTTCTGGATTGGGACGCCTCTATTCGACACTCACAGTTCCGATCCACCCCTCCAGACCTCTTCCGGAAGGAAATCCTCACCGTCATCCGCGACCAAATGCCCACATTCATGCGAGTCACCCGCGCGCCCATTTAAAAAACCCAAAGTTAGTCTCTCCACGCTCTCCACAACACTATAAGGAAGGATAACACACACACACCTCTCAGTCCGCTCACTCAGCCTCCTTTTCTATATATATAGATATAGATTTGATTGGACCCAGTCTGGAGTGCCATTACGGATCAAGTCATCGAAATTGATGGGAAAGAAGGGAAATCGGGCTCCTTCATCCATTCACTTTCGCTCGCAATCTATTCCTCAGACATCGGGCCGTCAAGGAGATGTGACACTTTTGCTACTACCAGATGAGCATCTGGCGAGGATACATTTTGCTAGAGAGAGAGTCAGAGTGAGTGTAACGTGTAACGGTCCGTTACCTATAAATACATCCCAGCAGCTCCCGGAGAAGTTCCGAGTTATAGAGAGCAAGTTGACAAGCACAAGTGAGGACACATAAAGTACTCAATTGGATTTACAGGATCTCTCTCTCTCTACAGCAACTTCTCCATTGATCCACGATCCACCCATCAACAGGCATCATTCGCACTTGACTCAGCCCAAGACCTGATATGTGAAGACAGCTCTCTCTCTCTCTCTCTCCCTCTTTCGCTCTCTCCCCCTCTCAACTCCCAGTACTTCAATACTCCTCCGGGGTCATCCTTCCACCAACAACAACAACTCCCAACTCTCAACAACTTTCCCACCTCACAATTTCCAATCTCTCCAGTCTTTCTCCCAACGGATACTTTCCCCACTGTCTCGACATACATACTACTACACTCTTCCCACCCGATAGCCCACAAATCCAGTGTTGTTTCTCGACACCGGGTCATTCAATTCACATGTCCAAAACATTCATTTCGCATCATCTCCGGAGCCCTTCCTACTTTCCCTATAGACATGTATACAGGGTTATACAGAACTTTATACTGAACTTTGGTCTATCCCAGGCATCATGCTCCCTCGGGAGCATCATGTCCAATATCTGGACCCCTTATTTTCAAGCAGAACCCTCCCAGAGTTTCTATGAGTTTATCTGGCATTAAGGGCCAGAGTGAGAAACAATTCCAGCAAAGATAAAAACCTTACAGGGATCCAATATCATTTTATTTAATCAACTGAAGACCACACTGTTGTGGTAGTATGGGTGATACCACTGTGACCTACAATTTATTGTACAAAGGTCAACATCAATTGTTTTTAGAAACTCTGGGAAAATATTTGCTTGAGAATGGGGAGAATCCGTATTTTCCACCATTGCCCGCAATGAATCAGGGAAGTAAGGACAAGACAGCAGTTTTGTAGCAACCCTATTGACCTGTGGGGTCGGAACCTTCTTTTATCCTTCATTTATATATCTGTAATTACTTAAGGTCTAAATATAATTACGACATTATGCAAACAAAGTCCTCCAAAAGCACAAAATTCCGTAAAGAGCACAGGGAATCTTGAGATCGAACTTCTTCCGTTTAATTGATTAACCAAGGTCCCAGAAACATTCCCCTTTTTGTATTCCCCTGAAAAAAAAAACTCTTTGATTACGCTTTCTTCATCTGCCAAAAAGACAATTTGTACATGAGGACTCAACTCCTCCATTTGTTAACTATAATAATTATTCAAGCTCCAAAATGATACACAATGAGATTATAGTGTGAGATTAAATAATTAAAGGTTTTCTTCTAAATGTGAGTCCCCATCATAATGTATATAGACCAACGATTAGCGTTACCGCCTTCAGCCCAACTTTTCTTTACATTTAGGCTAAATGATTTAGCTCTATCCCAGTCTTGTACTTTTACTCCTGAACTGCGCCGATTCTTTACAGTCGGGAGAATCAGTGCTGTACAGTCTCAGTTGTTTAGTTCCTGTGGAAAAATATTGGATGAGCGCTGTGTTGGAAGTAGAAAATTTTTGACTGGCAAGCAGTGCTGACCAATCTCAGTGCAATAGAAATAGAAATGAATTGATTTAAAAAAATCACAATTATTACAGGAATTTAAAAATATTTTGTATCAGTTAACTCACAGATGTACTTCAATACTCATTTAGTAAATTATTCACTGCAGTTGACATTCCATCATGGAGATTCGAGATTCTCAATGGTTCTTACTGGAGGTAGCGTATGTTGTCTTTTTTAGCGTATCTTTGCATGTAATTTTGTCAGGTACTATTCCTATAGCTGACATTGAGCGAGTCGTGTAGTTCCGTGGGACTGTGGGAGTATTGAATTTTGATATATGACAAATAATTAAGTATTTGGAAACTACTGCCAATTCGATTTCCCTACTGTCGTTCCCGGGGTTAACATAGAGTATTATTGAGACATTGTAAAAAAATCAGAGCCCCTGAGATTTAATGGAAGCGCAGATTAATTTATTGAAAATACGCAAGTGTATATTTTGTACGTGTGTATAAGCATATATACAATAGTTGTAATTTTAAGGTACGAGTTCTGTACATGCATTTAGCCCATGCATCTGTAATGAATTAATTTTAGTGTAAAGTTCTCGAAGGCATCGCAGTTGAGTATTAATCACTATATCTATTACTTATATTAATATATACCAGACATGTTATAATTATTACAATTAATTGTTCTCACATAGTTTTTGTGACAAAAATAAAATGTGAGCACTTGACACATTCATTCCAAAGAGTTAGGAATAGTGAGGAGGATGAGCATCAGCTTTTTTCTTCCCAGTTTCTTGTAATGTTAAGCTAGAACTAGTCAACACTGGAACTGGAGGACAAATTCTTTAACAAGTGTTTCTACTCACTGTCAAGCTTCCTTCCAGGACTCTCACACCGTATCTGTTGGAATTGTCAGTGACCAGTAGGGACACAATTATTTCCTTATCCTTACATAACATATAGGAAAAAATATCGAAGAGTTTTAATTTATTACTGCTCCTTGTTTAGAAAACTCCTTATTGTGAAAATCAGTTGAAACCGCTCAGGGAATGCTTTCTATTTCAATATTATTTTGCGTGTATCCTCTAATTTTAAGTTGGGATTTTACGTCGGTATATTATTTCCTCAAATATATTTGAATCAGCTTCAAATCCAGGAGAGTTGAATCCCAGCGTCTATATTTGATTTTTGTAATAATATTTGAGTCTGACAAGTCCAGCTGGTTCACAAACAACCTGAAGAACATACAAAACTGAATTTGTTGGTGGTTATATCAAAATGTTTAAAAATGACATTGGAAGGGACAGTACTCACCCTTTGGAGTATTATTATTAAAATCGCAGACATGTTCAAAAATAAGGCACACTACTGCTATACCAAAACAGATTCATATTACAATAATTGTAAGAGATGAAAATAAACGAATTTTGGGATAAAAACAGAAAGCTGGCGTAGTTGTGTTATTTAAATTTAGTTATTACATTAAATATCTAATTATTTGCAAGAAACTATTTTCAGGTACACTCCTTCAATAATTCATTGACATTAAAGTGGTTTACTTGTATAAACAAAAAATCATCCGAGGTCAGCACTACGTCCTACTAATTGTAAAAGCCGAAATGACAGGACGTAATGTGATAGCATAAGCTATAGTTATCATACGTTAGACTACTATAAATACCCTAAAATGTTTATAAATATACTAGTGAGCATTGACTTGAGTAAGTAAAACGCTTATGCACACTGGTGCGCGCATTAAAACGTGTGTGGATGAACTCTTCTCTACGTACGAACACAAACTTTTGCAATCCTTTTTTTATTAAAGAGCACTTTCTGTCCGTTTGTTTAAAGTTTCGCGCGATCTTAATTCAATGGCCTTACAAAACGCCCAAAAGGTGGCATGCCAAGCACTCATTATTAACGAGAACTACCTGTCCGTTTCTTTAAAGCACTACTCTTAACAGGGTTGGGAAAAAAACCGGCTTTTATCAATAAAGGCCATTCATGTGACAAAATTTATTACGGTGAAACTTATTGTCCTTTACACATACGACTGAAAGAACATATAAACTATGTTCGTTTGAAGAACCGTGATAAATCAGCAGTTGCTCGACATGTTTACAACAATCGAAATCATTCCATCGATTGGGATAACGCCAAGTCAATTATAAAAGAACCAATACCAATTTTTGAGGAAAATTAAGGAGGGTCTAATAATCCAACAATCCGACAAAAAATTGATGAACGTCAATGATGGTTTTTTATTAGATGTTGCATGGAAGCCATTAATTCAGAAAATTCTAACTGCTAGTTTTTTAAAAATAGCAATCGTCAAAAATTATCTTTTAAAAAATGTTTACATTTTTTCTATTGTGAATTTATCTGTCACTTGCTTTTTAGTGCCTGAGGATGACAGTCAGTTAGATGTCGAAACCCTGCATATAATTTAGCTTGTTTAATAAAGATTAACTACGTAAACCAAACATGGATTCGATTATAAGAAAATTTTTTTTATTTACAAATGATTTTAATGCTAGTATCTTGTTTATTTAATACAGGGTGACTTTATTATCAGCCACGAACACAAATCTATATTGTGCTACGTCAGCTTAGACAAAAGCTCTAAACATCTTGCAAAGCATCAAATGGACATTTAAAACGGAAATCTAGTCATGGCGAGTAAGTGAGCTTTTGTCACACATTTCACTATTTAGATTGAGATCCTATTTACTAGGACAATATAAATGCCATGTATGTATTTCGTAATAACCTGCACCTTTGATAGTATTTTCACGGTTTTTGTTTGCAATTTTTGTGTATATAGAAACATATATCAAGCATGTCTGGCGGAGAGAGATCGTTCACCACCATCTGTTTCCTGATTTCTTGTTGGTAGCTGATTATATGCCATTTTTTATTGACGCGTTTGACGTTTTCACGGAAGCTTTGAATCGAAAGAACATTTAGGAGGTTTTAGAGGAAGCCGCAAAGTGCAAGCCCCACTCCCAGTTCTTCTTTTTCACACGGTGGGCATTAGACATAACACACCATTGTGAAGACAACTGTAAGATAATTCGGTCAGATAAGTACCTTATAGTTAATATTTTAAAATTGCAATTCGGTAGAAAATGAACGCAAACGTTCAATTAATTCGTCGTTTTAATATTTGTTAAAGGCTTTTAAAAAACCAATTAAACAAAGGACGTAAAACGATCGAGGTGACAAAGCCATCAAGGAGAACAAAATTAAACTCTTGGGACCTATTTTATGCGGTTAACAATAGTTACATCACGTATCTTAAATTTATTTACGTATGCTTGAAAAATTAGGAAATCAATGAATTATTTAGTGCAACGCTCCAAATTTTATTGATTTTTAATATTACTAAGAATTTGTTGATTTTAATTTTACTTTGCTACTAGTACTTGTTGTATAAAAATTACAGATGTGGGAATAGAAAATACCCCAATAAATGCAAAACGCATTCCACCATAGACCCAAATGTATAAAATTTACTCGGGAAGCTAGTTATATACAGTAAGCACAATATATTTATCCTCCCCTGTGTTGCTCTATCTTTACCATTGAAAAGGTTTAAACCTATGAGCCTGGGAACATCGAAAATTACCTTTACTTGTATCTAATAATGTTACAAATTAATTTCTATATTTAATTCCAATTAAGCGTCGCACCATAAAAAAATAAAAGTAGTCTAAAAAGTTTATCCGAACCAGGTGTCGTGACCCCCTGGTTACCTGGGATTCTTTAAAGTTTCCAGTGGCTAAGGCAAGTAAACAAAATTGATTTGAGATATTTTTAAAATATTAGTGTGATCCATTAACAGTTCAAATAGTGTAATTTTGGAATTAATTATGTTAGAAAATTATTTAAACAAATTTGGTAGGACAGAAACAAAAATATTCTACGAAAACGTTATTTTTAGTGATTCGACCTTAAAACGGTCGAATAAAAATTTGCGTTCATAATTACCTTAATTATGGGAAACCACCCGAGTTGTCCAACATTGGAGGGAGAACCCGCCGGCCCCCGCTTAGTTGACTCCACCGGCCGATGTGCCTCAAAATTGATCCGCAGGTATGCCAAATTGTAGTCTAAAAGGTTTTGAACTAAAATCCAGGAATTTCATACGTGATCAGACCCATAACACTCATAGTGCAAAGTACAAATAACATTTTGCTTAAACAATAAAAGACAGCAGAACGACCTAGGTCACAGGTCATGTCAGCTTGGTAATAGACAGATTCAATATGATTTATTTGATCCACAAATGGTAAATCATGACGACCAATATATATATGTATCGTAATTATATTTATATAATTATCAATATAGTTATAAACCTACGACTCAGCTGACATGACCCGTGACCTAGGTCGTATCGTATGGATTTTACGGGAAGACTTCCTAGGGATAAAATATTTGTGGCAGGGAAAATCTGAAAGGAAAGTGATTTTATTCTACAAACGGCGAAAATCGTAACCAAACCCGTACCTCAATAAAAGTACCCATTAGATAAATGTTGGTACCTGGACCTGATTATTTTGCAAGTAGTGCGTACCTGTACCTGAATTATACCCGTACCCAAAATATACTCAGCAAATGGACCTGTACCTGAAACATTTTCCTACGTACCTGTACCCAATCAGGTACTTTAAAAAGAATTACTGTAAACGGTTCAACATGATGACATTCGATGATTTACATCACAGCAGTTACAAGCTAGACAAAATTCGGCCTCATAATTTTTGCAATACTAGACATCCTAATGTTACTATAACTTGTATACCATCTGAGGTATTGCCATCTCCATTTAAATCTTCCACTTGTATGTCATCCTCCATAACCACAATATCATTTAACACCATTTTTACTGAATCACACGAACGTATTGCTGGCACGTTGTGCTAAGTCTACCATCTTTTTTGCATAAACGTATGCTTTTTCAACAATTGCGATGAAATCCTGAAAACATGCTGAATATCAAAACAAACCTGTAGGTCGAAGAGAGCCACATTCGTAAGAGGGATTTCTGTTTGTAAAAGTACCCATATTTGCAGGTATAAGTTTGTCAGGTCCAGGTATATTGAAAGTTTGTACCTGTTCCTGTCAGGTACAACCCAAAAAATTCCAAGTTTGTACCTGTACTCAACACCAGGTTTTGTACCCAAAATTTGTGTACATATAGCTAGTACCAATAAAGTACCCATTCAGTTTTGGTACTTAAACAGAGTACCCATTTCGGACCTTGACCTGTAACCAAATACTCAGGTACTACCCGTACCCATGTGATGCACTATAGTTTACAATAAATTAACACTGATTCCGATTCAGGACCCGAAATTTTGAACAGCAAGACGCATGGAATGTTTTTAAATGTGAGCAAGGCAAGCACTTGTACTCATATAATTGTCCTAAACTCTTTAGTTGCACTGAATTATTAGTGCTGAAAAAATCTAGAAACTTATTTAGTTGATACAATAGTTCAGTCCTTTATCTAGTGATCCAATGCCTCTAGCTACAATTTTCACTTTCGACATCCTACAATCTAGTAGCTGTTGAAATTTATCCTCTCATTTAGCTTTTAGCCTCATTGGTCCCGCGTTTTATCCACAACCCTTAATAGCGGTTTCAATTTTTGCAAGTAAAGAATATCATCCACGTGATGTTGGGTTTATCATTATCATGATAAAAGGCATCGTAAGCAAATATCCTAAGCATTATAACTGAGAACGAAATGTCTATTACTGCTTGCAGTATTCATGTACAACAAAATACTTTAAAAATCAAGTTCAGGTTCAAGCCAAATTGTTTCCAACTTGAACGTCAAAGTATTTCCAAGTTTAATGAATATCGCGTACTTGAATACTAAAGTTGCGTATAAGAAACCTATTTCATCAAGTGCAAGTGCTGATACCTTTTTTAGACATATTTTCAAGTTCAAGTTAAGTTATTATTATTATTATTATTTATTCAGGAATCTTTCGGGCGGCGCCTATATCATCCATTACATATTAAATTCAAATATCCATTAGATCAATAAAGTTTTTCCTACTGCTACAATTCAGCACATACTTATATAAGTCACAGACAAAATTACAAGACGGGTTACGAAGAATTTGATTTAAAGAGTTGCTATTTATTATCGTATGCATAGGGTATTTCCCTAAATAATATCAATAATAGTCAATAGTATTGTTTCAACGAGTGTAATTACTGTACTGACCAGGCCTGAGCAACTGCTGGCAGGATTGAGCCCCATTGACGTCCCGAGATGAAGGGAGGTGGTACGCCCCAGGCTATTTCTTAAATCAGGGCTTTAGAGGCTCGGAATCGATGGTAACATGTTCACTGCCATACTAGGAGCTTAAATTATTTTTTTTAAACTGATGGGGTAACGTGACACCAGGACTGGTTTTGGCCCGCTTAGAAATACATTACTAGAGTTGTTCTACCCGGCAGGTCTAATTTGTAAAACAATGACCAGTATATAATTTACAGGCTTACGACACATTGCATTGACAGTTAAGCAATGATGTATGCACAGTGATGAAGCGTGGATTACCAAGAGCTCCAAAAATGTTTCAATTCCTCACAATCACAAGCACATACAGCCTCATTGTACATACATTATACCTGTGCACTGTATACTTACTGTACACACACAACTTTGTCAATACAATGTAACTGTAAACTTGTTTCAACTTTCAAATCACCTAATTTATGTAATGTGGTACTTCATGCAACAACGCTTCAAGAATGGAGAAGTTTATTTACTGCGCTGTGCAACTTAGATCTGCTATATCTACATTAAGTCACACCTGCGACCTGAAAAGTCCTTCGTATTTTTTTAAAAAAATGTGGTGCGAAGTAAGGATTGGCGATTTGAAAATGCCATGGCATATTGGGCATCATGCCATTTTAAACTTTCGGCAAATACGCAGATTTTGGGCATATTCGGCGCGGGCATTTTGGCCAATTTCATTCCTGGGCATATTCGGCATTTTGGGAATATTCAGTTCAAATTTTCGGGTCGATTACCTTTTCCAGACGTTATTGGTCGCTACTACTACTTCCACTTGCTCCTATTGCACACTACCCCGCTCACATCGTTGTAAGTAAAAACAATTACTCGACGGTTTTAGCACACAGTTAAATAAATCTGGTCAGTAGACAATTGTAGGATTTGTAGTTTTTAAAACGTCTAACCATAGTTACGACTGGACAAAACTCACATTTTGGAATGCAATAAACTATGCCAAACTCGAAGCACTGGTCAGAAAATTTGAGAAATTGTATTTACGCTGGAGGCGGAGCAACTGCTACAGAGGATGAAAGTTATACAAATCAAAGTTCTGATCCAAGTTTCTTCAAAATAATTTATTTCGAATATTCATTTTCAGCTGAAAATTAAACTAGCAGTTTTTCGGGTCTGGTTACAAATGTGCAATGGCCAACTCATTGCAGCAGTGGTTACTGTTAATCCTAGAATGATCAATTTCTAACCTTAATGTAGTTAATATACTCATTTAGCCGATTATATAGTTGACCAGTGATGCGCCTGTTACGTTACTTTTACCCCCCCCCCACAGCTGGGTCATCGTGTCATTAAATGGAACTAAACTTGACAGGCAACTTTTGTGGGCTTAAACTAAAAGTTCTAGTCTATTTGCGGACAATTTAAATGATTTTAAGGCACCAAATCTGGTATGGGTAAGGTATTGACCTCGGAGGTCACAGCTGGGTCGTCGTGTCACAAACTGGAAGCAAACTCGGCACACGTTCAATATATGTCTAATGAAAGCCCTAGTTCTAATCTGGGCCAGTTTCATCAGCGTTTAGAATATGAAACCGGTATCGACGTTCTTTGACCTCTCGAGGTCAGTATCTTGGAAAGTTGAGGTCATATCTCGCTGAATTTTTTTACACGTTATTGAATATTTATTCTTGTCATTTTTGAAGTTATCTATTTTGCGAATTTTCACCGTTTGAAATTTTTGGTACCCCTTGAGCCCCCCCTCATTTTTCGGTAACTTTAACCCGGGATATCTCCGAATCCTGCATTACGATTTCTTTGGGCCAATTATCAAAAATGATCTAATCTTCAAGGTGCACCCTCCAGGAATTTGTTTATCGAGATCTAACAGGGGGCATATTCTCGTAAGGATTGTGCGCTGACCTTTCAAAAAGGACAAATGACGAGATTACCACACCAAATAATCGGGAAGTGGATCGCATTGCAGCTGAATCAAAAACTACACAGAAACTGCAAATTGCGTTTTCACTACAATTTCTGCATATCAGGAACATCTGGCAACACTAGTTGTTTGACATTTTAGTTTATAACGAGCGGACAATAATAATAACGAAAACGGAGAGTAACGGTTATTTTATATTTTTTAATGGTAACGAAAACTAACGCTGGAGTATAACCGTTGTCTTGTAGTAACGGAAAGGTAACGCTGAATTTTGCATACGATATTTAGTAATTTAATGGTAATTAACGACAATTTTGAAACCTGTGGTAGTAGTGTGACGTAACGTAACGAAACTGTGGATGCGCATCTCTGTTGTTGACAGAAGTATCAGGGTAGTTAGATACGAAAAACCGTTTGACAAAAACCTTCAACTTTTTGAAGGTGGGGGTACGTGAAACATGTAATTCTCCACGTTAAATGCCATTTAAAAATTTCAGCTTTAAATTTCAGGGCAAATTGACTTCGCACCAGAGCTGCGTTCAAGTCAAGTTATTTTAGACAACTTGACTTGAACTTGAAAAATTGTCTAGACAAGGTATCTATACTTGTACTTAATGAATCAAGTTTTTCAAGCAACTTGAGTATTTAAGTACACGCTTTTCAAGTTCATTTATAGAACTTGAACTTGATAATGACTTGACGTTCAAGTTGGATACATAACTTGACTTTAACGTGAACTTGACCTGATTGTGAGTTGTGCATTTGTGAGTATTAAAGTAAATTAACATGGCCCCAGGTACAGAATATTTTTCCTTAAAACAAACAATCTTATAACTCCTGGGTTATATTCACGTCACTAATTTTTCTAACTTTATAGTTCTCGAATACATTGAATTTTATGTATTTATCCAGTAAGTAAGTTCTTCAAACCCGCCAAACAGTTTCAAAACCTGGTTTCAAAATGTTTTAGATTAGTGCTTTCACCTATATAATATTTATATGAACATGCGTTAGAGAAGACCTTAACAGTGCCAGTCATATATTTTAACATTATATGTTGTATTTGAAATACGTGGTGGGTAAATTTTACAAGATAAATAAATACAAAATACCCTCGTGTTCGTAAGCTTCAAAATACGAAATACAAAATATAGTAGAGATGTTGGTGTTGGAAAAATGCGAAATACCTTAAACAATTTATGGCTAGAAAAATACCAAACACCAAATGTATTTAAAATACTATTTCAAATAAAAGATTTCAAAATATTCCACACCTCTGTAAGCTGGCTTTAAATGTTTTACCCTGGCCGAACCAGGGTGGGCCACCCCGTAACTCCACCCCTGCTTACAGGGAGTAATAAATCGCCCTTAAACTTCCTCCTAACTTCCGAACAGGTGAAGAGAACAATAACTTCATTTTTAGAATGGAACAAGAACCCCGAATAACAAGAACATCCTTATAACACAATAAGTCACAACTTTTAATTATTTAAATTATGCAAACAGGACACAAGAATAATTATTCTCGATGTGGACTACTGGGTATCGTGGAGGCAATTTTAATGTCGATGGAATAAAAACAAACAAAAAGATTGCATTGTTATGATGTTTGATGCCCCAATATTATTTTTAGTTGGATGCAATGATGCCACTAAATACGCAAAGCATACATAGCTTTTCAGTGACAAATACTCAAGTTAAACTCAAGTTGTATTCAAGTACGTCCATTCAGTGTACTTGAACTTGACTTTATTTTGCCATCAAGTAATAAATTATTAATTTGGACTTGATCGAACTTGAACTTGAAAATTCAAGTTCAAATTTTAAACTCTCTTGAACTTGATGTTCAAGTTTCAAGTCAGAAAATTGTCTGCACTTGACTTGACTTTAACTTGATACCCACTTGAACTATTCAAGTTGTTCTTGAACTTGAACGCAGCTCTGCTTCTTACCACATTTTTAAAAAAAATACGAAGGATTTTTCAGGTGGCAGATGTGACTTAATGCAGTACTCGGGGTATGAGCAAACTAGTTTTGGTTGAATTTTGAAAATCTGGAGGGGACACCGAAAAATGTTTACTTGTGAGATACACTCAGTCCTTGCTTATTATAGTGTGAGTCCAACTCACAATCAGTCTCAGTTAGACATGTTCATACCGTTCTTGTTTAAAATACCGTAATTTATTACCGTTACCGTAAAGTGGAAAAACTCCGGTAATATTTTTAAGGTACGGTATCGTTAATTAATCCGGTTATGGGGAAAACATGAATATTTAAGTCGATTTTTATAGTATGTGTGTACAGATATGAAGTAAAAAATCCAACATAATTATTGAACAACCAGTTTAGCGCCTTTTATGGCAATTAATGTGAGAGTATTAACAGTATTAAATGTTCGGAAATTCTCTCTATAATAATTCAATTTTGCTTTCTTTGAAAAATATCAAAATCTTAAAATATAGAAAATGACTCCAAAAACTTGGATTACAGACACACGGTCTTTATTGTGGACAGTGCTCGGCACGGGTATGGGTAATACTCGGGTAAACGGGTATGGGTACGGGTATGGGTACTACCCGGGTACGGATTTTGTGTACCCGAACAATTCCGGGTACTACCCGGGTACGGATTTTGTGTACCCGAACAATTCCGGGTACTAACCGGGTACACTTTGGTCGGCTCAAAATCTCGGGTACGGATACGGGTATGGGTACGTGTACAAGGATTTCAAAATGGGTATATACCCACCGGGTACGGGTATAATGGTGTCATTTACCCGTACCCGCGACCATTGTACCCGAGTATTTGGATATGTTGAGATTTGAGACATTTTGATGAATTTTATGAAAATAATGGAACTTCCGTTGGAAAATTCTGTCGGTATTTTTAGTAATTCTGAATACATATAGCTTATTGTTAATACCCTTTTAACCTTACAACATGCAGTAACTGTATTTCAGACTGTGTTGCTAAAATATATATTTATATTGTTAGGTATGTATATAGAAATTACATAAATTAGTTAAGTCTCACATGAATAATTAATTAAGTTGTGAAATACACAACCATAGATTAAGTCAGTTAAAAGTAACTCTAATACTTATTGTAAAGGTGCAAAGTAAGCACTTCCCATCGGCTAGAGCCGACGAGTGTCAACGTCCCGTTACATCCGTTATGATGTAACGTCTAGACTTAAGATTGTAAAAATAGGCTCAAGTAGCCACTTGTTAAGTTTAAGATTCTTCCAGACTCTTCAGTGAATAACTGAGAGTCATTCCAGTAACACCTATTTTTAAGTTGTTAATCTTCATTTCCTTTTCCTTTTGGTTTCAATTATAAATAAAAACAATTAGTCTTCGGATTAATGTAAAATCACACTCCATCGTTTATTCATTATCATTCCTTCCATCAGCACGATTTCCAATTATTTACATTTTCTCAATAAATACTTAAGTAAATAATCCAGGAGTAAGGATTTCATGGTATGACCATAACCTACTCTTTCATGGTGGCCTTTGTAAAACATTGCCGAAATATTATTGCCCCGGCAATGCTCCCGAATTACTCTCAATTATCACTCCCCTTGGGAAACAATCGATTTACTTTAAGAATTGATTTCATTGCCAGGCAAGTTTGATTAATGTGTCATATTTCGTGAGAATTTTTGAGAATTACAGTTTTGGCCACGCAGAGGTATCATTCCTGCATTTTTGACGTTGCAACACGCACAGAACAATCGGGACTACCCCCAGAGGAGTCAACCGTTATTGACTGTGACCGGTCGAAGAACCCCTCGTAAGTTTTATTTGATAAACGGGGTTATTAATTCTTGCTCACGGAAGGCAGACGGATTTACCTGCGCTTCACCGACCGATGCCCTGAGGATTTGGGTATACTCAACGGACAGCCACGGAGCTCAGTGCCGTTCCCACCTCATCCAGGAGGAATTCCATATAGTAATTACACAGTGTTAAGTCTCATATCCATTAACCGCCGTCACGGTACGTACATACTTACGTTATAATTTATGTCCGATAAAAAGAAGCCCTCAACGTCACAACCTGACCCTAAGCCTTCTACAAGTAGAGTCACGCGTAAAAATTCTGATCCTGATTTAAAAGACGCCTCTGAATTAGCAAAAGTCTTACAACAAGCAAAAGCAAAAGCAAAAGCTACCACTAGCAGTAGTAAAAAGCCCCCTCAGTTACCACCGCCATTACCTCAAAATACACCGCCTCCACCACCAGTTCCTCCAGTAGTCCCTCCAGCACAAGCTTCTCCTCCAAGCACTCCCAGTCCACAATATTCTACTCCGCCCGGCACTCCACCGCCGATCTCTTTACCTCCCCCGCTCCCTCCACCGTTACCTACTCTTCCATTAGTCACTCCAGTCACACGACCCGTTCCCTCTTTTAAGAGACAAATATTAAAAGCCCGTAAACTCCAACATTTTTCACGACACGGACCCTCTACCAAAACTCGCAAAGTAAAACCATTCAAAATGGCCGCCGCTGCGGCAGCAACTCTAGTTAATGTTACGGTAAATACCGCACCCATACATTCCATTGTTGACTTCCAAAAGATTAAACAATTCATTCCCGCCACTCATGACGTCCATGATTTCATTATTGACGTTCAACGTGTCGTGGCCCAATACCAATGGGATTGGCCCACACTCCAAGGACACACTCCCAATTTACTCGCTCGTGACCCCTTTCAATAGCTGCAGACCCAACTTGCACTAGCGCCTCCCGTTATTGTTAGCCTTGACACATTCTTCACCGCTCTTCGTGAGCGTTATGCAAAACCTCGACAGGTTTATCTCAATCAGTTAATTTCCCGTAAGCAAAAAGATAATGAAACGAGTGCCAAATTTTTGTATGATGTTGATAGTATTTGCACTCGCTATGACCCCACCATGAGTCAACCTGACCGTGTTGCTTGGGGAATGGAAGGTATTCTTCCCAAGTTTAAATCTGCAGCGGCAGGTTTTCCTTTTACCAGCATAGCTGCTCTCGTTCGTTTTTGCGAACAACGAGAATTTGCAGATACAACTACTGGCCCTTCAGATATGGCTGCAAAAGTTAAGTCTTTGGAAGAAACCATCCAAAAACTTACCTTGTCTGATGCGCCTAATGCCCAGGCTAATTTTGCTTTTGTCCCTGGCCGCGGACGAGGTCGTGGCAATGGCCGCGGCAATTCCCATAATAATAATAATAATCACCGCGGTAACCAAGGCAACATTCACCAACCAGTTCCCCATCAGCCCAGAGGTAATAATAATAATAACAACAATAATAGAGGACAGGCTCAGAACCCCCATAAAGGCATGCAATGTTATAATTGTAATAAGTTCGGTCACATCAGTCGTGACTGCCGTTCGGGAAACCAACAGAGGGGGCCCAACCAGCGTGGTCAGGGTCCCCGCCCGAACTTTCGGAACAACAATTTCCGCGGAAACAACAACGGCTTCCGCAACAATCACCAGAACAACGGCAACAATCGCCGGAACGACCAAAATGCCCACAGATTGGAAATTTCTTTCAATCCCAATCCGCCCCAAAACAATCAAACTCCCCAGAATCACTTTGCGAATCTTCAATATCCCTCCATAACTTACCCACAATAAACCTGTCACCCGCCTCATCAATGTGCCCGTATATTATGTGTTATATTGATGATGTATCCATTGATGCATTAATCGATACAGGAGCCTCTCATAATTTAATACAAAAGAATCATATCCCCTCCAGTGCAGTCATCACACCTTGCCCACAAAGATTTGTTATCACAGCAGATAAAGCTCGCATTCCTACGTCCCATATAGCCTCCTTAACGTTCCAACTAGATAACTACTTTTACACAACCGAAGCCCATGTCCTTGAAACGCTCACTCCTCCACTCATTCTTGGCTGTAAGTTTATTACACAATTTGACTTTCATATACATCTGAACTCCAACTCCCTATACAACTCTCACGTATGTCATTACTTTCGTAAACATGCATACTCAGCCACTTGTTCATCTGAGTGCGGCTGTTCCTCTCCCGTCAAAACATTATTTACTATCCAACTTCCCCCACGACACCAAATGTATGTACCTACCACACCTCTACACACGTCTCACACAACATTTTTCAACCCTCATCCACTCATAGAAAAACAATACAAAGTAATTTTTCCTCCAGTTATCAACCCAGCGAAAAATGTTTTGCTCGCCACAAACATTTCCACATCTACCCAGATTATTCCCGCTGATACTCTTTTAGGTCATGCTCAACGCTATGATTTTACCCAAAGCTTAAACACAGCTCCGGTAATTCCTCAAAATCCAACCCCTTTTACCCCGGAACAAATTCAATCACTAAATATAAATCCCAAATTAAAGCCAGTTGACCGCGCTGCGATCATTAGTCTCCTCAATAAATATTCATATTTATTTGCATGGACGCTTCTAGATCTTCAAGTTTGTACCCTGCCCCCCATGAGAATTAAATTGAATTCTGACACTCCAGTTCAAGCTAAACCCTATCGCTTGAGCACCACGGAGCGTGAGATTTTAAAGCAGGAATTAGATAAATTAATTCAAGCAGGTATAATTGTCCCTTGTGAAAACTCCAACTACTCCACCCCTGTATTTTTAGTACGCCAAAAACTAGGTAAATGGCGACTCGTCTGTGATTTTCAAAAATTAAATAAAATCACAATAGACGAAATTTTCCCTCTCCCCAGGATTGATGACTTGCTTTTTCAGCTACGAAATGCCGCGTATTTTTCCCCTTTAGAGTTATTTAGCGGTTATTACCAAGCACTCATCCACCCGGATGATCAACATTTAACTGCTATTGTTACAGAATTCGGACTATATATGTACCTACGTGTATGTTTTGGTCTGAAAAATGCCCCCGCCTACTTTCAAAGGCTCGCTACTCGTACTCTCGGTACTTTAAGATATACACAAGCTGTATCTTATATTGATGACATCATACCCTATAGTAAAGACTTTCCCTCTCACTTGATCGCAATCGAACTTGTGTTTCAAAGACTAGCTAAAGTTAATTTTCGCATGAATCCCAAAAAGTGTTTCTTTGGTATGCAAGAACATGTAGTCTTTGGATTCTTTTTGTCCCAACAAGGTTTATCCACTGAATCAGCAAAAGTAGCTGCGATCATGCAACAGCCCAAACCTCATAATTTAGAAACTCTACGTAAATTTTTAGGCACTATAGGTTATTATCGCAGATTTATTTGGAACTTTGCTCAAATAGCTGCTCCACTCCAAGGATTATTGAAGAAACATTCACTATATCATTGGAGCCCAGACTGTGATAAGGCATTTTTGATTCTCAAAAATGCGCTATGCACAGCTCCGGTACTTAGACATTACGATCCCACACTACCATGTATTTTATATACGGATGCAAGTAATTTAGCCATTGCTGGCATTTTACATCAACAATTTGAGGACGGTGAACACCCAATTTATTTTATTTCCAGAGCCTTGACTCCAGCTGAGAAAAATTGGGGTGTTACCGAGAAAGAATGTTTAGCTGTAGTTTTTGCCACACGAAAGCTTCGCGAATTTTTATATCTCAAACCTTTCATAATTGTTACTGATCATCATGCTTTATGTTATTTAAAATGCCAACGTAACCCCACCGCCAGACTCACTCGTATGGCTGTAATTTTAGAACAATTTCGTTATGTAATTAGGTATAAGAAAGGTACCCTCCATAGAAACGTAGATGGTGTCTCTCGATGCCCCTACGCCCTTTCCACTTCCAAGGACACGGAAGCGGATCTTACCATTCCAGGTCTATCAGCCCAATCTTCACAATCACCGCCACATCCACTTCCAGCCATCCCTCTCATTAATCCTGCTGATTTAAAGCATGCTCAAGCTATTGATCATACGTTAAATAAATTATTGCAGAAAAAGCGCTCAAAGTTAATTCCCAATGATGATGGTATTTATTTTATTCAATTTAATCCCCGCAACCCTAAACTTTTAGTCATCCCTAAAGCTATGATTCCCATTGTGTTACAAAATGCTCACAATCATCCCCTTGGAGGTCATTTAAATTTTCAACGGACTTTGGCACGTCTCCGTCCATTTTATTGGTGGAGATCAATTACATCAGACACATTTAAGCACTGTACTCATTGCCCAGAGTGCCAAAGTCGCCAGCACCTTACCAAATTACGTATGGACAGTCTGAAAAACCTTCCCATAAAAATTCCAGCAAGCACATATGCTATGGATTTATTAGGCCCCTTTCGTGAAACTCCCAGAGGCAATAAATATGTACTCGTCCTCACCGACTTATTTACCAAATGGGTACATACCTCCCTCCTTCCTAACAGAGAAGCTGCTCATATAGCCATGCATTTGGAATCTTTTATTTTAACATTTCCAGGCATGTCTATATTAATTTCAGACGGAGCTGCGGAGTTCAAATCTGCAACTCTACAAGATTTATTAAAACGGTTTAATATTACACATAATGTAAGTATGCCCTTTCACCCCCGTTCCCACGGAATTGTAGAGAGACTGAATCAAACTCTCGCAATTATGCTCAGCAAATTTGTCTCGGACAATCAGTTAGATTGGGACATATTTGTACCGTACGTAATTACTGCATATAATACTTCCGAGCATTCAGTTACAAAAATTTCCCCTTTTCAAGCATTTTTCGGTAGAGCTCCTCCAGCCCCTCTACTCAACTCCATTCCAAATACACTTTTGCAAATGACTCAGCTCAGCGCTTCTCAGGTCAAAATTATGCATCAAAGAATCTCCCAGTTGATTAAAAAGGCTCAATTACAAGCCAAAGAACGATTTGATGCTATGTATCAACCCTTAGAGTTTAAAGTTGGTTCCCACGTTCGATTTTATCTCCCTCAGCGAAAAATTGGTTTGTCTGACAAACTTCTTTGTCGTTGGGTTGGACCCTATACCATTACTTATATTGATAAGAATAATAATGCTGACTTAGTTTTAACCTTTCCCTCTACTAAGCTTAGACCTAGTATTAAGTGTCACCTCTCCCAACTCAAGCTCATAAAAATTGATTTGGGGGATGGCATTATTCATCCCGAGTATGTATATACTACGGAAGACCAACACGAATTTGACGCTTGGTTGACACAATTTCCCTCCGACACCCCAACCTCCGATTCCTCTCTCCCGTCTCCCATCCGTAAACCTTCTACACGTCCTTCACGAAAAATACGACTACAACCGTCCACTTCTTCCGAAGACTGTCCAGTTAAGCGTTTAACTTCTCCTCCTCCAAACTTCTCGCCTCAAACTTTTGGTTATCAATCTACAAAGTTAAAATCAATTCTCAAACCGCCCCACACTACTGATAACAATCAGCCTCTACGACGCTCGACAAGATTAAAGAATAAATCCAAGCACGTAACATTTTCCCATGTCGAGTCAAAATGACCAGCTCCAATCCCCAAACCCCACCTGTGTACCCTTATGTGCCAGGCATTGTCCAATACCCGACAACTCTGGGTATCAATCCTGCTATCCGACTCTCCGACAACCCCTGGACGGAACTGATCAAAGTTTATCTCCCCGGCACCCCGGACACGCTCATCTGTTGCCCGGTATCAATCTGCACAGTTCAGATATTTCCATATCAATTTGCCGACGCGTCTGGGAACGAACTACATTGTTACGACTCCTCAATTCCTATTCTCAAGAGGACCTTCCGCCATGTTGCTGTGGGAATTGTATTACCGGACCAAATTCCCTCTCTTTTGGACCAGTTGAGCGCAACATACTTCCAAGCCACAGTGAAACAATCTCAGATGTGGAACGAATTTCTCCTACAACTACGCGACGCCCCACCGAATTACGTCTCAGCGACGCCCGTTATTTCCATCGATCCGCAAATTCGGTTCGAACAAGTATCTCGGGCATGGCTGGAATCAGCCAACATTTGTGCCATCCAAACCCGCCGATCCAATTGGGTGAAGAAAAACAGCCCACGACACGCCCCAACTTTAACGCTGCCTCAACAGCTCATGACCACTACTCCTCCGGATCCCGTCCTCAACCCTCTGGCCCAGCCGCCTCAACCAAACGTTGTACATATACCTTCACTTCCGAAAGTGACTTCACCGGAAGTGATGACGACAGTTTGCCAAACTCGCCCTCTCCCAACTCTGACTCCAGGCCCCCCGCCAACGACTCATATGATGACTGGTACGACGCCTGTCAAGCCGCCGCAGCAATGGACTCCGACGACTGGGACGGTGATCGACCTCAGAACCCAACCGATCATGGAAACAATACAACTCACTCCTCTTCACCACCCTCACCGAATCTACCCGGAACTCGTTCTCAACGAACAAGGGGAATTCGTGGAAGCCCCGTCAACTTTTCAACCTTAATAATTATGATCTTTCTTTTTATTTTTGCCTGTGAAAGCGCTCCACTTGGCATTTGGGGAAGCCTCCCCAACCTATCCAAAATGACCGGCGCCGGGACGAAACTCAACATGGCCCGGACCAATTCCATGCATAAAATGGTACCGCTTCAACGGTCAGTCAGCATACAATCATTACCTTCCATGGCTCAAAACGGTAACAAAAATTTTAATCTTCCTATGCCGGCGGCACCTGCCAAGAAAAATAACGCAGTCAAAGTTATTGCTGCCGGAGCTGCTCTTATGGTAGCCCCACCAATTATAAGTAAAATCTTGGATTTTATTCCCTCTCGCTCCAACACCTTTCCGGAAATTCCTAAACCTGACCAAGACACCCCTCCTCCTCATCCGCCCACTCCTTCCCCACTCGAAAAACGACTATTGATAAATACACCGATTACGATTGACGATTATAAGGATGATACTTTTAAGCCCTTCAAGGATGTTAATAATTACGATGCTAACATTACACAAATGTTAGAAGAATGGAAATCTATTCATAATTCTTTTCTCTCTTTACAGACTAAAAAGGATGAGCCCGGCCAGACAGTTACTCTCACAACTACACTCTCCCCGCCCGTACATGCTTAGCAAACGGCACCGGAACCAATTTCCCGCTATTCCGGTTCCGAAAATGGAAATTGGCGTTGGCGAAGGAGATTCCCAAGTTCTTCTCCGTATTTTTACACTGTCAAGTACTGCTCTTTCCACCATTATTGGTTTTGGTTTAATTGTTTATGGTTTATATTGTTATTACCGGTATCGTCAGCGAAACCGTCAGAACTCCCGAATCTCTCATGCCCTACCCAGCGCCTACTTCATCAATAATCCCCGCCCACACAACAATGACCCATACCTACCCATTGTGGCCCTCAACAATTTATCCAACCAGCTGTCTGCCCGGACTCCAGCATAGTTTTTAGTTTGTTTTGATATTTAAACACCATGTATCATTTTCGACTACTACGTACTAATACAATATTGATTTTACACCTGTTATCACCTTCGCCTTAAATGATTTCAGTTTGTGTACTAGCTCGTAAAGAAACCTACAAAAATAATTATTATAATCTCTTCTTTACTCTAACTATCTTTTGTTCTTTATACATTACAATTGTACTAACAACACATGAATTTTAGTTACAAATTCTTAAATTTTGAGGACAAAATTTTCCCCGACCGACCGGGATGTTAGGTATGTATATAGAAATTACATAAATTAGTTAAGTCTCACATGAATAATTAATTAAGTTGTGAAATACACAACCATAGATTAAGTCAGTTAAAAGTAACTCTAATACTTATTGTAAAGGTGCAAAGTAAGCACTTCCCATCGGCTAGAGCCGACGAGTGTCAACGTCCCGTTACATCCGTTATGATGTAACGTCTAGACTTAAGATTGTAAAAATAGGCTCAAGTAGCCACTTGTTAAGTTTAAGATTCTTCCAGACTCTTCAGTGAATAACTGAGAGTCATTCCAGTAACACCTATTTTTAAGTTGTTAATCTTCATTTCCTTTTCCTTTTGGTTTCAATTATAAATAAAAACAATTAGTCTTCGGATTAATGTAAAATCACACTCCATCGTTTATTCATTATCATTCCTTCCATCAGCACGATTTCCAATTATTTACACTTTCTCAATAAATACTTAAGTAAATAATCCAGGAGTAAGGATTTCATGGTATGACCATAACCTACTCTTTCAATATCTATAATATATATTTTTATGGAAACAGGTTTTAGGAAGAATAATTAATAAACAGACGAGGAATAATATCAAAATAGAAGTAGAGAATAGGTTTCAACGAAATTTTATACAAAACGTCTTCATAATGTAGTAATTTGTTACTAATTGCATAAATAGTCTGATTGACACGTATGCACATGATACTTCATTAGCCACAATTAATCCCATTAATTTGTAAAAATTTTATAAATACTACATCAAACAAGGATAACATATAGTTAGTCATAATTAAGCCCTGAAGATGAACACTGTTTGAGTTCGAAAGCTTGGCAAATAAATTGATTCTAAGCAATATCCACGTATTCCAATTATTTCAACATGGTTGATATTAGCCACAATTAATTTAAAAATTAGAGTTCCGATGAGTTGGATGGCAAGATATTTTTTCTAATTAGTAGTTGATTAGGAAAAGGTGGACATTTGTAACAAGATATTAATGATTAACATGTACACAGAGCTACTGAGATGAGAAAATTAATGTAAAAGGCCGAATAAATCAAGAAGTGAAAAATCGAGTCGCCAAGTCCCAAGCCAAAAATGCATGTACATATGGACTGGGTGCTATAAAATACTTCGCCCATCAGCCCATAAACAATCAAATGGTGATAATTTTACTTCTAATCAAAAACGCTCTACTCTTCAATAAAGTATATAATTTCAAATACCTCTCTAGCTAGTCAAAATTACCCACTCAAGTGTCATACATTATTACATATAACGTACTATGTATTACATTAAAACAAATCTGGATGAAGTACCCGGGTACGAGTACGGGTACGACACTGAGATACCCGAGTATGGGTACAATTTTCGAGTATTTTCGGGTACGGGTACAATGCGGGTACAGGTACATGGATTGAGATAACATTGCGGGTACGGGTAAGAAAAATTTGTACCCGGATATTCGGGTATGGGTACGGGTAGAGATACCAGTTATTGAAATACCGGCACTTCGGGTACGGATACGGGTACGGGTACCGATTTTTCGTACCCGTGCCGAGCACTGATTGTGGAACGAATTTTTCATTTTTGAGTTTGACTATTTGAATGACAATTTGAGTATGTAAATTCACAGGTACTAATTGTAAGACAGTTGCCACCGCGACTGTCATGGCATGAGTAAGATAGTGATTAACAGAACCAGCAACTGCTTGTCAGAGCCAGTGATGGGCGTTTCAGCAAGCGCTATTCTATTCTACTCTTTTGCATTTTTCAATAGCTGCAGCCTCTATGACACTTTACTCTACCAGCGGTTTTGGATAGAATAGAGGACCTCTACTGCTATTATATTTAGCTGACTTGCTAGCTATTATTCTACTCTATTATGTGTTAAAGTGGTTGTCGCTACTCTACCTCTACTCTACTCTCTAATTTTTTTTGGCTCTGCTAGCTACCGCTACCTCTACCAAAAAAATACAGTATTTACAGAGAAATTCATGGTGTTTTAGAATAAAGTAGCAGAATGTAATGTAAACACTAATGAAGTTAGAACCAATAGACCTCATTTGTACCTATAAACGGTTCATTAAGAATCTGAATTATCATTCAATTTCTGCCAGTGCTGGATGTCGGAATTCGAATTGCATATTGCCCCGAAAACTTTGACCCTCGTTTGTATTCAAATGGTCATTTTCCATAAGTAATTGTGAGCATGGAAAAATAGATCACTGATAGTAGAATCAAAATCCAAAAAGAATTTTTGAATTCCGGTGCTCACAATAGATGTAAATCGGGTTTTTAAAAAAGAATTCGAGTCGGAATTGGTATTCAAAAAATCCTCTCCAAAATTAAAAGTTTGTTTCATGAATACCAGCTTTGTGCTGAATTTTTCCGTCGTATCTCAATAATTAAAAAAGTAGCGGTATTTAGGCCCGTGACAGCCCTGATTTCTGCTAGTTTAACGTTAATATTGAGGCTTTATTGAATACAATAAGATCAGTACCCCATCAGTACAGCTAAAAAATTACCACAAGCTAAATTAGCTTTAAAAAGGCTAAAAAAAGCTTAAAAACTAGCGTGTTTATAAAGGGAATGACGTGGTTATGACATTTAATTATGTATTTCCAATTCCCTTCTATTGCATTTGCAGCTACAAAACACTTTCATGAGTTACTGTAATGATGAAGTGAAGTGAGGTTGTATATACGGACACCAGATGTCGTTCCGAGTATTAAATTGGGTGTTCAGGGAAACTGTAAATTTATGAATTACTTCTTATTACTATAAGCTTACTACTACTACTACTACCTCTACTCTATCATTAGAATACGATGTACTGTTCTACCTCTACTCCTACTACTGGTATCTAAATTGGGACCCTAAATAACGCTCCTCTACTCACTTAATTTTATGCTAGCCTACTATTTTCCTCTACCTCTATTATGCTAGAATTTCTGTATACCTCTACTGCACCTCTACTAATGTTTTGCTGATTTTAACGACCCTACTCTATTTCTACCACTACCTCTATTTTCAGTAGAGTAGAGGTCCCAGCACTGGTCAGAGCATGTACGTACACTTAATAAAGTTTAGTATGTGTTCATTCAGCACGTACCATACGCATGTTTTCATCAACAAAGATATCCAGAGACTTGGCTTAGGGTTTAATATTGTTGCTTGAACTCTGGACATGGTTTGTAGAGGGCAACACCACAATTTTATGAGCCTTCCGCTAGACTGACGATATCGTATGGAGTTACGGTATCGCTTTAAAAAACCGAGAATTATCGTAGCTAAACCGTACCTCAATTTTTTACGGTAATTACGGTATTACCGTACTACAATACCGTAGTTGACATGTCTAATCTCAGTCCCAATAAACTCCTTGGTCAAACTCCCACTCAGTCTCCAAGAATACAAAATAGCGCTAATTTCCATCCTTGGGCTTTAATATATGGCGCTATAAAAAATGCGTAATATTGTATGCGCATCAGTCCCGCTCAATCCGTGAACTTGAATTAGTTCAATCCGTCAGTCCCACTCACTCTCAGTCCCAACCGTTTTCATACATATCAGTCCCACTCTCACTCCCACTCCACTCCCTATTTATCCATTTAGTCCCGAGAGAGACAATCGCTTTTCCCTAACATTAGTGCAGGGTAAGCCCTTGCATTCCTTTTACTACAAGACAAATCCCGGGGTTCGAACTCACTTTTCAGGGGCGAAGTGCTACGATGCCTCCTATTGTGATCGTTTTGAGAGGCCCTATCCCAGGTACTTAGTTCTTCGGATAAAACGTTGTTATTAACTTCTGATAGGTTTCGCGCAAATGTCACTTACCTCTGGACCATTTTGCATTGTACGAGTCACGTATAAACATATGCAAATCCAAATGTACAGCGACTGGGAAGTAAAGCTTGTGCTATCTAGTCGAATTTGTCGTTAACAATAAAATCTCTTTTTCATGAACCCCCAGATGTCGCGTAAACTCCCACATGTGTGATTTTAATATTACTGGAACGTTTTTCAAAATTTAGCTTAGGAGATGCTTACTTATTCCGATTAGAGGCGGGATTCCCAATTAATTTTTAGTTTCATATAATATGCTCACTGGTATATACATATGTATGTATATATACTAGAGAATTTATAGGGGAACGTTCGATGTTACATCCTATAATGGCCCTTCGCCCCTTAGTGACTTAGCACGTAGTGCTCATCACAGATGATTTTTTTCATTGGGAATATTAAGTCCTGCTCGATCCGCCTGACCCGGAATGCTTTCCTTAAAGTTTGTCGAGACTAAAGGATTATAGCTCCTTATCGAGTTCGAGTATACCGGCGAGTATCGAGTACGAGTTCGAGTCGAGTACGGTCAAATTTTTGTGAATACTCGATACTTGAAATGGGTTTCGAGTACGGGTAACGATTTTTCACATACTTACGAGTACGAGTATCAAACGAGTACGAGTCCAATGAAAATACTCATAAGGGTTATCGAGTTCGAGTTCGAGCACCACATGCTCAATATACGAGTACGCGTACACGTGCACACAAGTGTTGCAAAATTTTGAATTTCCAGTGAAGAGTCGAAGGCGCTAATATGAAATTGTCACAAAAAATCGTTGTATCCACCAGTCACGACTCTCTCAGGTTTCAAAGTATAATCTCTCTCCATTTAGTACATTACTATTGAAGTTAAAACAATTAGTTAATTCTAATGGCTGAACATATTAACAAAAACTCTTCGACAGGCGTAGTTGAATTGATTGAAAATTTACAGAGACACTTTACCAACTGCATGTTCAATTTAAAATTTCGGGGGAATTATTTGTGAGAAATTAAATGAATCTAAAAAAATCACTGTTCAATTGTGGTCTTGTTATTATTAAATACTCGAGTATGAAGACTCGAGTCACGGCACAAATACGAGTACGGGATTTCGGTATTTACAGTTCCGTACTCGCGAGTATGAAACAAGTTCGGGTTCTGAACTGGAACTCGGTCGCTTATTTCAAGTATTTTCCTGAGTACTCGTATATGTGGCGAGTACGAGTACCTTGTATTGGAGTCCATATTCGATGCTTCGATTTCGAGTACGAGTTCGAGTACGGTTCCGCAAGGTAATCACTCAATAAGGAGCTATATAAAGGATACCCCTGTCTGCTGAAATTTGATGGATTATAAATATATGGGGTCGTGTATGTAAACATGATCCTCGTTGAAGAGCACGCATGTATGTATATAAGTATATATTGTTAGGAGATGTTGCTGCTGGAGACATTGACAGTAGATTGTGTGTGTGTTGGTGGGAGTGAGAGAAAGTGAGAGAGAGAAAGAGAGAGAGGGAAAGGAGTTGGACGGGAGAGCAGGAGAAGGGAAGCGAGATCGATAGGAAACGTCATGTCGTCATGGTTTTTTCCACGTGATCCCCTTCCCCTTTCGCCCGCACCATCAAAATTCATTCCCGTTTTTCCTACTACTACCCGTATCCACTATACAAGTATGTATACGAGGGGATTTAATCACAGCCTCCTACAACTCATCCGCTCCGAAACGGACACACTTCGCTCACACGGAGTCTCTCACACTCGCAACCCCACCGCTCTGTACGGACGGAGTCAGAGGAACACACATACCTGAGATTGTGAGAGAGCATCCTCAGCTCTCCCACAAACCCAAAAAGCCCAAGATTTTATTCTTCTTATTCTTCTGTTTCAAATCCTTTCTTTCTTTCATTCCTTCTCTTTTTTTAGTTCCGAGCCAGAGTGAGAGAACATGGACCAAGACAACAACGACTCCTGGTCAGCCTACAGTGCCCATGTCGAGGTCTTCATTGCCCTCAGGTAAGCCCTCTCCAAGTCACCTTCATTTCCTCCAATCTAATCATTCACACAATATCCATCTTTCCCAATCTGACTCCATGTCACTCCCGTCTCATTTCCTTCCATCCCTAATCATCTCATCCCAATCGTTATTAACCTTGCTCGTTTGATTTTTGTAGATATATAAAGTATAATATTTTACTTCCGTTCTTATTATTATTTCGAAGAGTTTAAATAAAAATATGTGGTAAAATTTTTTTTTCAATTGAATTGATGTATTTAAATGGCAGCATACTTCCTTCACGAAACTGGAAATTGAGGCTTAGGTGAGTTCGAGGCTGAGTTCCAAAGGGTAATAAATGAGCCTCCGAGTTCGAGTTCGAGGCAAAGAATTACTTAGAGTTCAGTGCCTCAGTGAGTTCGAGGCTTAGAGAAATTGCACACGTTTAACTGAGTGCGAGTTCGAGTTCGAAATTTTTGCCGAGGTATTCTTCAGCGATGATATTCAAATTACGTATGTGGAAGTTAGTGCGACATCTACTGGTCGATATAAGAGATAATTTAATGTAAGCCAAAACAAATAAGCTTATAGATGGCGCAAGCTTAACATCCCTGCTTTTACGCACATACATATATTAGAATGTGTTTAAATATGACCTCGTGTTGATTTATTAGGTCAAACGGATGATCCCATCTCCTTCAAAAACAATATACTTCTTACGTTTTAGACAAGTTGTGCTTAGAAATAATTTGAATTGCTTGGTGTCTTTTGTTCGGCAGTTATATACACCATATATGTATCGGCAATGACACCCCAACAAAATTAACAGGGTCTTTCAGATCGCTTTGCCAGGGACTATATACTTGTGTATTAAGTACTTATGCACCCGGAATAATAGCTTTGTAATTTTAATTTCCTGAGGTCAGACGGATGACCCGATCTTCTCCACAACCAGCAGGGTTCTGGCACATGGGGTAATGGGTCGCTGTACTAAGTTTGAACTTATATGTGGTGATATTCGTTATAGTGAGGAATTATAGTGAGGGCAGACAGGCAGACATTAAACCGATAACAAAAGCGAACTTCCCTTCACTTCCCCCGTGAAAACCTAATTTCGCTACATGCCGGTATTTTGAAGGGACCTGAGAACTTAATTTCCTAGCAAAAATATCTATGAGCAGTGTAAATGGATGACGGACCTGGAGTGATTTGTTTTATTACAGCTGGAACGTTTACTAGGACTTAGCATGTATTACGTGCATCCCTTCTTATAGCATTGCTTGTTAAAAACGAGCCTCTGCATAATATGAGAAAGCATTTCATGTACGCACGTAGAAGTTGTAAAGGAACTGAATATGCTCAATGTTGTCGGAGTACAGAGCCCAGAGCTATGCAAAATACTTGGTCTTCGATGCCAAAATACAAAATAAAATACCTGAATTAAAATATGGAAAATACAAAATACAAAGTAAAATTTGAGCAAAATACTTTATTTGAATTACATTGCATATTTTATTGAGAGTAAGTAAATACCAAATACTTTTGTACTTCCTGGCTCTCAAAATACTAAGTACAAAATACTTGCTTACTGCTTACCAACTTTGAAATACAAAATACAAAATACTTTGTGGTCTGAAAATACGTATTTTAAAATACTGTATTTGAAAATACTGCATAGCTCTGACAGAGCCCGATACTGTTGGGTGGATCGATGGAGATCTCTCGGCAATACTGGAAATGAATAGAGGGTGGACGTGAGTTTGCATTTCAGTTCAATAGATGTTGCAAACAGTCCTTGTTTTTCCGAGTAGCTCCATATAATTTACTATTACGGGAAACTTTTTGTTACACGAATCTACCTATACTTACTCACATACTGTAGGGATATCAGTTTTTCGTAGTTTTAATTTACATTTTATTTTCATGGGCAAAATAGATATTATACGTCTAGATTCCGTGTCCAGAGCTAATCCCGCCTCGACAATCCCACCAGTGATAACTCCGCCGAAGCAACCCCGAGGATTTAATCCCGATCTCAAAAGTATGTAATCCCGCCAACCATGACCCCGCTGACGATATTCCCGACCCAGGTTTTTTTGTATTGACTTCAGTAAACAATAATGTTTGCTATTATTTAATATTACCCATTAGTGCTCCGCATGGGTACAAAAATGCTGTACCTGGACCTGAACCTGTACCTGAATCATGGGTACATTGATTTTTTGAACCTATACCCGTACCTGTACCTGAATACCTGGGTTCAATTTTCCTGAACCTGTACCTGTACTCAAACTTAATCAGAAGTACCTGTACCTGAAAAGTACCTGTATACCCAAAAAGTACCCAAAAAAGTACCTGTACCCGGGTATATTTTAAAAGTACCTGTACCTACCCGGGTATTTTCTATTGTACTAATTTAAAGGATTACCTAAGACATTACACGAAATAAAAAATTAAAATATCTGCCACCAAGACATTTTGACTTAATAAATTTATTTATCATATTAGATTTTATTTTATTTTTTATTCTTCGAAAGCATGACTAATTGTAAGTACTGGAATTATCAGTAGCTATAAATGATTGCATAAAGGTTGAAAAGGTAACAGATAGCAAAATCTACGATATGAATAAGTTCAATGCAACAATACATGCAGTGTAATATTTTCTAAACTTTGAAGTGAACTTAAACTTGACTTTAGAATTTGTTTTGCAACCTGAAATTGCTTTCGCAATGGAAAACATTTTTTTAGATTCAAACTACACAGATCTTAACTTCAGCCAAGCTTGTAGAAAAAAACATTTCCAACCGTATCTCCACTCTTCTATAAACGTTTATGCTAGGGATGCCAATGCTCTGGTCTGGACCATTTATAATGGTCCGTTATTGGTCTGGTCCGGTCTGATCCAACACTTGGACCAGACCAGACCAAAAGACCATGGTCTTAACCTTTCGCAAAATGACGAATTTATGGATTCACGAAATCCAATGTAATGTTTAAAATTGTCATTTTTAGCGATAAAAACAAAATTTCACTTAATAAAACTTGATATTTAATTACTCTTAATGGTATTCTGGACCATGGTCTTTGATCTGGTATGGTCAGAAAAACTGGACCAGACCAATAGCCTGGTCGTACATTTGGACCAGACCAGTTTCATACATAAATCATGGATCAGACCAGACCATTGGCATCACTAGTTTATGCGTCAGAAAAACTGGGCCATCGGAGAAGGCTAGCTCTATCTGTACTCCAGTTCCAGGAACTGCTAAAAAATCTCTGATCATTCCAGCTAGAGCTTCTGATGTGGACAAAATTCTTGTCCCGTTTCCGTCCCGATATTTTTTAAAAACTTTTGTCTCCAGTCCCGTCCCGACAATCGGGACACGGTGACAAAAACCATGTCCCCGTCCCCAAAGATTTATAAAAACGTCGTCCCCGGTCCCGTCCCCAACATTTTTAAAAAACATTGTCCCCGGTCCCGAAAATCGAGGCATGTGAACAAAATTCCTGTACCGTCCCGATAATTACTAAAAACAGTTATTGACATTCTCATACCGAAAATCGGAACATGAGGAAAATTTCGTACAAAAGATATTTGTACCAAAAACATAAAAAATACATTTATAGAATCGTAGCTCCAAGATTCTTGCTTAACTTTTTGAGCAACAAGCTTCATTTTCTACAAAATAAAATCGAATGTCTTACATTCGGTGAAATAGTGCTCACAGAATAGTTTACTCATGGGCATTAAAGCTGAGACGTTATTCTTGTTCTGCTTTGCTTGCTCGTCTCGTCCCGTTATATACACTACCAAAAAGCATCTTCCTTCCCGAATATAATGGGGACAACTTTTTTGTCCCCGTCCCGTCCCGAATATAATGGGGACAACTTTTTTGTCCCCGTCCCGTCCCGGATATAATGGGGACAATTTTTTTTGTCCCCGTCCCGTCCCGAATATAATGGGGACAATTTTTTTTGTCCCCGTCCCGTCCCGGATATAATGGGGACAACTTTTTTGTCCCCGTCCCGTCCCGGATATAATGGGGACAACTTTTTTGTCCCCGTCCCGTCCCGAATATAATGGGGAAAATTTTTTTGTCCCCGTCCAGTCCCGAATATAATGGGGAAATTTTTTTTGTCCCCGTCCCATCCCGAATACGGCATGGGGACAATTATTTTGTCCCCGGGTCCAGTGTCCTGACGGGACGTCCCTGTCCCCGGCAAAAGCTCTAATTCCAGCTAATGCTGGGTAACTATCCACGTGTTCCTATATGGTGGAATTAGTTTTCATGACTGAGGTTATGCATATAAATTTTAATATAACATGTTTTAAGGTCAAAAATTCGGATAAGTTTTTAAAGCTCAACAACAAATTTACAGGCTTTACTTGAAAATTATGATTGACTGAGAAGTACCTGAAAGTTCAGGTATTTTACATTCAGGTTCAGGTATTTACCCAGTGAGTACCCGTACCTGATGGGTTTATACCCAAAAGATTGGTTTTTGAACCTATACCCACACCTGAACCTGAACCTGAATTTTCAGGTATCTAACGACTGAACCTGAACCTGTACCCAAATACCCGGGTAAAACCTGTACCCATGAGAGGCACTATTACCCATGTCCTTGACAACAAGCTGTGTGCTGTTGACTGGCCGTTTTTATATGTACCTATATTGTGAATTGTGAATTGTGTATGTAGCTACACTCTGTTCATTATTCAGCATTATAACTCAAAAAAACAATTTCGGAAATTAACGTTAAAATGACATTTAAATAGCAACGGCAGAAACTCTTTTTCTTATCTTTGCTTATTATTTATTTATTATTCGGATCTGTGCTTCGGATCTTGAGTGCTCAACTGTTGTATCTTCACTGTTGTTATAGCAACAACATTTTATATTTATTAAATGTGTTTCATTGTATGGCGGGATTATCGTGAGCGGGATTATATACATCGGTCAAACTGACAGCGGGATACTGTTCGCTGGAATAATTCCAGCGGGATTATCGCGGCGGGATTAGCTCTGAACTCCCTAGCTTCGTTACTTACTCAATATTATTTTGAATATACTGTCGACTCTTTTTGTAACGTCTCTTCCTAAAACAAAACTTACCCTATAACGACACACTGAGACTCTCCCCGCAAATAATATTCAATGTTAAGTCACCCGCTATAACGCCATTCCCCTTATAACGTCAGGAAAATTGGTGCCCTTGAGGTGTCGTTATGGAGTATGGAGATAAGCCCTCGGACATTTCCCCTCCGTACATAATCCCTCCGGTGATAATCCCTCCGGATGTATTCCCTCCTGCCGTTGGAGATTATCCCTCGGTAGATATAGGTTGGTTGTACGACAACATGAGTCACTGCAACTTGGAATGAGGTTGCTATAGCAACTGTGATTCTTAATTCGTTGCATCCAAATAATAAAAAAGCAATAAGAAACTACGGGTATTCCTATTTCGCCAATTACAATGACTTGCTTAAGTAAATCAATTGCAATGTTCTATAGTTCAAAATGAATGAGACTCGGTCAGTCAGTAGTAACCATCCACATGCTCCCGATTAAATTCGAAAACACCGCTTTTCCTTCTTGCCCTGTTTCAAGATGAGACATGTCAGCGTCAGTTACATGGATACTGTAGGTTCAACAGTTTGCATTCTAAGTCCAGCCCAACAATGTACACAGGTCTCAGTACCATTCGTCCCGAAGAAAAACATTTTGCTCACGAGTGTGACAAAATTAACAATGGTTTTGTTCCTGGTCGTAAGAGGAACAGTTTAGCAATCGATGCTCGCCTCGAAACATTGTGCAAAACCACGAGAATCAGGTTTATAAAAACCATTCGGAATTCCTCGAAGCTATTTCTTCAGGAGTGAGAGTTCCACTATTGATTGACTCATCAATCATGTTTCAATGTTTTTATACGAATACTTTAAAAATAATTGTTTGTGATCTTGATAGCATGTTATGTACAAATAAATTGCTGTAAATTGCAAATGTTTTGATTTCCTTTCCCGTTGGATTACTCCCAAAATGTAAACCTGACCGTAAACCTAACCCCTGAACCTAATTAAACGTTACTGCTATTTGCGATCGTCACTGTAGTTTATAATCGAATTAAATATATTAATCCAGCGTTGTTTTTAATTATTGACTACATAGCGTTGCCTTGGAAAAATACTTCTGTTGTTTCAGACAGAGGGATTATCTCCATTTTTGGAGGGATTATCTACGGATGGATTATATCAGAGGGGTTTTCTCCGGAGGGAATATCTCCGACCACGGTCGTTATAGAGCAAGTCGAGTTTAGTTAAACTATTTTTTTTTACCATCAGAATGAATCTCTGGATCTTACTTTACTGAATAAACGAAATGATTGTTTAAACCATACTTGCAGTTTTGATCTAAAGTTCAAATTCAATTCCATTCATATCCCAAAATGTTTAGTGCCGTTCAGTTAAGTTCAGTTCCCCTTGTCCAAATCCTGTCGTAGTTCAGTTCAATTCACTGCGTACTTTCAGTCGTTACGTTCAGTTCAGTTCATCCTTGCAGTATTTTTTCAAAGTTCAATTCAGTTCGCTTTATCTGTCATCAGCGTGTCAATTATGATAGATCTTCGTGACATTTAGTTTTATTTTTATAACTGACTTTTAACTTCAGCTGAATAAAGATTTTTTGCTAAGAAGGCTAAATAGCTGCTTTCAAAACTCCGGTGTTTTGAAAGCAGTGTTGACTTCGAGATTTCTGATAAACAATCAGGGTAGAATAACCAAGCGCAACCAAAACAATGAATCATATAGCTACTCTTACAACTATTGAGCTTTTTAATTCGTGCAACTTTCGTCATTTGTAATTCAATCTCATTGAAATCGATAATCAAATACCATGGGGCTAGCTTTTAAGATTACAACAATAAGATTTATGGTCATGCACTTTTGAGATATATAATATTCGTCGTCGTGTCGCAAATATATAAGCTTATATTCAAACCCTGACTCTTAAGTTCAATTTAGTTCAGTTTGTGTTACTTGAACGTATGATGAACGTTCGTTCACGTTCCAAATAAGTTCTTCTGAGTTCAATTCAAACTCATTCAGTCAAAAGTTTGCATTGAGCTAGCTCGTTCAAGTTCATTCAAAAACAATAAGAATAAGGGCTAGTTCAGTCAGTTCACCACTTTATGAATTGAACGACTACAAGTATGGTTTAAACCATCCATTATAAAAAATTACCGAAAGGCTGATTATTTATTTCGAAATTAAAAGTAAAATGAAATGACCTAAAGTTAAAATTTCCAGGGACTTACAATAGAGACATACAAATGTATGGAATAAAATAACTCTCAACACGAGACTGAAAGTTTTACAGATTAAAACTTAAAGACGGTACAATGCCTTGTATGTAATTGCAAACTGTATGTACACCATGAACTAATTATGGAATAATTGTTAATTGCTACTTATAAAAGCCAAACTGCGGCTTGAGCTACAAGAAGAGCGTGGGAGAGCTTCATCTTCTGTATATTCAATTACAATTGAGGGCGTATTCACATCAAAATTTGTAGTTTCATAAACAATACCACATAAAAATACGACCCCCCAGGAAGATTCCCTCATGCACTGCACAATGAATAATTTTTACATGAGTACTCACGATGTGAAACTATTAGAACGGCTTTATAGATACAATGTACAGTGAGTGCCCAAATAGACGCAGTACATGCATTCTAGCAGCATAAGAACTGATATATTGCATTGCTCTAATAACAGGGTTTTTCACTTCATTTGTAATTTCTACCATTTTCTTCTACCTGGTATCTTTAGCAAAATTTGCAACATTGTCTAGTTATGGGTGAGAATTCCCTTACGTGGGCATTAGGAGGGTACGATTTGTGCTTTCATGTGTACACTTGCGTATATATCAAATGTGGTGAGGATGATTAGTTAATTACAGCAAACTTTATCAAGAGGTTTGAAAGAAATTGGCAGAAGGGCGTAGTATTGCCGTTATCCTCAGACAGTTTGTTCAGTTTAACTTAATTACAGTGTTTCTCCCAATCGGCTATTGATATAACTTTTTTTGCATATAAATACCGATTGCGCATCACTGTATATCATTAGACTGCTGGTTAAGTATTTTTAATGAGAAAGTTCCTACATAAAATTCTGAAAGAATCCTACAGACTCAAAAAACGGGAAAAATTCAAAGTGAATCCCGTCATGGTACATGACAACTCTAAGGACATAGATTTCATGTATAGCATTTCGGAGCCGATGTACATGTTTTGACCTGAACGAACCGAAATTTACTACATATGGTGTCAGAATTAAGTTACAGGCTAGAGGTAATTTTTTACAGCGGTTAGCTTTTGCTTGCTTGACAACGACTGCGCAAACGCATTTAAGGATTTCACCGGGAGCTGCTTCGAGACTATGATGGATGTTTTTGCTGGTGTCACGAATTAAGAGAGGCGTGTGTTCTGGTCTACAGAAAAAAAATCTCCAGATTGAATATCTATTAGAGCCGGGAATTCCTCTGCAAAGACAAGGCATATGAGAATCAAATACAGTTTGCGAGAGTGTTTCCGTTTCGTACATCACCGGATTACATTCTGTTACATCGGATAACGTCCAAGTCATTACTGCGGAACTCTCCCTCTTCGTCGAAGACCCTTTCGACTTGACAATTTGAGTCTGTGTAGTGTACTCTGAAGTCTGTTTGCTGTAGCTCTAGCCCTATCAGTAAACTCGTTCTCCTTTGGATTTCCAACAGATGGGGGAAGCTTTGCAGTAGTTACAGCGTTTGTCTCGACTCCCGGAGCCCGACTTTCGTCCGAAGTCCGTAAATTTATACAAAAATCTAATTCGGAGTTAACACGATGTATTGCAATTGTTTCTATGATAAGTATATACTTAAAAAAATCGCGGTGTTTCAAAATAATACAGTTTTTGTTAGTTAACCGTTTTTGAACTTTACGGTTGTAAAAGTTTTTTTTGTAATATATAGTATATATTTTAATAGACATATAAAACTTAATGAATACATAGTATTTAGAAACAATTACTTTTCATAAATAGATAGATTATGCATCGAGCACATGAGTGAACAGACATACACTGAATGGACTAGCTAACACGCTCATCTGTGAGTACTTGTAAAGGTGTAAAATTACAATATGCATTACATTGTGAAATGTGGGAATTACATAGCTCAGTAGCAGCTCTGTGATATATCGCCGCTGGTAATTTACTGAACTTGATGGCAACAGCTAGACTCTTTGGACTTCCTTATTTTTTGAAATTGATCTCCATTCCTGGTTGTTCGGTTATTCGGACTGCTACAATGGCTCCAACCGTTAGACGGATTATAAATCTTCATTTGAGTCAAGTGATGTCCAGGTAAATCAATGTATTCGTTAGGACGCTGTTTTCCTCTCCTATCACTCGTCCATTTTCCATAGTCTGTTTCATTCGTTTGGTGCTTCATTTTGTTGCGCAGTCTGCAAAGCAGTTATAAAAGTTGAGCTATCTGCAAATACGAAAGTCACAA
Organism: Allacma fusca; assembly: GCA_947179485.1. Lineage (NCBI taxonomy): Eukaryota > Metazoa > Arthropoda > Collembola > Symphypleona > Sminthuridae > Allacma > Allacma fusca. Next base: position 81,789,951 of record OX359245.1, on the reverse strand, counting down.
TAACCAATTAGGCTGAAAACAATGTAAGGCATAACAGTTATTTAAAATATATTATCGTAAAATTTACTTACAATTTTTCTAACGGCCCTAATATCAAATCCTGCAAGTTCAAAAACGATCCCAAGTACTGTATAAATATTCACAATAAGTCAAAACAGGAAAAGTTAAGGGAAATGATGAGCTCGAACATTTTACTTGGCTGAAGACCAAAGGAATGATGCTCGACAATCTCCACACTTCTCTTCAAGTATGCTGTTGCTTAAATACCTAGAATTCAGAAGACCTACAGACGTTTCGGATTTCTGGGAAAAACCTACAATTCTTTGTTACATAATTTTTGATGACGTCAGGGGGATCCAAGAACTCATAAATAATCCTTCATAGGATGCTCATCCGCTAAATCCCTCTTGTGAAGTGGAAAGGGACGTGGGATAATAAACAGGTTCTGGATTCGCAAAAACTCACTTACATCAATCAATCAGCTATATGTATGTATGTAAAATTAATTATATATACGCCGGTGCAAGTTGTGTGTTACGTAGAACCTTAATATCCTTCATCGATTTACATTTCCTTGAATAAGTATTAAGAGCATTAATTTTTTAACTAATATATTATCTTGCAATTCGGGGGAAACCTCGGTGACACCAACGAGTGCTGATGCTGAAGAATTTAGCCAGTGCGAAGTGACGCCAGCAATATGGTTAGCATGGTTGGATCGACGTAACCAAATTTACCGTTTTGGTAATATTGAGAACATTCTCACAAAGGCAGCTTCTTATTTTGTTGTAATTAGTTGTATATACAGCTGTATAAAATTCTTTGTCTTCCATAACAAAATAAAAAAAAATACATGGAAATAGAATTCTTGCAATTGCACATCACACAAACTATGTACATATGTACTAAGTGCACGTACAATGCACACTTGTTGAAAGTGCCGCAAAAGGGTTACTTTGTTTTTGGCCTCAAATTAAGTCACGCAATTATTTCGAAAAAACCTAATTGTGACCAATATTGATCAATCTAAGGCAGACCAAGATAACAGAAAAATAAGGTTTCCGTTACTTAGTCATGCAGTATTGTCAAATTGTTTTTGTTTTTATTATCTTAAAATACTGTTATTGGTTATAACGGTTTTCAATCAAAATTTCGGTTAAACGGTTATTAACGGTATTCAACAAATTCTAATAATTTTTGCTATAATATATCACAACACAAGTATTTGTCCAACACTTTAAAACCACTGTATTACATGATATTTGCTAACAGAGTTAAGAACCGCGTCTTTCATACTGCGTCGACATGCACAAAGTAGGCGGACCCTAAAACCTAACTTCCTAATTACAACGCCTAACTCCCAGTTTCCTCAGTATAACCTAACTCCCAAATCCTACACCCTCCAAGTTCTACCTTCCAAATCCTGTCTCCCTCCGAAATCCTAACACCCAAATTCTAACTCCCTCCTAACTTCTATCTCCAAAATTTCAACTCCATCATAACTTGCAAATCATAAATTCCTTCGACATCTCAAGTATGTAAGTTAGGTTATGGGAGTTGGGAACAAGATAGTACTTGAATGTTGGGAAAGAGTTAGAACTTGGGAGTTAGTAATTGTACTTGGGAGGCCAAGGAATTCAGGATTTGCAAGTTGTAGTACTTGGGATTTGGGAAGAAGTTAGAAAGACACCGGAAAATCCTTATGAGAATATGCCCCCTGTAAAATCTCGAAAAAAAATTCCTGGAGGGTGCGCCTTGAAGAGCAGATCCTTTTTGATACTTGGCCCAAAGAAATCGTAAAACAGGATTCGGAGATATCCCCGGTTAAAGTTGGCAAAAAACGAGGGGGGGGGCTCATAGGGTACCAAAAACTCAAAACTGTAAAAATCAACAACTTTAGATAAAAAATGGCAACACGAAAAATTAAATAACGTGTAAAAAAGATTTCAGCCAGATATGACCAGAACTTTCCAAGATATTGACCTCAAGAGATCAAAGAGCGTCGATACCGGTTTCATAATCTAAACGGTGATAAAACTAGCCCAGATTAAAACTAGAGCTCTGATTACACACATATTAAACGTGTGCCAAGTTTGGCTCCAATTTGTGGGACGATGACCCAGCTGTGATCTCCGAGGTCAATATTATACCCATACCGGATTTGGTACCTAAAAATCATTCGAATTCCCCGCAAGTAGGCTAAACCTTTTGGTTCAAGCCCAGGTGGGTTGCTTGTCAAGTTTGGTTCCAGGTTTTGACATGATGACCCAGCTGTGACCTCCGGGGACAATAGCACACCCATACCGGATTTGGTACCGAAAAATAATTCGAATAACTTGATTAAACCTAGGCAGTCTTTTTATCGGAGCTCAAACCAAAAGTTCTACCCCATTTTCGGGCAATTCGAAATTAGAAAATAGCCCGAAAAGGCTAGAGCGTTTGGTTTAAGCTCAGATGAGTTGCTTGTCATTTTTGGATCCAGGGTTTGATACAATGACCCAGAAGTGACCTCCGAGGTCAATAACACACCTCTACCGGATTTTGTGCCTAAACATTATTCGAATAACTTGATTAAACCTAGGCAGTAACTTTACCGGAGCTCAAAAGTTCTACCCCATTTTTGGGCAATTCGAATAATTTTTAAGCACCAAATCCGGTATGGGTGTGATATTGACTTCACATCTGTGTCATCGTGTCACCAAACGGAACCAAACATGACAGGCAACTCATTTGGGCTTAAACCAAACGTTCTAGCCTATTTGCAGCCAATTGAAAAAATTTTAAGGTACGAAATCCGTGGTGTTTGGGTGTGATATTGACCTTTAAGGTCACTGCTAGGTCATAGTGTCAAAACCTGGAACCAAACTTTGGAACCGTCATCTGGGATTAAACCAAAAGTTCTCGCCTATTTTCTGGCAATTCGAAAGATTTCTAGGTACTAAATCCAGTATTGGTGTGATATTGACCTGGGGGTCACATCGTGTCAAAAACTGGAACCAAAATTGACAAACAACTCACCTGGGCTTAAACCAGAAGTTTTAGCCTACTTGCGGGGAATTCGAATGATTTATAGGTACCAAATCCGGTATGGGTAAGATATTAACCTCGGAGGTCACATCTGGGTCATCGTCCCACAAACTGGAACCAAACTCGGCACACGTTTAATATGTGTCTAATCAGAGCTCTAGTTTTAATCTGGGCTGGTTTTATCACTAATTGGATTATGAAACCGGTACCCCATGAGCCCCCCCACCTCATTTTTCGGTAACTTTAACCCGGGATATCTCCGAATCCTGCATTACGATTTCTTTGGTCCAATTATCAAAAATGATCTACTCTTTAAGGCGCACCCTCCAGGAATTTTTTTATCGAGATCTAACAGGAGGCTTATTCTCGTAAAGATTGTGCGGTGTCCTTCGGGAGTTAGTACTTTAGAGGTCGAAGGAATTTATGATGTGCAAGTTATTATGGAATTAAAATTTCGGAGTTAGAATTTGGTTGTTAGGATTTCCGAGAGAGATAGGATTTTGTTGTTAGGATTTCGGAGGGAGATAGGATTTGGAAGTTAGAACTTGTGAGGAAGTTTGAACTAGGAAGGGAGTTAGGACTTGGAAGTTAGGCGTTAGTGGTTGGGAGTTAGGTTTAACGGAGGAAGTTAGGAGTTGGGAGTTAGGCGTTGCAATCAGGGAGTTAAGTTTTCGGGCCTGCCCACAAAGTACAAATGCTAAGTCTGAAAGCAGGCGTTCGACACTGACTTGAGTCACAACAAGGATTATAATACTCCAGCTTGATATATTTTCATTAAGCCATACCATTATTGGCCTACTATTGGAATGGATCAAACTTTGCATCTTTTTGATTTTTTACACGTAATTTTCTCATATACGGTTTTGATATAATGTTAAAAGCATCCGAAGATAAACCCTGATAACTATATAGACGTTGTCATGTCATGAGAATAATGTTTGTTGAATAACTATTTGTGTATTTATTAAATTATGCCCTCAACCGAACTATCGAATCATATCCTTCCCCTAAACACCGAGATATTTGATCATCAGTTCTGAACACAAAATATCGAAAAACGATTGGCTTTTTGCCTGCCCATTTTTATGGGTAAACGTTTTCAAAAATTTCGGAGCATAAATTGTTATTTAAGTAAAACGAACAATTAACAGAAACCGAAATATACTCAAATGGCTAAATAATTAGCAATGGCAGATGTACTATGATTGTATGAAACTAATAAACACAATTCGAAATGCGTTTAAATTCAATGAATCCAACAATAAGCAATTTGTGCGTAGTAGGTAAGTTATCATCGTACCGGTATGTACATATACGTAATCATATAAAATATACAATTCCACACAATCAAACGGCATGAGTTCACGTGAAGTTCAATCAACAGTTGGAAGATGGAGTTCTTGTCGTCTTTACAGTTGAGAAAAAATCTAAAATAACCGTATTTTTTCGTTTCCGTATTTAATAACACACATTTATTGTTTGTTTTCGTTTATCGTGAATAATAATTTTGGTTTTCGTTGTGGTTTCAAAAACCGCCATTGTAATTCTTTCTGGTAATACTGTTTTTCCATGAATGCACGACATAAATGTGTCATTCGTCTAAAATCACATAGACTTTCGAAAATGAAAATTCTTATGGGATTTAACATTGGAAAATTTAGGTTGGACAGGGGGGGAGGGACCCTTTGCTCACGAATTATAATTTAAAACTTCTGCGCGATTTCCCACACAAATCAGGTTGAGATGGTCCGAACCTTTGGTCTCGCTGGGACATTGGGACAGATATACCTAAGCTCCAACAAAATTTCATTCCGATCCCGAGTGGACATGGGGCGAGGGTTACTTGTAAGTACAAAATACTTGTCTACTGATTGTCAACTTGAAAATACTAAATACTGACTTGTCTAAGAATACTGCATAGCTCTGATTGTTTAAATGACCCCTACGATAGTTTAGTAGAAGTTATAAAACATTGCGGGGACGTAGTAATGGGTGCAGTGTTCCAAGCTGATACAGATGTTAAGAAATGCGTGGTCTATAGACCACACATTGTTTCTGTTGTTAATTTGTTAAAAATTGTGTCTGGTCCGGTCTGGTCTAGGGACACCAATGGTCTGGTCCGGATCATTTATAATGTTCCAATTGCATGATATTGGTCTGGTTCGGAAAGGTCCAAGATTTTAAAATATATATTATAATATATTTTCAGATACTACTGGTCCAATAGCAGACCAGAATTGACCATATGTGACTCGCATCATAATAACAGTATGCAAGATAAGGAAATAAAAATTAACTAACACTAAGTTCTTTTACAACCAATTAAAACACTTATTATTGGCGTGCAGATATTGCCGGAATAAAATGCAGTTATTTAATTACGCCTAAATTTGTTCTGGGCTAGGGTCTAAACTTCGGACCAGACCATAGTTTCATAAAATCTGGATCAGCAACACGACTAGTGTCGTTAGTCTGGTCCAAGTGCTAGTACAGGCAGGCCCATAAAATTAAAATCTTTTATCGGACCGTACCCGACCAACATTGGATCATTAAATATTGACCGAACCCGACCACCGTCACGGTAAGACATAATTATGAAAGAGAGGCCACAATGCCTAAACACTTTTAAGCACAAAATTTTCCACGAGGGGGGTCTCATTGTGAGCTTAAATTTGACGGCCTGTTTCCGCAAAGAAATTCTGGGAACTTCTGTAGTATTGAAATTACATGTATACATTTGTGTTACATGCAGTTATGTGTAATTACATACTAGAGGACAAAACATTGCAAGGAGTAGACTAAACTATACCTACACATTACGTTGTGTTACGTCGTATATCTAGCGTATTAAATCTAACTTGTTTCTATACATAACGTATACGGAATTTATCCTACAAATGAGTAATAAGGGTAAATGTTAAAAGCTTCGACTTGGATGTGTCCAACTTTCGTTCTCAGTTTTCCAGCTTAAGTGTATGTAAAAGCCTGATCTAAAAGCCTCCCGCTGATTGTTTCCAGTGGAAAATGTCACAAGTTCGTCGCCTTTAAAGCTTGTCACTTTTTCCCTGACACTTCCTGCTCCGGTGTTTAAGTGACGCTTTTACATGTTGTTAGCCCTCATCACGCCAACCTCAAACAAAAAGGGACAGACACGGAAGTATTAGGTTGTATTCGTTGACAAGTACAAAGTCTGGGTCACAGTCCAGTTTCTCGATAGACTCGGAAGGAAGACCTCTTCTGAGGTATTTTTATTGACATGCTACATTTCAGTGTCCATCAAACAAAATGCGTTTTCAAAAAAAATACAAAACCGTGATAATATAAAATAAAAATATATCAAACAAACCAACACGACAGTGGGAAAAACCTTTTTAAAATGAGGCATCATTTTTCAGTCCACGAGTTTGGCTATGAGGGATTACAAGAGGAAAGTTGAGGATGAATGCGTTTATAGCAGTGCTGCGATCGGGTCAAGTAATTTCAAAACTTGACCATGAACTTGACTTGACCACGAAACTTCAAGTAATTTTCAAGACATAACCTAAACTTGATAACTCGCGTTCGTGTAAATTACTTGACTTATCAAGTTCAAGTAATCAAGTAACTTTTGTAAGACCCGAACTTGATCAAGTAGTTAAATTTCCAAACTTGGCTTGAACTTGACTTGACCATGACTTGAACGCGACTTGAACTTGATAATTCAAGTTAATTATTAAGCATGGCCACAATAACTTGTCGAACTTGCTGCAGCAAATTATTTCCTTCAGACTGAAAACCAAAATGCATTCAGAAAATAATTTTACTGCTACTTTTTATTTAAAACCATTCGAGGACAACTTTGAGCGTATACTGAATACAGTAAAAGTTCGATATAAGGGACTTTATAATTTATAAAGGAATTTCCCTTATACGAAACGTCTAAAGCAGTGTGTAAATGAAAGTTGGTGTCCAACAAATGCATCCCTGATATCGATACATTCCTTATAAGCTGAGCCCTTATGACGGACTTTCACTGTATATCTGACGAGTTTTACATAGTGTCAAGTTTTATTTAATGTTTATATATAAATATATACATATACCTATTTGAGAATTACCAGTACTCTTAATTTAAAATTTAATAAACTAGTATTTACTTATTTATTAAACGCTTTTTGTAAAGAGCCATCCAAGCTCAATTTATATTGGAATTTATTTACACAAGTCGAAAATAATAATTCTAAGCAACAATATGAATTATTAAGATAATTCTTTCATTTCATGGAGAGGCCGCTGCAATAACTAACAATGAGCATGGCCTGGTAAACAAGACCTTTATAAAACGGACTCTGATTTTGAATTTTGTCCTTTGATTTATGGCATATGCAAACAATATTCCCTGGACACGATATGAAATTGGATTGTGATTTTGAAATTGCTTCCGTCCTTTATAGCATACGCAATCTAAAATTACTTGAACTTGACCATGACATCTCAAGTTCATGGTCAAGTTTTTTCTTTCCATTACTTGACCCTGAACTTGACTTGAGATTCAAGTAAATTTCTCTTACTTGTACTTGAACCTGACTTGTCTTAGAATGTCATGGTCAAGACGAGTACGTACTTGAACTTGACCCGAAAGATTCAAGTAAAACAATTGGCCTACTTGAACTTGACCCGAACTTGAACTTGACTTGAAAACTCAAGTATTACTTGAACTTGTCCGCAGCACTGGTTTATAGTTTCCACACACCAATACCATGAATTTAAAAAATTGTAATTATTGGATTCAAAGATTGACAAATAATCTGAAAACTTGGGAGAGAATCAGTTCCTATGTTGAACCTCGTAGTCTGAGGCCAGAAAAGGAAAGATGTATGTATATACATATTGGAACGGTAGGATCGTCTGCTACACTGTAACTATTCCCTTCCTTCGCTTTTACAACGTTAAACTTCTCATTAACAGTCTCCTCTGCTCGTATTAGTCAAATAAATGCGTCAGCACTCCCCAGTAAACTTGTAAAATGGATTTGTTCACAAATGGAGTTGTCAAGGGATTTGATAAGTGACTTTTAGAGTTATGTCCAGTATTAATTATCTACTTCAACCCCTCAAAAATATTTCCTCGAGTGTCAATACAACTTAAGAGATACCTGTTAGCGAGTGCCTTATACAAAAATATTCCTGACCCTTACAAATATCCAATGAATGAAGTGATAAACATAGTTGACTAAATTTATAAATTATTGGAGTTGAGCGCATACCTGGAAATTTGTTCCGTACATATGTACATACACTGAGTGTTTCCCTGGATATTATAAATGTGCTGGGTCTGTAGACAAAATTAACGACAGTAATAAGAACCATCAAAATACCTTTATACGGGCTTTTAGGGATACTAACAAGAGAATCACCGCGGTAATATTTCCCCTGTCATGTATGTAAATGCAATTTAGTGATCATGAAAACCCAACAGTAACGAGAGCCGAGAAACGTGTCAACAGTAGGGATTTCCGCTGATATAAAAACACAAGAAATACTATTGTTTGAAAGGCCTGCGGAAGCAATTATGAAAAGACGGTATTATCTGTATACAGGGAGGAAGGAGGAAATGAGAAGATTACATGAGTTCAAGAGGAACAGATTCTCAGCTCGGATGCAAACTTCATTTCCTATTGTATGGGAGCAAGTGCATTGCATTGCTAATGTTCCATGTCCAACTACCGGGACACTTTCCCCCTTTTTCTAAATATATTTCCTTCACCATAGCCAATCCTGTGCTTTTTTACATCACTCTTGTACCTCCAACAATATCCTATTTCTGGGGCTCCAGATCAATTAAAAAAAATATAATAATTATAACTTGACGTGTATTAGCGAATATTAAAGACTTCCAGATAAGAGCTCCTGTCTTACAATAAGTCACAAAATATGATGACCCATTCCAGTTCAAGTTCACCAAAGTGCATAATCTTTCTTGTCATAGCAAATAAATGCATTATCTAACTGAGTTCCTTGTATATAGAGGGAGTCTCTTCTACAGTAATTATTCCAATTCGTATTTAATTATTGCTATTAATTCCATGTCACAATCTTTTATTTATTTTAAATTACACAAATTTCCAGTGCTGAGTATACACTGAAGCATGATATATGTTCAGAGCTGTGTAGTATTAAAATACGTATTTTCAGGAGACCACAAAGTATTTACTACTTGCAAGCAAAGTCTTCCAATGTAAACTGCAGAACTAAATGAAAATCGGTGGAATTGTAGACACTACTAATAGTGTTCACACAAACCACAAACTTCGTGCCATCTCCTCTGGGTTCGGGTAGTAGGACATCTGAAAGTTTGATTTTTGTTTAAAGTTTGACAGGGGGGACCCTTCCTCGCTTGAATTTTTTCATGTTAAATCCCATAAGAAAAATCCATTTTCGCAACTCGAATAAAATCCAAAGTAATGTTCAGACATGTCACTATACATCCTTCAAAATTTCATGAAATTTCGAAAGAAACTACGAATTGACGTAAAAGCCTGGTTTCCACGATTTTAGTGATCCGGGAATTCGTTTGTGCGGTTAAATACGATTAAAATAAAATGAAATTTCAATAAATTTCAAAAATTGAAAAAGTAAAGGCGTTATGCCACAGTCCAGGACCCGACAGGTCGTTTGCAGTCGTTGACGTCCAGTCGTTGTAACTCGTCCCGTGCGGGAGCCTTTCGTGGGAAAAAATCAAAAATGATAATTTTTTACTAAAGCGCTTCGCTTTAATAATGTAAATATATTAACACGTACATACGCGCTAAAGCGCGTGCAGTGCTGATTGTAATTACATATACTTGTGTATAGTGACATGTCTGAACATTACTTTGGATTTTATTCGAGTTGCGAAAATAGATTTTTCTTATGGGATTTAACATGAAAAAATTCAAGCGACCCTGTCAAACTTTAAACAAAAATCAAACTTTCAGATGTCCTACTACCCGAACCCAGAGGAGATGGCACGAAGTTTGTGGTTTGTGTGAACACTATTAGTAGTGTCTACAATTCCACCAATTTTCATTTAGTTCTGCAGTTTGCATCGGAAGACTTTGCTTGTTAGTATCTTAAAGTTGGCAATCAATGGGCAAGTATTTTGTACTCCGTATTGTAAAGCTATGTTTTACTTCAGCTATTTTATTATGTATGTTGTCATAGAGGACCAAGTATTTTGCATAGCTTTGCATATACTTCAGCGTAGACTTGCATAGGACGAATTAATGTCATGAATGACTAATGATAATGTACGTTAATGTAATAATTGTAAAATCATCTCATCTATTCATTAAGGCATAAATCAAGGATTGAATCTAATAATAAATAGTTGGACTCTTTTAAATCCTTTTGGGTAAGTAACCGAGCATACTGTATAATATTGTAGGAAAAATTACTTGACTGATCTGAGACCCAGCGTGTAGATACATGTCTGTACATATAATTACATACATACATAGTATGACTTTTGAAGTTGATTCACATATATAAAAATTACTTGGTTGGGTTAATGTTCAAAATGTCATTGATTGGCTGGGAAGGGCATAAATCCAATGTTGAGTCCGAGCCAGAGGTAATTTAAAATTCCGAGATAGTAAAATGTGGAGTTTTAGCGTTGTATAATATTCTTGACATTCTCTGACAAGAACTGGGGAACTAATTCTGAAAATGTTTGGGAGGGCGTGAGATGATATTTTGAAGTTTTATAGTTGGATTTTATGACTGCCTCACTGACTGACTTGAGAAGCAGCCATTGGTTTTTATGGGCGAAACGGGAACAGTTGGCACGTCCTCATCTTCTTCTCTTCTTTTAAACGCATCCGCACTCTCCTTCACATCTTCACAATCCTTTTACCCTCGCACTATTCCTCAACCATATTAGATTTCAATTTGAAGTAACTTTTGTCCGGGGTGTTCCTTCTTTCAACAAAACAATGTTCCAAAATATTCTTAGAAAATTATATCCAAGCATATTAATTACTTCAATGCAAATATTCCGTTGTATTTTTCAATCAGTCAATTATATAAGATACAATTGACAAAATGTGCATAGATATTGATAATTATGTAATAGCATACAGAGTATATGTATGCATATATCTACTAGGACGTGATTAAGCAATATTCTATTTAAACGTATGTAGGACCGGCAGGTCAATTTTTACATGTACATACGCACATATAATAATTAGGCACTACGTCTGTAAATAACCACATCAGAGAGAGAGAGAGGGAGAGATTGAGAAGAATAAAAAAAAAGAAATGAGGGAATCGGAGGATAACAGATGCTTTTTATGTCGTCCTTGTAAACATCCCTCTTCAAAATCCACGTTGGTCCCAGCTCCTTCCTTTTCTGCTACCCTATAAAAATACGTCGTAATTCAAGTAAATTTCTAACAGGGTCAGCAGAAAATAATTTTAGACAAAGTTACATTTTTTCGGACATTCCAACAACTTAATCTAACTATAACGACAGAAGGTGGGGAAATTGACTGGGAAAAAGTGGAAATTGGTGATCACTGCTACAATTGCAAAATTAGAAAATATTCGTATAGGAAAGTGGAGGATTTGAGGAAGCATTTTTTGGTAAATATACGTGACGAGGAAAAATTGATGGTAAGACAGGGCCTGGTTTTGGAGTGAAAAGGCGGATATGGAATGACGGTTGAGTGACGAGAGAGGAGTAATAAGCTCGTGTAAATGTGATGAGCAGTGGTCTGAGAGGAAAACTCTTTAGAATTCAGACAAGTAACACACTACAGGCTTTTGGGCCCCAGTCAGCTTAACATGTCTGTGTACTACAAACACATAATTATACATATCTATATGTCTTATACAAATGTCACAAAAACATAGACAAAGATAAATGACATTTGCTGAAAGCCAGTTCCTCACGCATCACACTCACGCCTATCATACTGTCCTATACTTATAATTACATATGGATCCTTTCTAACGTTTTGTATCCCACTAATTTTCTAACTTCTCAAAGTAATTACATATTTATGTACATATTATCTATATACATACTTATACTTCGTGCTTTCCAGTGCTTACATGTGGATACATCTTTTACATTGATTACATTAAAATTAGAAATTAGACTTGTTGCACTAGTAGCAATTCATATTATTATTTATCTTCAATTTATTATTATCCCTTGGAAGCAATAATATGTAATTACTTTCTGGAGGGAGAAAACTTTAGGCTAGAAAAATTTCAAAGAGAAGGGAAACTGGTTTGGTGAATGGGGATTTTCACATTTGTTGTCATCCTTCTTTTCAGGGGGACTTTTCCTACCATTCACATCAAAAACATTCAAGAGTGAAAATTCAACATTGTTTTACAAGATGGATTTAGTATTGCTTGTAAGATAAGAATAATTTGAATTGAGCTAAATTGAGGTAGAAAAGAACACTTGCCAGAGACCTGCTTTATACAATTTATTATAATATTATTATTAATATTACTTATTATAAATTATTACAGAAACGTAAACATCCTTACTTAGGGATGCTTGGAAATAAATAATTATTTCAAAAATGAATCCAATTCTTTAACAATAATCCGTTTCTAAATTTTTTTGTAAAAATATTAATACAATGTAATGATGCATCTTTTTATAAAAATGCATTACAACGTAAAATATAAAGTTAGTTTTGATAACTTAACAATTAATATTAGTTGTATTTAGCCCGAAGCTGATGTTCGAAAGTTTTCTATTTAGAATGAAGAATGGTTTCAATATGAAACCAATTTAAATGTGAAAAATTTATTGGAGCGCTTTTCTTTATATTATCCTCAGAGCAGGGGAATTTTATGAAGACAAAAATGATATTCATCACTCACTATTGCTCTAAAAAAATAAATGTTCTTACAAGCGCATGCGGTCAATAAAAATGGAAATGTGTTTTTACATTGTTGTGTGTGGCATTGCAATGACGACGTGAAGTCATTCCATATAATTGCTTCCTATACTCCAGCAGTAGATTTTTTATTCTGGATGCCACATTTAGCAGTATACATATCTACATTGATATTTTTATGGGCTACTTGTAGACGACTCAATGCGCTCAAAATATGTATCAATATGAAGGTACACTTGCCTGTGAATTTTTGCAAAGTCTCGATAGTCTAAAAAATATTGGGGCGGGTGATGGATGTGCATACCCGCAGTGCAGGGTGCTTTTTGTAAACCATCACAATAGTAGTGTACAATCAAGGAATCGTATTGGGGCACTGTGAGAATTGAATATTAAAGCATTATTGGTTCTGCAAAGGCAAAACATTATGAGCCGTTCCCCTTATTCCAAATGTTTATTTTCCGAGAAATAATTTTTTTTGTGCAAAATTCTAGAAACGCGCAGTGTTATATATTTTCAAGGGACGCATCCTCCTTTAAGAATACAAGTTAAAATAAGAGGTTAAGTTTTAACTGCGTTACTCTGAAAGTAATGAGTACATATGTACGTAAGTTTAAATTGTACACATTCCTTTAAGCAAATATGATTGAGTGAGAATCCTCATGAACCTGAGAAGCCGAATAAGTGCCTTGAAGGCTGAGAATTTAGGGGGGAAGGAGAGGATTTCCGAGCTGTGGGTAATTCATGTCACAAAGTGCATAGTTCAGGAATGTTGAGGGTTTTTGGGATTAGCTGGAAAATGTAAGAATTACCTCTCAGGATTTACTCACTCATACGCCGCCTCTACGTGCTTTCTACACTCAAAAGTTTGTTGCAGACCAAACGCACGTTTTTTTACTAATCTTAGAAATGTTTAAAATGCACATGAAATCCTGAAGACAGGAAACATTTCCCAGATTTTGAAATCAAATTCTCAAATTGGTCAAATTAAAAATTGTTTTCGAAAGTTCTTGAGGCTTTAATACACAGATTTGGTATGATTCCAAAGGGGTAATAAGAGACCATGACTAATTAATATCAAAATGAATAATTATTACATTATTCAAAAATATGGTTTTAACATTTTAAAATTGAAGAAACAAATTGACTTTTTTCAAAAATCGTCAAAAATCCTTGGAACATCCTACGATCCATTTATATTTAATTCAGTGTTGTTCCCTATACTTCCGTATTAAAGCTGTTAGCATCGGAGAAAGCTCCGTCATCCTTCTCTTGACAATATAATTATACCACCAAAGTCCAGTTCGCACGACCCCACTTTAAAAATCACAGGAGGACAAATCATTCCGTTTTGCTTTGATGACTGCATTTAGGGAAATAGTAAGACCTGTAAGGAGAGTTCCGGAAACCCATTTGTTCCGAGCCCCCACCATAGAGATCCTGTCGAGATGAGGAAGGGTCAAAGCCTGAGATCACACTTGAGCTCCCATAACCATACGCAGAGAGATGAGATTCGTGGTTGTTGTTGTTGTTGTTATTGTTACGGACACGTTCGTCGGAGATTGAACTGTGCCAGGAGGGTCGGACGGTTGAGGTCGCATAGCCCAGCTCGGACGCTGCTGACGATGGAGGACTCATCGGCATTGAACTGTGACTCGAGTAGTAGACCAATGGGGACTCCTCTGACATCCCGTAATGATGAAGGGCAGAGGGAGCGGAGCAGTAAGAGGACAAGGGATTGGGGTAAGCTGAGACACTCCGTGAGAGGGACATTGAGGGATGGTGGTGACCGTGACTGGTGTGGTCAGACCTGTTGTTGTTGTTGTTGCTGTTGTTGTTGTGGGAGTGGATGGAGACAGGACTGTGCGTGTCCCTGAGAGTGACCAGACTGTCCACGCTGAAGGGGTGATGATGGTCCATGCTGACGTTGACGATGGCGCAGTGACTGTTGTGACTGTTGTGACTGGAGGCGGAGGAAGTGTTGAGGACGGGGTCGAGGGTGGCGGGAACGGTTGAAATCGAAACTGTTGTTGCACCCCCCGTCGTCCCAACCACCACTTCCGTCTTGTGTGACTCGTAGGCTGAGTACTTGGTCCCTTCGAAGTGGCTATTGTTGTTATTGCTGGAGCGAGAGGACAAGAACTTAGGACCAACAGTTGACTCGGACAGGAGTCCCGGGCAATCCTCCACTTTCATGTCCAGCGGCTCAGACTGGATTGGGGCTGGGAGGATCCCCGATGAATTTGTAGTCACAGAAAGGACCGGGGCAGGGTGATGACGGAGATTTGAACGACTCACTCCAGGTCAAAGCAATGAAATTAATATCACAGAAGATTACATGAAATCCCGAATGCTCATTATCTATACCTTTAAAAGAGGTCTTATATCTTAAAGATACTAGGTCAAGACGCTTAAGCTATGTTGTAGGAAAGGAAGCAGAAAAATTAATTACATTTGGACTGATGCAGGGATTTACGCTGAGCTTCGGAAGTTAAGTGCAGGATCCTGTGATTGGACGCTTGCTGCTGAGCACGTTTAATCCCCTCCAAGTTATCTCTCAAAGCGTCCTTCTTCTTGAACCTCCGTCTCCGTCTCAGATACGACCCATTGTCAAACATATTGTAAGAGTCGGGGTCAAGTGTCCAGTAGCTCCCCTTCCCAGGTCTCTTATCATCCCGGGGGACTTTGACGAAACACTCGTTGAGACTGAGGTTGTGTCGGATGGAGTTCTGCCATCCCTGCTTGTTCTCCCGGTAGTAAGGGAACCTCTCCATGATGAACTGGTAGATCCCATTCAGGGTGATCTTCTTGTCCGGGGCGTTCTGGATGGCCATGGCGATGAGGGCGATGTAGCTGTAGGGGGGCTTCACCATGTCCTTCGTCGCACTCTGCGACTGGGGATGACCCGGGTAGTGGGCCGCGGCAGCGTAAGGGCCAAAGCGACTCATGACCCCGTACTGATCGTAAGGGTACACTTCGTGGGTCATTGATCCTGCCATTGGCTGGAGGGCTGGGGAGTAAGCACCCGCTTGTCGATAGTAAAGATTTTCATCCCCGCACAATGTGTGCATATTCACTTTATATAGATATCTAGTTCCTCACTTTAGTCTTTTACTTTCAATATTCTCTTGAAACCCTCGCTCTTCTCTTCCGCACTCTAAGGTCACAATTTAATTAATCATTTGACCCTTATTATTTTAAGGTCGACTCACTCAAATTGGCAGAATTCGAGACGTTTGCTTGGAAACGTGTTTTTGTTTCGCAGGGTCAAAAGTACTCTGCGAAAAAACATTGTGGCATCAATAATAATTATTGCTGACTGTACGTTTGCTTATGATAGTTCAAGTTTTAAAAAACTTAATTTTAATTAATTTTAATTAATTTTAATTAATTTTAATTAATTTTAATTATCAAAATTTCACAGGAAATGTAATGACACTGAATTTTGACCCAAGGAGCAAAACAGGGAAATTCCTCACTGGGAAAGTGATGTGTATATTAAATATTAGGACGGCGACAAAAATACAACGTTCCACCAGACCTCTGACACAATTGGCCAATCACAGGTGCTAGGATTGTGTTTTTACTTTTTTTTTTGTAATGTAACGGGTTTGTTTGGAGGAGAATAAAATTCCGTTGTTTTCGTCGTCTCTCTTTCCAAGTCTTCCAACCTCTCACTAAAGGATAGCCCATTTATGACGCTACACGGATTCCCTTCTCTTCCTCAGTATGTTCGCGGACTGTCTTGAGATATGGAGGGTAATTACTCCCAGCCTCTCTACAACTACACAGCCCTATGTATATGTGGAACTACATACTATGACTTGGCTCCTTGGGAAAGAAAGCTCCGCGAGACGAGACCCTCTCCGTGTTGTGTAGTGTTCTGTTCCGGAGCTGAAATGTTAATAGGGAAGTGGATGGGTCGAAGAGAAGTTTTCGGTGATTGCGCTCGCACTTCTTTCATGAACAGACTCCACGGCTGGGAGAGAGATAGAGAGAGAGGTTGAGTTTAGGAGTCCCTCCCAGACCAGCCTTAAAACAGCCTCTCCTGAGCCAATCACAGGACACGGGGAGATCGGATGGATTTGAACCTCTCCCGAGAGGGAGATCCGAACCCCACACATACATACACGGACACACAGTCCTCAAAAATATGTAACTTTTAATCCCATCAACCAACTCTGGCAGCTTTTAAGCCCCGGCAGTCCTTTTTCCCGATCATCAACCTTTGAATATACAGTAACCGCTTGAAAATTGAGCAAACAACCCGAGCGTACAATAACAATGCACTTCATATCCCATAGGAGCTCTCTCTCTCACACACACACACACAACTCTTATCCTTTTGAGCCTGGAAGATGCAACAGACCAAGTGCAATCATAACAAGGGACCATTACAAAACATATGTATCTCCTGTATTTCCCTGGTCCTCTCTATACTTGACGATTCTTTTACTGAGGACTGCGTGCACATGTGCGTTATGAGGTACCTCCATTGGAGATTTGTGTAAGTCCGTACAACAGTACCGTTCGGACGATTTGAAATTTTGAACGACATGTCATGTATGTACATATGTATAAATATAGATATGGTTTATGGGCTGAAGACTCAAGCCCAATAAAGCATTCAATTGAAGCTGTAAATTATTTGTGTAAACATTCGTAGATCAAATCATGTGTGATGCTTCCATGTAAATTTTGTTATTTTGCCAAACCTTGGCAATTTCAATTCTTGTACTAATTAATTGTGAATATCAATGACAAATTATTCCTAAAAACGGAAGGAAACTGTAAGTAATAATTTATTCAAGTTCGAGTAAGTTTTAGGAGCTATAGTAGGTTCAGGGTGTCCCATATCATTTTTATCCCCCTCCACTATCTATAGGTACTCCGTGTAAGATAATCACAGAAAATATTTCATTTCCTATTTTCAAGGAAATTCGTTTCCGGATTTGCCAAAAAATTTTTTATCGACCTAGGTCAAAATTTGGGGTCACAGTACAGTACTTAAGAGCTTGAAGCAATGTCAAGATCTTTTAAAGATTGTCGGTAATACTAATTTTTGATTTTAGGTAATAACTTTTTCTCTGAAACTTTATTTTGGCGTGCAGATGTTAGCTTAATTATAACGTTTTAGAACAGTTCATAAACTTTGTTTAATAGGCATTGAGCACTGCGACCTCAATTTCTGTCTTAGACTGATGAAACAAATTTTGATAAATCTGGAAAAGAATAATTGTCTTGAAAAATTGGGATATGAGGTATTTTCTGAACTTGTCCCTTATATAGTATGAGATATCGGGAATGATGTAGGACACTTGGAAATTGTGCATTCATATAGATACGTACGTATATAAAAAGGCACTTGATTCCCGAAGTCCGTCCATGTGCAGTGCATTATCGCATGTACAGAGCCTTGAGATGTGGAAATCCCGTCAATCATTCGAAGAGGTTTAGATGTGGAAAAAGGGGAGCTGATTGCCACGTTGAGTAGGAAGCCCACCCAACCTATATAGCCAGCAAAGAAAGAAAGAAAGGCACTTACAAGGAGCAAGCCTTGCTGTAAAGTGATCTTGCATTCCTTCCTTGTAAAAACCATTAAAGATCTCAGCAGACTCACCGGCGACTTCCGCCCTCCCCAAAACTTGCACCGTAATTCTCTCTCATAAATGCGTCAACACTAAAAGGTGAACTTTTGAAATGTGCCACTTCATCTCCGTCCCCACTCCAAGTATTTTCCTACCTAGCTTCAGCCTCATATGTAATTTTAATACACACTTTACACAGCATTGCTCAAATATTTACCCAGGGCTCATCACATCCACCAACTCCAACCCTTCTCCACCTCATCTCTTTATTATTCCCATCCACACACACACACACACACGTCAATATAATTTCATCAGCGTTCCCTTATGGCCAGTCTCATTCAATACTACTCGGCCTTTCATCCAAATGTCTTTTTGTGCCATTTGACAGGTACAGTAGTGTCAGTGGCTCCTGTATAAGAAAAGAATCAAACCCCACGGATTATTCCCTTCGACAAATGGGTAATGCAAATTTTGGGTTTTTGTGCAACCCCATTGGATGAGTACAATGCTGGAGCTAGGCTTAGGAGCCAACGTCAAACTCGTCCAATTCATCTGTCATTTTTATTCAGAGCCAATCAGTTCACCAGAAAAAAGACATCACTACTAATCAACACATCAGCTCTTATTCTCGAATTAGCTTACAATACTAAACCAAAAGTAGTGGAGTCACCTGAAGGACTTGAGCCTCCAGGGATTTATTTATTATTACAAATGTAGTTCCTTCAAATATCTCTGCATTCTACCGAATATTCTCCAAGCTTCAATTCCACTCAAACTAGTTATAGAGTTTAGAGCTCCTCAAGATGGCGCTATAAAAAACTTTTGGCAACATAAGAGAACCCTCTGGTCATTGGGAATTGTTATAATGGGAATTAAGTTTAAGTTGTAAAAATTCTCATCTCTCACATCCCCGGACTTCCGACGACTGAAGAAAAATAAAAATGCTGGTGTGTGAGTGAGCCTTTCCCTATACAAAAAAATTGATCTGTTGAGGAACGAGAGAGAGAGAGAGGGAGAGGGGACGGAGTGAGAAGAAACAAATGATAGATTTGGAGGGATAACAGATGCGTTACATCCAAGCATTATCATCTCGTTATCATCCTTGTAAACATTCGTCTCCCTTTTCTATTTTAGGGCCTTCCTTTTCTCCTCACTTTGTATAAACATTCCAATAGATATACGTCCGTATTAAGTAATTACATATCCCTCTGTCGACAAGTCCATGCTCTGGTCAGGCGGCCCTAAATCCTTCCTTGTATTCACAATTTAAAGGGAAACTTTTTTTTCTGGAGGGGAGTAATTTTTTTAATTTGTTCTTAGTAATTTTCCAGTTGATTCTTTAAGTAGCATATCTGGATGCTAAATATGTTTAAAATGACAGCGTATTTGTGTTTGTAAAAGTTTGTGCTGACGGGGTGTGGTTATTGGGAGAGTGGACTGTATTTATGTGTAGCTTGAACTATCTATAAATATACATGAATGAAGTGGAAAGTATGGAGTGGAGGGATGAGGATGTGTGAGGGAGATGGGATGACGGTGGGAAAAATCTTCCTCCGAGTTCAATATGAGTGTGTGGTCGGAGAACAAATTTCCCTGTCTTTTGAACATATAAGCAAAAACTGACAGCCTTGCAGTAATCATGTGCGTACTTATGTGTAGCGTAGCCCGAGACATAGACAATGATAAATGACGGTTGCTAAATGGAAGTTCCTCAAAAGTTGCTCACATTCAGTGCTTTTTCACCTTAGTTTATTTTTTATGAATCTTGTTAGAATGATACTGGGAGAAAAACTTTTTGAAGGAGAGCCTAATATGGAAATTAATACTCAGTCAATTAATGAGGCTTAAATGCAGGAAAATATTGTGAAAAGTGCGTTCACATTTCGATCAATTTCAGGGATGATGTAATAAATGTAGTTTCTGTGGGGAAACAAATATTTGTAGGTTGTTCGTTTGAGTTAACATTACATTTCGGGATTAAACAAGAGCGTGCCGATTTAATTGTCAAATTTTATGGCTTTCAGGGAGGGGTTTATAGCATGCGTGCCGTAGTAATACGCTTTGTACTAGTATAAACGCATTTTGGATAATTCCTTGGCGAGGAGTTAACTTTTGTCATTGGACAGGGATTTGAGAAGAGGCTTGGGTAGTGCTGTCATTTGGTATTAGTTTTGTTGCTGTGATTGAACTTTTCACAAAATGGGCTTAGTTTGTTATTATTTTGCTGCAGCTCAATTTTGTTGTTGTTGCATGTAATATTTCTTTGGAATTGTAGTCGAATTTAAACTTGGGTTCAAACTTGAACTTGGAATCAAACTTGAACTTGGATTCAAACTTGAAATTCGTTTCAAACTAGAATTTCAATTCCAACTAGAACTTGGATTCAAACTTGATCTTCGATCTGAAATTCATCTAAATTGAAACTTGTATCTAAAGTCAAGTTTAATTTTAGATTCGAACTTGATGCTAAACAAAAACTTGAATTTCATCCGATGCGGATCCAGACTTTAACTAATATACAAACCGGAACTGGCAATGAAGTTTATCAATGTAATGCATTCAGTTAAGTCGCTTTGTGGTATTGAAACGTAAGCATGTTATTGTTGTTGTTTTTGTTGTATGAAAATTATTTTATTGTTGCTTTGTAGCTGTTTTTTTGCAAAACATTGCCACACAACAAGCAACAGAACTGTGTCTAAATTACAGCACTAGGCATGAGTGAGGCTGAGTGCGAGTGTGAGAAGATGGTGAGGATTTGATAGTTGGAATGACAGGATGGGAGATAATGGGTTGGAGAAAATATGGACTTAAGAATGAAAATGAGCAGTTGGCTTAATGCTCCTGAGTCCCATGAGGATTCGGAATGAACGATGCGTCTGTTTTTCTTCCTGAGTCCTGCAATTGGGAAACATGTTTGAGTTGCAATTTGAGATGTTTGGACAAGTCAAGTTGGCGGAACGGTTATTTACTACTTAAACACGACCATCCATTCATACAGCTCTCATCTCTTCTCTGCATTTCACTTGTCACATTCTACCACTCCTCAATGCACACTTTTGTTACAAGTCACACAATCACAATTACATAAGCCACAGCAAGTTGTTCCTTCCTAAATACCCCAATAATAAACTGTGAACTCTTTTGAGATTCTGCCTCCACCCTTCTTTCTTCACCAACAGCCAATAATAAGTTTCTTACCACATTATTTGTATGCAATTATTATTATAAATTGAATAAAATTGTCCTGTGAAATAAACCTGAATTCTACTATGAAATCAGTACCCTAAAATTGCACTGTATAAAAATTCTATGAAATAATCCAGACTTGATGTGTTTTTGGTCGTAAAATATTTATATGCAATTCATCCATGTCTCTAATAATAAGTATGGTTATGTAAAAATTATTATCTACATTCCCACGGAAACACTAATTGTAAGTTTACAAAAAAACCAAAGGGCGCAAAACTACGACTTTAGTATAAAAAAAATTAAAGTACATGTTATTGATTAGAGTGAAAATTTACTTGAATATGTTGGAAATGGAAATTAGGGTGAGTGAACTTGTGCATAAATGTACTACGCCAAAAATTACAAGAGGGCGTGAGAGTAGGGGACGAAAAGTAATGTAAAATTGATGGAGATAAACTCAAACTGGAGTAGTTTTTCCGGATGAGTTGGGAAAGACAAGCGTCTTCACTCTTCTGGATTCACATAAAGAAGAATGCTCGTGAAGGGAAGTGAACAACAATTCATTACTAGGAGCAAGTTCACGGTAGCAATTTACAGAATAGTTCGCAGAGGGCAAATCCGTTGATACGGAGGCTGAGGAAAGTCAAAATATGGACGGAGGGCGTGAAAGGAATTTCCTTGGCACACTTTCCTCTCAGCTCGATCTTCCCAATTCAAAGGCAGGTGTAGGGTGCACATTTCACATTACTCATAAATTGTTCCCTTGGAGAGTGAATTGTAGTTTCATTTTTCTCTGGACAGAAATCATCCGTTATTGGTGCTGATTCTAGATCTACGGCCACCCTGCGGAATGCTATGACGGTCAACTGCCACCCTACGAATTGCAACCTGACTAATTCCAATGTTCAGGTCAATCTTACACTCTTATGTTAAGGTCAATGTTAAACTATTATTAGTGTAACTTAAAACCACAGCTTGAATTTAAGTGCGACTTGAAACCACAGCTTGAACTGAAGTGTGACTTGAAACTACAGCTTAAACTCAAGTGTTACTTGAAATTCGAATTTATACGCGACTGAACTTACAATTCTAGCATAACTTTAAATTTGAGTTTGAACTCAAGTTTTAAAAAATCAACTTGAGATTCTGGTTGTCTACGTAGCGAATCAGGAAAGAGTCAGCAGGCAGGTCAAAATTTCGAAATACAATTCCGGGAAAAGCTTCGTATTTGTACGTGCTGTGTACTGTGCAGACCTGCGTTCGGGTCAAATATTTTGAGGATCCGAACGTGAACTTGACCTGCACTTCAACTTTCAAGTAGATATCTATTTGTCAGTACCCGAACTTATCGTTTCGTGTTCCAGGAATTACTTGTCATACCAAGTCAGATCTTGCAAGTAATCTTTCCTAAACCCGAACTTGGTCTGATACTTGAATTTCGGGCCCATAAATCTTGAGAACCGAAATTGGATTTCAAGTAATTACTTGAATTTTGCAACTTTGTAGCATGAAGTTGCAAAACCATTCCAACGGGTGGAGCTAAGATTTTCAATTTCCATCGTCTCTAATAAATTCAGATTCGGGTTCACTTATAGTCTTTTCCTTGTGTTACAGTCTCACCGGACAATTTGCTTCAACAGTTTTTCAAAAATGATGAAATATTAGAAGAATAGCTTTAAGCACGACGGTTGACAGAATACACGACAGTCACTCCAAATGAAAGTGAGCTCCAGCTTCTGTGCATATCTCTGCAAGCATGGTTTCTAGTAGGGATGCCAATGGTCTGGTCCGGACCATTTATAATGGTCCGTTGTTGGTCTGGTCCGGTCTGATTCAACACATGGACCACACCAGATACAATTGATTCAGCTTCAGGGCCACACCAGACCTGACCACAAGACCATGGTCTCAAAATTACGAAATAT
Source organism: Allacma fusca (assembly GCA_947179485.1). NCBI lineage: Eukaryota > Metazoa > Arthropoda > Collembola > Symphypleona > Sminthuridae > Allacma > Allacma fusca. The sequence goes on along the minus strand of OX359245.1, from coordinate 81,766,339 downwards.
AAAAATTTATGAGTTAACGAAATCCCATGGAACAAACTAAAACTTACATTTATGGGGATACAAGAAAAATTTGACGGGATAAAATGTGATTATTTAATTGCTCTCAATGGTGTTCTGGTCCATGGTCCGGGAGCATGGTCTTTGATCTGCTCTGGTCCGAACGACTGGATCAGACCAGACCTTTGGCATCACTAGTTACTAGAATGTGTGTTGCGGAAGTGCGAACACCCGAAGGCGAAGAACGCACAAAGGAATCAAACGTTGGAACTAAGATACATACTTGAATCAGTACTTGAAAGTCCAAGTTCGGGTTCAAGTAAAATCCATGCCCAGACCTGAACTTGAACTTGGTTGGTCCTTAGTGCAAGTCAATTCTGTGGGCTTGCACTTGGACCAGAACCGACTTGAAGTTCCAAGTTCGGATCCAGCAAATACTTGAACTCTACCCGATTCAACCAAGTAGAAACGCTCATGACCCCGAACTTGATCCGAACTTGGCCTGCCTTGATACTTGTCAAGTACTACTTGAACTTGAGCGCAGCTCTGGTACTGTGAGTAGCTTGTAACGTGTTCACATGAAGGTATCCTTGCCCAAGGATAAGTCACCCATAGCACACAGCACGTACATATACATACGTAGCTTTTCGCGGAACTGTATTTTGGAATTTGTACAGACCTGCCTTCTGACTCTTTCCCGATTCGATGCGTAGACAACAGGCGGAGTACAGTCTACCTGTCACTAATTGACAAACTGCAAGTAGTTCGTGCCCCGACAGTAGGTTCTGGTGGTAGGTTTTGGTTGGTTGGTTGTAATAACATGTATTATTTTGTTTCTTTAAGGGGTGGTAGGTTGTTGATTTATGTAAGTTTGTGGCCGGGAACTTGCATCAAATATTGGCATTGTAGCTAACAGCAGTTTTGATATATATGTACACGTAGGCACGTAGTTATTTCTAATTATCATATACTTATTCCATGCTCAGATTTATATTATTTTTCCCGGTTACACTGGATCACTTTGACTTTACAATTTCTTGCACTTATTTGCAGTTCATTTTAACTTTATTGTAATTGCATGTAGAACATTTTCACACTAATAGGAAATCCATCTAGTTCATTTTGCCTCTTCAAGGACGATATGTGTCTGGTTGCTGGTCCAGGAAATCCGCCAGACCATGTTCCTTGGTCGCGTGTGTGGAACGTATCATATATGTATATAATGGTCCAGTGCTGAGACTAGACCAGACATCAAATCATTGAACAGATCAGAACATTCCCAAAACTATGTAAAACTAAATAATTTTCTTCTATCAATCACACAAACTGGTGCCTATTTATTCAGGTGATCCTGAAGTGAGAAATTCTTTTGTTTGAAATAAGGAAGGGATTATATTGGTAAATCAACAAATGCTTTTCAACTTTTTAAAATTCTCTGCATCTAAAAGCCTCATTTGTGTGTTGACCTAAACAGCGCAATTGAGCCGTTACATTATTACATTCACATTTTATCTTGCCAAATATGGCTCACAAATTAAAATTTGACAAAAAGAAAACAACTTTCTGTGCCGAGAGTTTTCACACTCACGCTGGCAATCGCACTTGTACATATTTACAGTAATATAAAGCAAGATAAAATCTATTGAATTTGAACATTTTTTAACCTGATTTTCAATATTGCTAGCCATTTAGGGGATCCGTTTTATAAACAGGGATTTGGAAACTTTTTGGGACTTGCGGGAGGGATTTAAAAAAATGTGAACGTCTTCTATGGAAAACTTTCCATCAGCAAGTATTTTGAAAATTATTGATCTTTTTCTCCATGAAGTTTTCAAGTTTCCACCAGGGACGTCAGATTGAGCAGGGAGAAATCCTACCCCTGTTGAAAAGATATGCTTCTCGATATGGTTAATTATTTCCCACACTTCATCACAGTGTGAACACGGTTTGGTTCCATGGCTCCGCGCCGCGCTGACCCATAGTATTGAAAATTGTTTACGAAGATTATTGTTATGGAAATTAATTGGTCGAGAATGAAATTCCCTCAAATTTACTCCAAAATAAGGATAATTACAAGTACAGTCAACTCTCTCTATAAAGGAAGAACTCTATAAAGATATAAATGATTATTCCCGGGAAAAATCCCATATAACTATATGCATAAGATTCGGTTCATAAGGGATATGTTTATAATGGAAAACTTCCTGCAAGGAATCACATTTCAAGGTAGTGTAAAGGCACAAACAAACTACAACAGATTTAAAAGAAATAATTTCTCTGCTGCAGTCTCTACCCCCAGAATTTGGACACAAACACGCAAACTACTAAAAGCTTATTTCTGCACCCCAGTCTGCATCATGCTTGAGTAACCAGAATTTATCGAGAGCAAATATTAACTGTAACCGAAACTATTGACTAAATGTGTTACTTTTGACTGACTAACCGCACTATTTGCTACCAGGAAATATATTATTTTAAAATGTACCCCAGTAAACGTTCAACATTGAATTTGGTATACAAAAAAAGTCAATAAATTTTTAAACAGTCCGGCAGATCCCAGAGTAAAATGTCCTAAGAAAAGGGTTGGTCAAATTCAACTGTTAGTAATAGATATTTGCACAAATCGTAACCAGTTTTTAGAAAACCCCAATAAGGTTGATCTGAACTTGAAAACGGTACTAAACTAGTAAAACAATTTTATTGCACCTGTTTATTTAATGAATTTGAAATTTTCCAAAAGCATGTGTGGTTACATTTTTGATAAATTAGTGTGCCTTCTTTATAGTGGATTTATTTCCCTTATAAGCCCCTAAGGGACAAAATATTTCTGTCCCCAGAATATCCCTTTTAGAGATAATTGACTATGTATATTTTCAATCACCACATCTGGAATAATTCAAAAGTAAATTAAAACCAGAAACTCTTCTTTCTCCGATCCATTTCAGCTTCGCTCCTCAGACTTAATCCTTCCCAACCTTCCACCCATTAATTAAGTCCCTTACCGATTATTCCCAGCATACACTCCTAAAAATAATAGCTCAGCTCTCTCTGGCACATTTGAAAAACAATCAGTGAGGACTATCGACAAGAAACAATTTATTTCTTCTTCATTCGCTCTCTTCCCAATATAAATGTGCAGAATGATTACCCCCTACCCTGTCAACTCAGTTCCGGAAACTCCCCCGCAAATGGTATTACAATGTAAAATTACACTCATTAGTAAACAATGTCCCTCCTAAATATTACATTTTATCACCAACACTCATTCACTTAAAGTACTTTCCTTTATTTTTTGAACAACATGGAAATACACCTCAATAAACAATAAACAGAGTCATAGCTAGCTCCTGACAGAGACTCCGCAAACAACCTTTGCTACTAATAGATTTGAAAGAATAAAAAGTGTCTATAATAAAAATGACACGGAGGAAAGTGTTTAAATGGTGGAAGTCCATAGAGATGAAATGACTCCGAGAGCCTCCTTGACTGGTCTGTGTGTGTGGTGGGAAAATAAACAGTGGAGGGATGTTTATTAAGGGAAGATACTCTGCATATATCTACAGTAGGACTCACAATCAAGGGAATATGGGCTTTAATGAAAACAAAGTTGGGTTGCTGAGTCAACAAAGGCCTGAGACTGGAGTGTATTATAGAGAGCGTCGTTTTTTTTTTGAGGACAGCCAATGCGCGCCATTCATCTCGCAAATCCCATTATGTCGCTATCAAAGCCCAAGACAAACATGACATGAAATGCGTCAAGTACAAAGTGCATTACAGGAATTCCCTTCCGTATATACACTCCACACTCGGACCATTTCCCCGAAGCCTCCGCCTCTAATATTTATATATCCTGGCTCATCATGGTATGAATAAATGTGGAAAAGTGCGAAGCGTCTTCTAAATTATTATACACTTTCCTTGTCAAAATAAATAGACGAGGAGCTCCTTTGTGGGCTTAGAGCTCTCAAAACGAGAGTCATTCTCAAAAAGATTTTATTCCCAGCTCTATCCATATGTTCCCCTCATTTTGCCCTCCACATTCACACCAGAATGGGATTCCGTACAGGTTTTATTATCCCAGTTTGGTTTTCTTTGGGTCCCGTTAAATCCCTTACAATCCAAATCACCACATCCAGTTAAATACGCGCCCCCACCTTCTCACAATCCTAATCACAGCACATCAAAAATTTACAAATGCGAAACAGGCTAAATGTCTTTCAAAGTAATTACCAAAAAATATCCCTGTAATGAATTGAACGAGACCCAATTTTGACAACAGGAATTTTAAAATTTACTAAAAAAATAGGAAACCTCCAATACAAATCCCGATTGGACAAATTTATGGGAACTGCTCCTGGTCATGTACTCCAAAATAAAATTGAATTGTGAAGACAGCATTAATTTATCATTGCGCAGGTTAACGGTGTGCTCAGAGGGCATGGAGTCAATGGAGTCCCAGCTGTTGGGAAAATATTGCTTGAGAGTTGTTCGAGAAATTAAGAGAGACAGAGGATCGTGAGAAAGTTGAAAAAAATGAACGCAAATAAAATAAATGTTAGGGCCTCAAGGCCGGAATTTGTAGAAAGACGGAGCTATTTCTAGTAAAACAAACTCACAAAGCCAAATTAATTTCCAACCGGGACTCTTGCATGGAATTATTTTGAGCACACGGTGTTAACTCCCAACGAGTCCCTACATAATTAATTTCCTGTGCAGATTGTTTTTGTCATGAGAGGGAAAACTTGAGTAATAAGAATTATTCTGGATATAACAATTTTAGTATAAATACAGACCAAGTAATTATCTAATTACCCTTGAACATTGTAGCTGTAAAGTATGTATGTACATGACTGATTGCTACTGTATAGTAAGGTAGGATCTTTAACATGAGATTTTTACAATAGGGAAACCCTACAATGTCAGTTTAACAGGCTCTTAGCCAATGTTGGCTCTGAAGCCAAATACTAGAGAAATGCTTGGAAGGATTTTCGTTCCCAGAGAAATTTCTTTCCTGTAATAATTAATTAAAATATGCGAGAAGAAACTGATTTGCGAGATGAACCTCACAAATGTGACGACTTTACTGTGGTCATTAAAAATTGGAGGAATTTTAATGAATTTTAATAAATTTGTAGTGCAAATTAAGATTACAGCTTGTGCAAAGATGTAAACATTTTGTCATCAGCCCCTTTGATTTATGAACGGATTATTAGGAATAATAATGACAGGAGGGAAATTCTTGTTAAAATCTTTATTAATAATTTGAACACAGACAACAATGGAATCCAGGCTTAGTCAACAAAATCTGACATAATGTGTGGGAATAATTAATGATTAGTGCTTTACCTTGGAAATAACTACAATAATTATTACAATAATTAATTACTCCTGTAACGAAGGACGAGAAAGGTCCTGAAATTCATCTCATTCGGGCGAATGAGTTCAAAAATAATTGCTCCCATCCACATGCATTACCAGAAACGCTTGTTGTCCCATTTAAATCCAGTTGGATAAATAATTACGTTCCATTTTTCTTCATGCTCCAAATCACTGCCCCATTCCAAAGGTGGTTTAAAAGTACATGTCCATTATGCAGGCGAATCCCAAGAACATAATACAATTGCAAAGCCTGGGGGTCGTTTGTTCTGCTAATCGAAGAACTGGACCGTACAGTCACAGTCACCGGAATAGCAGTGTACCAAAACCCAACAACTTCAAGCGTTTTACCTAAAGCAATAGCAGCGTCCCTCAAAACATTGAAATACCAGGCTGCATCTATAAAAATTATTATTATTACTTATCCTTGCAGGACTAATACAATGTTTAAAGTCCATTTAAATCCGGAAAACAATAAGCTACAGAAATATTCAGAGTATTGTGACAGAATTATTTAAAAGTAGTCGTTTCAAAGGTTTTCATATAATTACATACAAATATATATATCTACTGATTGCACAAAAAGTAGTTACAACACTGTAAGTTTGAAATGAAGCCCAAGCTGTGAATGGGAATACTTAAATTTAATGTTCCAAAGTAATTATCCAGATCCAGTATTTTATCTCAGAGTGCCGATAGTCCCGTCGCCCCAAAAAAGATTCTTTTTTCTGCGTTCAGTATTTTTGAGAGGCACACTCCGGGGAGTAGTAAGATCTGTAGACGGAATTACGGAAACCGCTGTGTTGGTGACCGGGAGAGTCATTTCCGTAGAGATCATGTCGGGATAGGGTGTCAAAGCCTGAGATCACACTGCAGTTCCCATGCCCATGGACGGGGTGCTGAGGGTCGTTGTGGTTGTTGTTGTTGTTGTTGTTGTTGTTGTTGTTGTTGGTGTGGGCGCTGCTGGACATGGAACTGTACCAGGAGGAGGGTCGGACGGGTGACGAGGAGTAGCCCAGCTCGGACGCTGCTGACGACGGAGGACTCATTGGCATGGAACTGTGACTGGAGTTGCAGATCAAGGGTGACTCCTCCGACATCCCGTAATGATGAAGGGCAGAGGGAGCGGAGCAGTAAGAGGACAAGGGATTGGGGTAAGCTGAGACACTCCGTGAGAGGGACATTGAGGGATGGTGGTGACCGTGACTGGTGTGGTCAGACCTGTTGTTGTTGTTGTGGGAGTGGATGGAGACAGGACTGTGCGTGTCCCTGAGAGTGACCAGACTGTCGACACTGAAGGGGTGATGATGGTCCATGCTGACGTTGACGATGGCGCAGTGACTGTTGTGGGTGTTGTGACTGTTGTGACTGGAGGCGGAGGAAGTGTTGAGGACGGGGTCGAGGGTGGCGGGAACGGTTGAAATCGAAACTGTTGTCGCACCCCCCGTCGTCCCAACCACCACTTCCGTCTTGTGTGACTCGTAGGCTGAGTACTTGGTCCCTTCGGAGGAGTTGTTGTTATTGTTATTGTTGTTGTTGCTGTTGTTGGTGGTGGTGGTGGTGGAGCGGATGGAGGAGAATTTGGGACCAACAGTTGGCTCCGACTGGAGACTCGAGCACTCTTCGACTTTCATGTCGAGCGGCTCAGACTTGATTGGGGCTTTTATGATGCCGGTCGCGTTCCGAGTCACTGACAGAACCGTGGAATGGTGATGGAGCAGATTGGAACGGTTATCTGGAACACAATCCCAAGGAAAAACTCATTAGTGCATGTAGACATGTAATGGATTGAAAAATAGATTTAGCAAAGTCATTTTTCAGTTTAAACAAAAAATGACTGTATCATCACTAATTCCCAAAAGTATGATGTGGAGAATGAAATATGTTAGCATCACAATATGCTTCGTAAATTTTTTTAGCATGTTACTGATATTTACATACAATTAAAGCTATCATTTCTCAAAGCAGTTGTAAACCTTGGGGGATTATGGGTGTCCTTGGAAATTATTTATTTGTTCTTAGAATGCAGACGCGAAAGTCGACGAAGGAATGAGGAAGTGAGGAAATGAAAAGGTAACAATAATAATTTCGCTCATAAGGAAACCTCGAGGAATGTAAAACTAATGTGGGAATGAAATTTTGTGAGCTGCTATTATTCAAATCCAATGTCGAAACCCAACTTAAATTTCGTCCCAGTTTAAACAAGTTGGGTCGCCAGGGGTCATCAAATGTTCCAACATAAATCTCAGCTGAAATGTTGCACGTTAATTCCCACAAAAAATGAACATTTTCCCGAAAATTTTCATTTTTAAAAAATTTCTGTTGAGACACGGGGACCCTTACAATTAATGTTAGAACATTTGGTGACCCCTGGAGGTCCTACCTTGTGGAACTGGCAGGAATTTTATTCCGGGTTCGGACATTGGGCCGCAGTACTAGCATCTCTCAAAATTGTATTCAAATTTAAGTTTTACATTCCGCAAGGTTCCCTTGTCAGATATTTCACGACGAGCCAAAACCTCATTCTGTCTCTTTATCTTAGACTTCAGTGAAAGCCCTTTCTCTACGTACGAAGTCAAACTGCTTCCAGAGTGTTTCCCATCTTTTTCCTCCTGCACCCAAAACACGTACCTTACAATCATGCAAACAATGTAATTTCCGGATGTTTATGCCAATGATTTCCCGGATTATTCTAAATCTGTTCCTGACTGACTTGGGTCCGGAACTCCGGTCAAAATCATAAATATTTGTATTTTTTTATTTTACTCCTGAAGTTGAATTTGACCAACCTTTCTCTCTGAATTTACTATACTCACGCCCATAATTCTAAAATTAGAGATCTCTTAGATAGGATACAAATTTCGATACAAATACCAGCTTCAACAAATATTTAAGAAAAAGGCCAAAGATGGATTCATGTCTAAATTCATTAATTTTGAGTTTGATTGAAGTGTTTAATCATCGTGACCGCAGTGCTTTACTCACATTAATAAAATCCATTTTTGCTTATTCTGTTCTGGAATAATTCCTTTGAAAAAAAGGGAATTGTTTGCATCATCGTCCAATTTACAAGAAACATTACAATAATTATTTTTTCCCATCTTCTAAACAACCGTATGACCCTAAACATAAACGAACAAAGTATAACATGGAAGCATTACGTTTAGAAACACTGGGTGAAGCCCTCGGACCCTCCAAAGTCCCTGGAACAATTTTCTCACTCGAACTCAGCTGAACACGCTTCATTGTCTCTTCCTTATCCCTCAAAGCGTCCTTCTTCTTGAACCTCCGTCTCCGCCTCAAATACGACCCATTGTCAAACATATTATAAGAGTCGGGGTCAAGTGTCCAGTAACTGCCTTTCCCGGGTTTCTTGTCATCCCGGGGGACTTTGACGAAGCACTCGTTGAGACTGAGGTTGTGTCGGATGGAGTTCTGCCATCCCTGCTTGTTCTCCCGGTAGTAAGGGAACCTCTCCATGATGAACTGGTAGATCCCATTCAGGGTGATCTTCTTGTCCGGGGCGTTCTGGATGGCCATGGCGATGAGGGCGATGTAGCTGTAGGGGGGCTTCACCATGTCCTTCGTCGCACTGGACTGGGGCTGACCCGGGTAGTGGGCCGCGGCGTAAGGGCCGAAGCGACTCATGGCCGAGTACTGGTCATAAGGGTAGGCTCCGTGGGACATCGACCCTGCCATGGGCTGCAGGGCCGGCGAGTACGAACTAGCGTGACGATAGTACGCATTTTCGTCTCCAAACAATGTATGCATCCTTTTTTATTTTTTATTTTATTTTTTATTCCTCCGAACACTTCAAGTTCACTTAAATTCCTTTCCACACTACAGGAGTCCCTCCTATTGATTGAATTATTTGTACTGCACTTTATTTATTTATTTATTTATTTATCTATCTGAATGGAAGAAAAATCAGAGTGTGTTGGGATGGATATTAAAAAAGAGGGGCAAGGTCAGATGATGGAGTTTTGGGAGTTGGAGATGAAGTTTGTTTGTTTGGTTGGAGAAAGTTTTGTGAGAAAACATTGGGGCGTTGGTTGTTGGTTCGCGGAGTAGGTTGTGTGTGTGTGTGTATGTTAATTGAGGATTGAATATTTAAGAATAATATGTGTTTACATGTGAGAGGCTGAGATAAGAGAGTTTATGAAAACAGTCCCTTGTTTCTTCTCACAACAGGACTCACAATGGTAGGGAAAACAGATCGGGGACCCGGCCGAGGAATTACAGCATTAGCCCAAGATCAACAATCAACTGTGGAAGTGACAAAGACTCGCTTCTTCTCCTTTCCTTTCGTCGTCTCTCCTTCCAAGTCTTCCGAACAAAAACCAAGGGATCATCCATTTATTACGTTACACTCTATTTCTTAATCCCCCGCTCGTCTCCTCCAACAGCAGTTCACGCCAGGAGAGCACCAGCAATGACAAGTCCATAATAACCCGACACTCATAACTTCCCTATGCACTTTGCTCTGCAGTCGGACCTTCTGCTCCAAGCACCTCTCTCAAACACCAAATTCACACTTAAAAAAAACTCACGCAGGCTATATAGTGCTTTGAATCTACATGTAACACATAACTGGTCTATAAACACATTTTCCCCTTAAATCTGTAATATGTAACTATGTGTAGCTATTACTGAAGCGCTACTTCGAAGTGTTTTACAGCAGGGGTCTGAACTAAACTGATCGCACTGTAGACGTCTGTTTGGAAGAGCCGTTCGGGAGAAACTGCCCACGACTCAGTCACAATTAGTAGCGATGCTGAAGTTGTTGAGGAGAGAATGGTCTGAGGTTATCGTGCTGGATGGTGGAGAGGGAATGAGAGAGATGTCCTCACTCGGGATAGGTTGGGAGCAGGCTGAGGGGGTTGGTCCGGGCCCACCCAGAACAGACTCCTCGCAGCCAATGAGAGCCCAGGCCTGGGCCGCACGATGATGGATAGTGTGACTTGCGGAGAGCTCTCACTCACTCACTCAGTCAGATCGAACCCCACACGAACATTGAATTCGGAACTTTTAATCCCATGAACGAAGGAACTGATGCTCCTTCCAAACACACATGCATTGTATACAATTCTGGATTATCGACCCTTCCAATAACTACTTGAAAATTGAGCAAACAAATACAGCCCCCGTAGAATAACAATGCACATCATATCCCAGCTCTTCTCGTCTCTTCCCAGCCTTTGCCCATTCATTGGGAAAGGATCCGGAGCTGATATGAATGGGAGCCAACCTCCGGATATTTATTTCTCCCCACTTTTCCACTTGATGATTCCCTCATTCCCAAAGCAAACACTCACTTTAACACTTGTTGGCCACGCCAATGTCTTCAATCAACATTATTATAATGCATGGCCTTTTCTCTTCAAAACATTTGCGCTATTAAAATTTACTCAGTAAATTCATAGATACTACGTCAGTTTTATTACATTATTTGTCCCCAACAGTAAATACTAGTTCAAAATATTTAAATAAGAATAATTACTTCGAAATTGTTCCCAGACAATTTCTGAGAAAAATGGACATGGTAAAGAGACATGGTAATAATTGCGATTAATGCAGCAAAATAATTTCCCAGTCTAAAAACAGATTTTTGCTTCAGAAGAGCTAGGAATAAAAATTGCATTCACGTTGCTATTACACGCTCTGGAAAAGGAATGTTTAAAAAAGCGGAAGGGACAAATTATGCTAATTTTTGTATCCCACTCAATTGCATGTAAATGCATTTTGAAGGTATAGATACAGATAGAACCCCCCTTAGGAGGTATTATTTGACTCATGCAATGCATAAATATATGTATGGGGGATGGATTTGAATAATTATGATAAAATACATAACCCAGAAGAATGGAGGATTGAAAATATACTTGTTGTGAAGGCATGGCACGCGTAGATAATTCCGGGAGCATTATCAAATCTTTTGAGGATCCTGGCAGTGTGGTGAGGTTATTAAGATGAGCCCGAGTTGCTCAATTGATGGGATGGGGAGAGAGAGTGTGGGAAGAGTTTATTAACTTTACGTGTAATCCCTTGCTTTGACGGAGGCCGCACTTAATCTCTCCCGGGCAAATCCTCAATATTCACTTTTATGTCAACAAATATTCTGGGCAGGGAAGTCAGGCCGTATTATTCTCTATTGAATAATTACCTATAGGTACAGACATAGGTATACATACCAGTAGTACAGTATATACATACATACGTGTTCCTCAATTATTATAGACGTAATATTTTATTTACATAATTACATCAATGCACATGCTCTGCACATTTTCTAAGTTCATTGCAATGGAACGAAAGGAACTTTCCTCCTGGAAAGGAAAATATCTTGAGAATAATTCCGAGCTTATTTCTTTTACAAGAAAAAAAAACAAAAGTTCAATTGAGAATTTTGATTGTTCTCATTGTTCAAGCGAGAAAGCATTTTAACAGAGAAATTTAAAGGGCGCTCTTATACATTGTAAGTGACAGAGATAGAAAGAAATGTCAATGTAAAATTTTGAGTATTTGTGCAGAGCGAACATTTGTCAGCTACAGTTTAAGAAATCTCAATTACATAGGTCCTCAAAGTACATGGTAATTATACGGATGACTTGTCAGGACGGACGTATTAAATTGACTGGAAAGAATATTTTGAGAATCAAGTTTTGAGGTTGGAAGTTCGTGTGTGAGAACTGACTCTTAAATATGTATAATTATGGGTTTGAGTATCTATCTATACTGAGGGCTGAAGGAACTGACAATGAGATAGGGAAATATCCCACGTATGTATATCTGTACAAAGCATTGAGAGAAGAAAGGAAAGTATAAATTACATCCCATCCACCTCATCTTCGAAAACCAGGACCTTGTCAAGTCCTGGAGCATTCCTTGGTTAAGGGTCTTAATATTCTTAATATTCTCAGCAGACTCAGTGGCGACTTCCGCCCCAACTCAAATTCCCCTTGTAATCCTCATGTAAATACATATAAATACATATGTACATATATATCTATACATAGGGTCTTGTATGCAAGACAGCATTCCACATTTTTCCTTATACCGTGTATGTATGTAAATGTATTTATGTATGTATATAATGACTATTACTAGATGTGTGGACCTCTCCGTGTATCCCGACACGTTTCTCATCTCTCTGATATTTACATGAAGAGTGTTGCCCCAATATTTACAGAACGTCATCCCTCTCGCATCCTCCCAACTCTCAACCTCACATCCACCCTCTTCACCTTCCTTTCATCAATCGGATCCCAGGAAATTACCATCTTCCTCATTCCTCTCAAGAAGCGTCCAAGTAATTATTCATACTTGGTCAGTTGAATCCCTTTCATCCCAAATGTCAGCACCTCCTTCCACTTCAATCCCATATGGTGTCTGTCTTTCCCATAATTACCAGGAACCAGTAGCTTCAATGTAATTATTGAAGCTCACAGTCAATACTCGCGTAACGAGACGTTTACACTAATTACTTAAGATAGGTTGACAGACTTGGGCTTGAGATTTTGTTATAACTCATATTTGTAGATACATATCTAATTATGTACATATGTGTGTGCTAGAATCCAGTGTTGGACGTTAGCGGGAGGAAAGCATTTCCTTCATTGGAATGAGTACGAATAATTATCTTTAAGGAGTGTATTTAGAGAATTTTTGGAATTTTCTTTTTATAAGAGCATAACGTGTTCGTTTGAGTATAGTCAAGTTTTGCAACTTTCATACGGGCGCCCATGGAGAGAGTATACCTGTATAAATCAGAGATCCCTTTCACATAATTACATAAAGGGGAGGTCCTCCTTTGGGCTTGTTGTCACGCTTGGTGTCTCCTTCAAAGACTTGTCATCATTGGATTTTAATTTTGCCCTTTTTGAGGATTATTTAAATGTCAATGCATAGAGGGATTTAACTTTGTGTAGATACTTGCGGTCACTGTTTATAGCATGTTTGAGCCAATATTTTTTAGGGACGCAGCGAAGCTGAAGGTCCTTATTGCGACGGCATGGTGACTGCTTGTCTGTCCTTAAATAAAAAGTAATTGATAAATCTATTGTTATTAACGATGATCGGTCATCCCTTTGACCTAAAAATATTAAATCAGATCACGTATAAGCACATGCAAATAATTACGTATATTCAGAAAGTGGGAAGTAAAGCCTTCGCCATCTATCGGCGGCTTTGCGATTAATAATAAAATGTATTTTCCATGAGCCGGTAGATGTTGCATCAACTCGCACGTGCGTAGTTTCAATAATAATAATTATTATTGTAAACGTTTTTCAAAATGTAGTGGATGCAAACTCATTACGATTAGTGACGGGAATTTTAAATTATATTAACTATAGTTTTCTTCCCCGGAAAAAACATTCCTGGCAGGTAAAATCTCAAAGGGAAGGGATTCTATTTTGCAAACAGGGATTTTTAAATTAGCTAATCTTTTTTTCTGGCAGGGATTTTCAAATTTTCTGGTGTTTCAGGGAAATTTGTTAGGCAAACAGGGATGTTTAGATTGATGGACCTTATTTGACAGGGCTTTGACGTCTTGTAGAGAATTTATTTTTGCTAACAGGGATTGTGAAAATCGTTGACCTTTTTTCAACAGGTATTTTGAAAATCGTTGAAGACCTCCCTGCAAGGGCGTTTGATTCAGCAGGGAAAAAATTCAGAGATGATTTTCCAGGGAGATTTACAAAACTCCGATCTTTTGGCTATACTGTTACATCGTATAGTGACGCTATCATATAGCTTCGCCCCTAAGTGGCTTATCATACCATCACCGATGATTTTTACCTTTAATGCACCTCCACACTTGTAAAAGTTCCTATCAACTGGTCTCGCACATGTGCATGTACAGATTATAATAAAATTATACAAATTATACTAATAGATATCGTCGCTGAAGAGGCAAAATGGACTAAGTGCAATTTCGAATAGAAGCAAAATGGTCTACATGCCTTTTTCCTTAAAGGCAAAACGGAATAGTTGCAAGCTTTCCTGAAAGCAAAATGAACTACATGCAGTTTTCACTAAAAGCAAAATGGTCTACATGCGTGTATACTTTCATAATGTATGTAGACCATTTTGCTTTTAGACGAAATTGCACTTATTCCATTTTGCTTTTAAAACTTGATGCATCTATTCCATTTTGCATTTAGTAAAACTGCATGTAGACCATTTTGATTTTAATCCAAAATGCATGTATTCCATTTTGCCTCTTCAGCGACGATATAGTCAGTGGGTGTGCAGTACCATTGCATACCATTCAAACAAAATGGACATGCTAAAATATTTTCAGTGCCTCAATACTCAACGATAATATATTATCTGTTATTTTGCAATATTTCCCCTTGTAGCTACGGACCAATCAAACTAATCCATTAATCCTGATCAAAAGCCATTTCCAATCTGACCGTCACTCCTAAACTGCACTTGAAACAATAAACACGCACATCTTTTGCTATTCTTATCAGGAGTCATTATTTTATATTTTAAGTTACGAACTATTCATTGATCCCTTAAATAGTTCCGTACAGTACTGTACAAAGCGTCATGCCAGAACACATTCACCTCCGGAAGATTGTCCTATAAAGTATAGCTAAAATGAGCCCTCTAAACATAAAGTCCTAGTAAGCACGTTTTGACAACAATAGAAACCGTAATTCATTTACGCTCTTTTAGTAAATACGTACTTATACGGATGTACATGCATAGCTGGAAATGTTTAGGCTGATTGGGAACTTTATGGCTTGGATTTCGTGACTGACTCGAGCAGACACATGTTTTTCACATCGAATTTCAAGCAAGGATTTTTTTTTCGAGCTGCAAAGCTGTGCCAGTGTAGGAAAGATATGTTCCTGTTTCTCCTTGAAGTTCTGCCTCCAGAAAAGAAGAAGAAGAAGAAGAAGGGAGAATTGTAGCAGATGGAAGGTAGTAAATGAATGGCATTAATCTGACTTCAGCCCACAACTTCCTCATGTCATCCATTTAACTAAATCTTCCTTTTCCTTCTTTAAGCTCAATCTTAAATCTCCCATTTAATATCCAGTTTCTTGGAAAATCTCAGGGAATTCACTTCACAATAGTAAATACACAGACTAGCAGTTTCCCCACCTCATTTATTTACGGCTCACAGGATCTGAACGCATTATCCAAGATTGGAGCCATGGACGTGTCTCTCAAATTAAATGTACGATAAATTACATACAATTCCATATTACAATTTATTGTCTTTCAAGAATCCCACAACACAGTTTTCTTCAAACTTTGATTTGCTTTCTCTTTAAAATAATTTTTTAAAAAATAGCACCTAATTTTTTTCTGTCCTTCAAAATAATAATAATAATAATAATAATTCCAATAACTGTAAGCTATTATCCCCGAAAATCTTTCATATCTAAGAAAGATGAAAATGAACTCATTTATTATTATCTACATTTCCATACGTCTCATTATAGGCTTATACATAAGGTTAAATGGAGAATATTAGGAAGAAGGAGATGAAGCATCGACATGGACTAGGGATGATGATTATTTTGAGGAGACGATGCTCAAGATATGTCCCGTAGCCAGCCGTTAGGAGATAAGGCGTCCCTGGGACTTGATCCACACATACAAAACACATACATAACACATACATACATGCATATACATACGTATAATATTTCCCTACAGAGCGCGAACAGTTGGCGTGAAAAAAAGAAGAGAGGAAAAAAAGAGAGATTAGAAAGGATGCGTCTTAATAACAGATGGGTTACATCAAAGGATTACAATCTGCTCTCAACATTCTCCTACTTGCTTTTTTCTATTTTAGACTCACGCTCTCTCTCTCTCTGTCTCTGTTTCTCTCGATTTCCTCAATCCTCGATCCATGCATCGACAGTTAACAAATATTCCCTTCTCCCGTCCCAATCCAAAAACACACACACACAACTCACACTTCCTATGCATCTTCCAGGCATGCATTTATGTACATATGTACATACGTCAATACGTGTATCGTACGTAAGCTCATCCACCAGGTTTTTATGAAAACTACAGTCATTCATTCCTATGACGGTCCTCTATGGAAAATGTTCCTGACAATTAAGCACATAAGGCTGAAGTAACATTTTCTCGCAAATCTTCCTCTTGACAGAGGAACAACATTTTATTTTGGCGTCCAATTAATCTTCAAATCCTGGGACGCTCACTTATTGCTACTGCATTTATTTTAACTACTACATCTACTTTTATCATTTAATCAAATCTCACAAATCTTCTAAATTGAAAAGAATTGTTCCCCTAATTATTAATTTGACGCTGTGTTCCACATTCATCCATGGGATTGTTTGCAAATAATTAGTATAAATTTTGAGAGGAAGTATTTATTTATTTTCGAGGAAGAGGACTTGGAAATGGAGGGTTCCTTGAGGATGAGCCTCCGACTGTATCCCTGAGTTTTAAGGTAAAGGGATATTCCTGCCTCGGTGATAATGACTAATGAAAGGAGTGAGGGACATGGAGGAAGCTTCCGTGAGTGAGAAGAGGAAGGGAATCTGCTCGTTTGAGGAGAGTGTGATGATGAGGAGGAGTGTGGTCCAAGTACAAATTTCATTCCTGTCCCGTAAGCAACACATGTCATCGTCGGGAGTCAGGTGGATGGAAAAAACTTCCCCAGGACAGGACACACAAAAACAGCGACAAAGATAAATGAGATTTGGTGAAAGGGATCCCCGGCGTTCCGCACACACGCGCTCACGACTCTCTTCTCACAATCAGCCTCCTCACAATAATCAGTCCTCTCCCACCTTTCTTCACCATTCAAAGGCAGTCAGTTCATAAGATTACACTTTTCCGGGTCCTGGATTTTTCACCAAAGAGTCATATCAGCTCCTGTCTCAAAAGTATCCCATTAAAAAAGCACAATCAAATTTCCAAAGGACCAATGGGGAATTTTACAAATTACTAATAAATAATTGTATAGAAAGGATTGAGGGAGAAGATTTTTACGTGAGGTATAAAAAAAAAGTACGGTGTTGTTATTTGTTGTGAGGACAAGTATTTATAAGAAAAAAAAGACGGAGAGAGAGAGAGAGAGAGAGAGAGAGAGCTGGTCGCACTTTAGAGTTACAAGGGAAATGAGGAGTTGGCATAAGTTGACAATCCCTTGAGAATTCCCAATGAATGATCGCCCTATGTTGTATGTATTTGTTGGTGAGAGCCGGAATTGGGAAACATGTTTGAGTTGCAATTTGAGATGTTTGGACAAGTCAAGTTGGCGTAACGGTTATTTACTACTTAAACACGGCCAGCATTCGAGTGCTCTCATCTCCTCTCTGTGTATCCTCACTTGTCACAATCTACACTTGCCCAATCTCTTCCACACACACACACACACACACACACACACACACACAACACATACACACATCACCCTCCATATTTCACACAACAACAAATCATCCAGTCATCATTACCAAATAAACACGGATTGCCAACAAGCCGTTAATTGATATCATCCAATTCATCTCCACTAACTTCCCCAGCATCCTCCGTCTCAGCACTTGCTTTTACATACCTCACTAACACAAATTAATTCGAAACGTCTTAGCAATATTTCCAATTTAAAAAATATGTAGAATTTATTTTGAGTCAAAAATTAAATGAGCATATTTAGAGGGAAAATGAGGTTTTAAAATACCAAAGCAAAGAGTTTACGGCTCTAAAAACTATAAGAAAATAGCATTTGATTTGGGAGAAATTAGAGCAATTCTGAACGAAACAGCCCATCTGGGGTGCAAACACAAAGCTGCTGAGCTACTATACATACTATGGGTTTAAACAATACATTTTTAAGGGCCCTTTTAGGGAGCTTTTTAGGGGTCTTTTAAGGATTGTACATTTATCAAAGATTTTGCACGCTAGCTTGAAATAATAAAGACATTTGCTTGTGCAAATTTTTATAAAAATCGCTGTGGGGGAAGATTTTAAAAAAATTGCAATGTATTAGGACAGGCAATCCTGTACACAGGGAAAAACTTTGGTATAAACAGCTTCAGATCTCGTAAACTATAATTAATTACATGATGAAGAGATGAGTTAAGCCTTGGACTTGGACGTTGTACAAATTCTAGCATTGATTTTGAGCCCTTAGTATTCGGATTTTGTGAAAGGGTGTCGAAGTTATCCCTAAATCTTTTTTTCAGGTAGGAGTAATTATCTAGGCTTTGCATTTTTTACAAAAACAAATTTTTCAAAAGTTGAAAATTCATATTTTTGCGAATCAGATCTTTGGATTCTTCTAGAGATATCCATTCTCTATAATAAATAGCAAGTTTTTGAACAACAGAACCAGAACCTGTGTTCATCTCCGGGTTATCTAAAACGAACTGCTAAAACTAACCTTGTTTTACATCTTAATTTAATAATTTTTCTACAAAGAACTGAATCGTGATATTAGCGTTTTACAAAAAATTTAAAATTGCAGTAATTATTATTACAGAATTAGATTCATTTTTGGAATAATTGGTCTCCAGGCATTACATAGTATGTAAGCCTTAATGTCGTTGTTCAAGGGATGTTTAATTACTCTGCTGAATTAATATTCTTTTTTTCACTTCTCTTAAAAATGACATATGTAGGTATCTACTTTTAAGAAAAATTCAAATACACCCATTTAATCCGATGGTTGAATATTGACTTGTGTATTTGGTTAGGTACAGATTTCTTGTGATTGTTCGTTTCCACATTCGTTTTGTATTCATTAATTCTGAGGGCAATAAATGAGCCAATAAAATAAAAGTTTTAAGAATTAAAATTTTTAAAAGGCTTAAATGTGAGAAATAATATTACAGTAAAGGAATATTTTGTAATATGAACTGTTTGGGGAATGGAGCTTGTTTGACTGGCTGACATGAAGTGAGAAAGCTCTTGGAAGATTAGAGTCTGGGTCTCGCTCCAAATTGTCACATGTAAAATCCTAATGAGGGAAATGAGACGGACGCGTCTATATCAAAATGCTGGTTTCTTCTCGGGAAGGGATTCCAACAGAGGTTATAGTAATTGATGGCGTAAAGAGCGAAGTTAAGTAATGTTGAGGTTTTGAGGATTTGTTGGCAAACGCTAGGACGGCTTAACTCTCTGGATTGACTTGTTCATAAAATACTCTGTACTTTGAGTGCATGAATAAAAAATGGGGCTTTACTGCCCAAAGTGGGCTCTGCATGGATTTACTGGAGTGTGTGTGGACTTTTTGGGTTCGTTCGAGTGAGGGAGAAAGAGGAAAGGGCGAGTGAGTGAGAGAGTGAGAGAGTGACTGGAAATGCTGGGAAGGGAGAAGACTCAAGTGCGGAAAGCAAAGTTTGAAAAATGAGTGAGTTTGCCACCCTCGTGAGTTGACTTGGCCACGGAGTCCCTCCGGCATACTTCTCAATTTGTCACCTTCCCTTCCCACATCTGCTTCACTCCAAATCCCAACCATTTTAAACACCACAACATCCACAGATATTATTAGACCCTATCGGAACTCACTTTCCAGCCCAACAGTAAACAAATTGGTAATGTTCATCATCCCTCAATTCAATCACCTATCAAACCAAATCCCACAGGAATTTTACTACTACTTGGACACAACTCTCATATTTGCTCCTTTCAGGGTATAGTCAGCTTCCCGTTACATCTCTAACATGCTTGGGAAAACTGCCTTTCAATTATTATTAAATCAGTCACTATCAATACTAAAATACACGCTGGGCAATATCAACACTCTTACAATATACAATTTAATCACACAAAAAAGTTCCGACTACCTCGTGCTAATTTCAAGTAAAATTATAGGAAATCATACCCAACATTAAAATCCCTAAGCGAAGGGAAGAGTCCCCCCTGTCTACCTTAAAATTTCCCATGTTAAATCCCATAAGAAATTGTCATTTTCAAAAGTCGGTCAAATGTAAAACAGATACAAAAAAACAGTAATACGCCTGTCAGAGCATTTCCAATGTTAATTGACCTCCTTAACGCATTCCGTCCATACTATATTTTGATTACCAGACAAAGCTAGCATTACTGAATCTGTAAAAGGACATCAAGTAATTAGGTAAAAGGATTGGAGTACTTTAAGGATAACGTCAGAGCGCCTACAAAGCAAAACTCAAGCTAGTAATCAATAATTTGCTGGTTTTGCCAAATCGTATGATTGAATGGGAATTTAAGTTTAACGTGGAAAATAGATTTCCGTTGTGGAAGGAAGTTAAATGAAAATTCCAAGTCTTCTCAATATTTGAAGTGCTATAGAGTTGAGAAGGAGAAATGAGTGACGTAAAAATTTTGAGATGTGCTCCTGATGACGTTGGTAATTGGTTATTGTTGAAATGTTTAGGATCGGAATCTCCATTGACCTTCCCCACAAAAAAAAAAACATAATAGGGATCTTGTGACACTCACACAGTGTGAACAAGGAGGACCACATCCTTTCCTCTCAGCTCCTTACAAGTATAAATACAAGTGTCCACAGATGTGACTAGATCTTGTCCGAACCTCATCCTTGGATATTTCCTGTAAAAGCAAGACCTTCGTCAAATCCTCCCTTTCGATCTGCTAAAGTCGTTTATGGACTGGATGGAAAATCCAAGTGAGAGAAAATCCTGTGTAATGAATCCCTTGTAGAGTTCGCATAATCTTCTATAATAATTACATTTTGTACATAGGTGCGTATATGTATCTAATGTATGTATGTTTTAATGTAAATACATTCCTGAGCTGTGAAGATTGAGGGATGGGGCTGAGAGAGTGTAAGTGGGCCGGAGGAATTATATATGAACTAATTGAATCACATGAGAATCACATGAGGCTATGGGCCTTGGAAAGGAAGTGAGAAAATGTTGAGATTGTGTTTGAGTAAATGCCTTTCCCAGCCAGTGCTCGGGACGTAATTACACGGAGACTGAGAGGAAAGCCAGCTATTTAAAAGCAGATTGAGAGTAAATTCAAAGATTTTTTTTTATGTCGGAGCATTTTTCCCTTCCTTGCTCTGCTCCTGCTTTTTCTCGGGACATTAATCACCCGACGATGTTAACTTCATGTTGGCCTTTCCCCTTTTCCAGACACAAATAGCCTCCACATGTACACAAACATCCAAGCAGAACCAGAGCATGTATCACAGAGTATACGGGGTCTAAGACGTACATATGTATATTATGTATATAGGGAAGGTCTCAGGAATATTATAAGTACATAATAAAATATACTCTCAAGTGTGAATCCCTCCATCTCCAGCACACTCTCTGCCCTTTTGCCCTTGTTCACATTTTTACGATGCTTTCCTTCCTTCCTTCCACAACGACGGCCATTCATTCACTCGGACGAGACTTATCTGCCGTTGAAGTGTGAATCGACAAAACCAGATACACTAAATATTCATAATTCTTTCTTGAGACCTAACCTCCGTGTATCTCCTTGACTCCCACCCAAATCTCTTCCCATTCATTTCATTCCACAGGGTGTCAACACATACCTACACCTCGCCCTCTCTCTCTCTCTCTCTCTTTCTCTCTCTCTCTCTCCACACACACACACACACAGAGTCCCTCTTAAATTACCTTTTACCACCAGTCACTCTCAACAACACGCAGACAGGGACCCCTGCGTCCGAGACTTACGTAATTATATACAGTCAGTCCTGGCTGTCCTTGTGTCTTCCCTAAGGATTCATTACGCTCAGTCATTAGCACACATTCCACATAGAGACCAACGTATCAATGGTATTTCAATTTTTATCCTATCCTTAAATATATAATTACATACAATGATGTAATTACGTAATAATTACAGTGCAGCATCTTTCCAACATGCAATTTTTTATTGCCCTTTCATTCCCTGGGAGGAAAATATTTTATATGGAAATGTCGAGCTTAAAAAATGTGATTGAAAACCTGATTTTTTTTTTATCCATGACTTATCTTCGTCAACGTATATAAATTTAATGCTTCATACGGTGTGGTTTTTTATGGGCTTTTAACATCTTTGAATTTTAACAGGCTTGAATGTTACTTTAGCATTTTCGTCAGCTTTTAAAATTGCAATTTATTTTATTATGGGATTTATCATGTAAAAAGACAGACAAGGGGGAACTAAAAATTGGAAAAGGGATAAAATATCTCGGGTAAATTTTATTACGAAAAACCTACGATTTTAGGATTATTGAGCATAGTAAAACAATTTGGATCCTTTTCCCTTCAAAAAAGAGATTTCACATTTGCTATCAGTAATAATTACGTTAACTTTCTGGACCCTCATTTTGCTAGAACATGATCCTATGACATTGTAATTCTGAAACTAAGCTGGGCATTGTACATACATATAAGCCAATACCCAATGAGCGTAAGCAAGTAGAAATGTTCAACCTACTTACAATTAATGTAGTGTCCGAGATTTCAGGGGCACTATGAGACAACATTATATATGAACATGCTGGATGCAGCCGCTTTAAGATTATATAATATTGCTTGTATAAAGTGAGGCCCTTAATACCAGGACTCTATCAATTAGCAAGGACACTTAAATCCATTGAAAAAACCCGAATTGATACACACGGGATTACAGTTCCGTTCTCTATTAAGAAAGGAAAAATTTATCGGGAGATTTTCAAGATGAGAGAGAGAGAGAGAGAGAACAAAAGATTGAGAATCTAGGCTTTAAAAAATTGACACAGCCCCACACCAAAGGGTAAAGGCTCTGTGTATAAGAAATTGAAAAGGTTGAAAATTCGGGTTAATTGTTGATAAAAAAAATTTGGCATGTAATAATATCTATATATTGTGTGAACTACAAATGATCGGACTGACTGCACATTTCTCATTACAAAGGAAAAGAAGATTTAAATTGGTGAAAAGGGCTTGAGAAAGTGGTGGTTGGGAATGGACTGAGTACATGCTTGGGAAAAAAAGTAGCGTATATGGAATGTGGGTGGGCTGTAAATGTTGTAATATGTTGAAGAAGAAGAAGGGAAGAAGGGAAGAAGAGATGAAGAGTTGGCCAAAGGTTCATCCCACGTCTCAACTTCCAACTCACTCATCCACTCAACAAAAGCTAAGCATTCACACTTGATTGCGTCCCATTTGGCCCCTTCCTCACGGAGGATTACACCCAATCACCCCAACAATAAATAATGCATTAAGTAAACTCTCTCTCTCTCTCTCATCTTCAACTTTCCCTCCAAACAACAGACCTCTCAATACCAAAACGAGCTTCCTCAACTCAGTCATCCCTTCATTGTACAGATAGCTAGTCCAAAGGCCTCCGTGTATAGGAATCCTCAGGACCCAAATAAGCCTCTGCATTCAACACACTACCTTTTTATTCCCCATCACATTTTTTTAAATCCATTCTAATTCAACATACATACATCGGTTATTGCTCCTCAACTTCGAATTGCACATGCTATGAGGAATCGGAATGACAACGGAGATCAAAAACACCTCCTCACAATAATTCCCAAGAGGAATTTAAAAGCTCCGACACTTTTAATTACACGCAGACTTATTGAGCCCAGCCACTACTTGACCTCCAGGTCAAGTGGTTCTAAATAGCTGATTGTGAGCTTAATTTAAAAAAAAAGTCATCTGGTTAATTTTTCTTTACATAAGCCCTATGTATATCTATGCAAGTGGAGACTAATTAAATTTTGAGAGGCGAGAGAGGAAGATCAAAGGTCAAAGGTTAATTTACATGTTGGAGGTGGGGAATAAAAAAAAAGATAAAAAAAGAAATAAAATGATGGGCGATCCAGCTCGAGACATTAGTATAATTATAAGGAAGAAAGATGTGTTGGGATTCGGAGGATTTTTGAGAGAAAGAGGATGATAAAAAAAAACGGTGGGAAATGATTAGTGTTGTTGGATGCGAAGGAGATGATTTGGAGGGGATTGGTGAATAAAGCCTCAGAGTTACGAGGACTCATCTGTATCTCCTCTCCACCCCATGAGCTAATAATAGCAGGAGGAGGAAGACGAAATGCGGAAAAATCCACCTCCGTCCACAATGTAGTATGGGAATAACAAAGTGGTGAGGAGTGCGTGAAGAGAGCTCCATAGTCATATCCTTTTACTTTAGACTTTTGTGTAGGTATACATGTCACACGTTTTAAAATAGAACGAGTCTTTACTCACAGTTGGTCTGTCCCAAAGCCTGGCTTCCACCTCTCTCTCGAAAAAAAAAATCCCCTTCCTTTCTCCCCCCCCCCTCTCATCAATCCCTCCTGTCAACGGAATACTATTACAATTCCACTATTACATTTTTATACTACGCCTGTATAAAAGCGAAGGAGTAGCAAACTGGATCTAATGAATGGGAAACCCCAATGAATAATCGTGTTTGACAGATGGGATAAGTCCGGACATTCCCAACTTCCATTAATTTCCCAATCTCTCTAATCATTTCCCTCAGACTCCTTACGCATGTATAGCTCAATTTTTGGAACTCAATCTTAAAAAATACCTTCGTATAATTTCTAACACTCAATTTAGTGTTTCGTAATTACTTTATTATGACCATTTCCATGGTTTACCTGTAACGGTTTCAAAATGTTTGTTTACAATGATTATTTATTATTGTTATAACAAATTGTTTTAATAAATATTACACAATGCCGTAATATTAATGTTATGTAGTGAACAAAACTGCTCCCATCTAGATGAATAGAGAAACATATTAGCCTTGGATGAGAAAACTGACGGACCCTTTCAACTGTCAACATAATACAAATATTTTCTTGGTCTTTCTCTAAAATGACTAGTTGAACGACTACAAGTTAATTGCACATTGAACATCAGAACTACAGTCAGAGAATCTTTTTTTTGTTTTTCTTTTACTGTTTTTCCATAAATGTCACAAGTCGAAGATGTTCATCCTGTCCCAATCCCAACAACTTCATTGATTGTGACATTGTGAGGAGTAAGCTAAGTAATTTGCTCGTATGCAAAATTTTGAATCCCAGAATCTAAAATCGAGGAAAAAATTGTGTACTCATTTGGAGCAAATGGAGAATTGAGGGGACTGGCAAGAAGGAAGAAGAGATGCAAAGTTGAGGTTGTACAGAGTCAGCGAAGCCCAAGGAAAAAAGAGTCCCACTCAAGGATATATGTAAATATGTTAAGCAAGTTGGAGAGACGTAATTGCAATTTTCCAAGTCGTTTCTCAGGCAGTGAACGTGAGGACGGGTGAGGTGTGAACGGATGTGACAGAACCCACTCCTTGTCTTCCTCTGTCAAAATTCATTAGCCATGTACATATGTAATTATGTACGTCTCGGAGTATCCACCCAGTACGGAGTGTACTCATTATGCCCTACTTACCAGGCTCAAGAGTAATAATTACCCTTCTCATCTTCTCAATGGCAAGATTTCGCAAAATCATCCATGTTTTTTACAAGCAAAATCCTTAGATACCTTAAAGTATAATAATTATTATCAAAATTTTTGAGAGAAAATTTGTAGATACCCTAACAAAATATTAGTTCCCATGAAGTCCACTTTATCGGAGTGCAAATATATTTTGCATTCGCAATTTAAATTTTGGAAAATTTCAGAGCTGTCAATTGCTTAACGAAAAATTTACACGGATAAGTTTTATGATAGTAAAATTGTCCTCTGGGGATAAAAATGCAAAATTGGGAATATTTGCTGCGGGTTAAAAAAAAAATCCAAGCGGATATTAGTATTTGGCTCCGGCCGGGCGTTCGTCCGTATTAAAGAGCTGGTCCTGTAGACCCATGACATTTGTCAACACTAAATGCCTATAAATGCGGAGACCATCCCACAATTAAATTTGACAGAGACTGCCTTTTAGTCTTCTCCCAGAACGAAGGGTTATTTTGATAAGGCCATATGAGCCAGATAGTGCTCCTCCGAACTCGGCCCTATTACAGGGGCTTATGCTTACAAAAACACCCAGGGACCAGAGAAAACAAGAGAGAGAGAGAGAGAGAGAGAGAGAGAGAGAGTCGGCGGAAGGCAAAAGTAATTTCGGTCCCAGGAAAATATTTACTTTTCATGGTTTCCACTCATCTCCTCACGGCAAAATAAAGATATCATGTGCGGGAAATCGTCTTCTCCCCAATTCCTTCTCAAAGCCCTTGTACCTATGCATGTAAGAATTATGACAGTAACTGGAAACCCTTGAGCGAGCCCAGGCATTGTCTCTCTCCATCCATCCATACACTCTCCTGCCTTTTCCATCCCAACACTCTATCAAAAGTCCAGGGAAAAACGGGTTTACACAATTTCCATCAAATATGAGAGAGAGAGAGAGCGAGAAGGGAAAGTCATCTCACATCTCCAATCATTACATTTGCCATTTGCGGAGTAAAAATGCCTAAGAGGGTCCAATCCAAGGAGCAGCTTCTGAAGTGGAGCCCTGCTATCATTGAGACAGATACATATATTTATCTATAAGCATAAGGGAATATAAGGACCAGGGCCCCGGAATAATCGAAATTGGCTTGTTTTCAAAGACAATAGTGAGGGGGTCCCAATTCAGGATAAATGTAAATATCTTGAGGCCGGGCGGAGGCGCTAGCTCGGAAAATTTCTCCGAAAACCACTCACTTTACTACCCATCACCCAAGTCAAGGCAAACACATTACGGAGACCTAAAGTGGGAAATTTGTTACCATTTAACAAGCCTCCGCTCACTCACTTGTTACAATTCCTAGATAATAATTACCCCGAGCATGAAAATAGCGCCTTGGACTATTAAAACTAATTATTACTTCCTCATGTTGTCCTTCCCACACAACCTCCAGTCTCCATTGTCTCCATGTAATAATTACAATAATTACAATGAGGCTAAACTCACAAGGACCTCAAGGTGTCAGCTCGTTTCAATTCCCCGCCGCCTTGGATTCAAATTAATTGCTGTCAATGAGCCCAATTGTAAGTACAGTACCTGGGGATCCTCGGAATTCTTACATTGAAATAAATAATTACTGTGGACGTTCTTTTGATTTCTGATCCAGCGGATCCTCTAAGGACGAATTATCAAACAAGAACGATTTTGTTTTCATTATGCCCTGCTTCTGCCAGTTTTCCAACTATTTTCGAATATGATTGTGAATCCTAGGAATTTAGCAAAAAGTGACATCCAGTCTTCGACAGGAGGTTTCCCTAAGAGCTCTATTTTGTGCGCTTTAAAAACGGATGTGTGAATTAAGAGCAGGACTACGAGAAGGTTAGAGACTATTTTGTTCCGAAGAAAGGAGATGAATGTTTTTATGGGACGGGGGAATTTGCTCCAGGCCTCGGAATGAATATGGGCTTAAATGAAAACACAGTTGGGTTCCTGAGTCAACAAAGACCTGACTATGGAGTGGAGCAGCGTCGTTTGAGGAGAGCCTTTTCTGCGCCATTCATTCATTCTCTCGCAAATCCCATTATGTCGCTATCAAAGCCCAAGACAAACATGGCATGAAATAATGCGTCAAGTAGATAGATATCTGTAGATACAAATAGTACATTACAAGAATTTTTGTGGAGGAAAATTCGGCCCATTCCCCAGCCCCATTCTCCTTTAATATGCAGCCAAAAGGTGGTGGTTCGTGGTGAATAAATGTGGAAAAAGCCTCTAAATTATTATAGACTTTCCTTGTAAAAATAAATAGACGAGGAGCTCCTTTGTGGGCTTAAAGCTCTCAAAACGAGAGTCATTCTCAAAAAGATTTTATTCACTGGGATCTCTCTCATACTATATGTTTGTATGTATTGTATGTATATATGTGTACAATTATATAGGATATAGCATATAGGAAATTACATATATGAAGTCATTGGGGAGTTAATAGGACGTTGATTGGCTGTATGTATGTAATTACATATGTACATGTCCATGGAGGTCTCCTCACGCTCCATTATTCCAAGATTAGTTGGTGTTTGTCGTTGAGGCCGTGAAATCCCGTGGATTCTTTACGACCGCATTAAATCCCAATAACATTCCCTAATGCTTTAAAGAATGACTCCATTGGGTAAATTATTCCTCGTCGTAATAAATAATTACATTTGGGGGTCTCCGTCTCATAATATGTTCACAATCTTATGTGTGTACATCCCACAGGCATTCGTACGTATACACACATACAAACTCACCATGTCCATACTTAAATTATTCATTTACTATTTTTATTGAGACATTACAAAACAAATCACATGATTAATTACTTTTCTTACTATCTACGATCATCCGTACAATCAATCCTGTCTTGCACACTTGTCAGGCCCAGAAGCTTACACACACACGGAAAAGTTATCACAATTTTTTAAAAATGTATATTCATAAATGTACACATGTGAATGCTATTAGTACTCTCCCTATATTTATTTGTATATAATAATAGGGGTTATCCTAAATCAGGGATGATGATCCCGAGGTCAGGAGGAATAAATTACTGAATTTTTATTTACAAAACTTGGGTAGTTATGTTGAACAAGCTGATGGAAATTGAAATCTTTGAAATGACATTCTTCTGCAAATACAATTCCATAAAATAAGGATTTAGTGTACAAGTGATTCCTGTCACATTAAAGTATTGATTTTTGAACCTCAGGGATATCTATCTCAATTCCAATCTTGTTCTTCCTCTGACCAGATTTACAATTATTGCACAAAAATGTTTTGATTAGTTTTATCTACAAGTACAAATATTTCAGGGTTATATAGATATGACATGAGACGTTTTGCTGGAAGCAATAGCTGTTGTGGATTATTTGGTCTGACATTTTATAACTGGACAATTTAGAGCGACACTGGATTTTTTTGGGCTTAAGCTAGTGTGTTAGTGCAGGGTTCAGCTCTGGAATAATTTCAATGGATTTAAAGCCAAACTATAGAGAAACACGTGATGACCCGCATCCCAAGATTAACATAAAACTACATAGATATTCCAAGATCCACAAATGAACACATTGAAAGGTCTTCAATTTATTTAAAAGAATGTTGAAGTTGTGTAGAAAAATAAAGCCCACGCTTTATTTTAAGCCTGGGTCTTTAGATCCGGAAACAAAGATTCTTAGAGTAATGAATGAGAATGTTAAAAAGATTACACTTTGAATAAAATCTCAGGATCCTCGTTCAAGAGAGAATGTGAATAAGAATATTTTTAAACACTTGTGTGCATCCACGAAGGAAATACTGAGCATGCTTTCCCAAATCCAGGGTTTTAATACAACGCTCACAATTTCACGTCAGTTGAAAAGATTTCCCTCTTATTTTGATCCCAAGTATCCAGAGGTTACAAAAACTAGGGATTTCGCACAGTATACTGGAAAAAAGCTAGTCCTCCAGTACTATCTGTACTGCGGGCATTCGGGGGAGGAGTATAGTTAGCTTATGACACATATCTATATAATAATTATTGTAATTAATTCTATAACGACCTGTGTGCACAATATGGCTGGTTAGAATAGTTGCAAAGAACCACACATTGACAAATAACTTCTATCTAGAGATAAATAATTACATGAAAGTATCATTGACATTTAACGACCACACGGAATTTCACCCTTGCCAATGTTTTATATCCAGGGGAAATTACAACAACAGTAAATCTTCACTTCGAGTTGAGCCCTTTTCCCTCAACAATTCTATTCTCGTGAGTCCTCTCCTCAGGCTCCTCAGTGTACTTTCTCACAAACATGTTAAAAGCTTATACTCACGGCTCACTTCCTATAATCCCCCTTTCTCCACGCACAATTTCCACAGGAACAGCCACAGTCCCACCGCGGAAAGAGTCAATATTTTTGGGAGGAACACTCCGGGGAGTAGTAAGACCTGTAGGCGGAATTACGGAAACTACTGTGTTGGGGACCGGGAGAGTCATTTCCGTAGATATCATGTCGGGATAGGGTGTCAAAGCCCGTGATCACACTAGAGTTCCCATGCCCATGGACAGGGTGCTGAGGGTCGTTGTGGTTGTTGTTGTTGTTGGTGTGGGCGCTGCTGGACATGGAACTGTACCAGGAGGAGGGTCGGACGGGTGACGAGGAGTAGCCCAGCTCGGACGCTGCTGATGACGGAGGACTCATTGGCATGGAACTGTGACTGGAGTTGCAGATCAAGGGTGACTCCTCCGACATCCCGTAATGATGAAGGGCAGAGGGAGCGGAGCAGTAAGAGGACAAGGGATTGGGGTAAGCTGAGACACTCCGTGAGAGGGACATTGAGGGATGGTGGTGACCGTGACTGGTGTGGTCAGACCTGTTGTTTTGGGAGTGCATGGAGGCAGGACTGTGCGTGTCCCTGAGAGTGACCAGACTGTCCACGCTGAAGGGGTGATGATGGTCCATGCTGACGTTGACGATGGCGCAGTGACTGTTGTGACTGGAGGCGGAGGAAGTGTTGAGGACGGGGTCGAGGGTGGCGGGAACGGTTGAAATCGAAACTGTTGTTGCACCCCCCGTCGTCCCAACCACCACTTCCGTCTTGTGTGACTCGTAGGCTGAGTACTTGGTCCCTTCGGAGGAGTTGTTGTTATTGTTGTTGTTGCTGTTGTTGTTGTTGTTGGTGGTGGTGGTGGAGCGGATGGAGGAGAATTTGGGACCAACAGTTGGCTCCGACTGGAGACTCGAGCACTCTTCGACTTTCATGTCGAGCGGCTCAGACTTGATTGGGGCTTTTATGATGCCGGTCGCGTTCCGAGTCACTGACAGAACCGTGGAATGGTGATGGAGCAGATTGGAGCGGTTATCTGGAACACAATCCCAAAGAAAAACATTCATAAACAACTGGTCTTGTATAGCTCTGGGATGTCACTTGGAGCTGTCAAAAATCATTTGGAAATTTGACCCATTGCCCATATTGCTTCCTTCGAGTACTTCAAATGTCTGTATGTATAAATAAGAGCCTTGCCTTTGTAGAAAAGTTTCCTTTTTTTCTCACAGGTTTTAAAAATCTCGTCAACATGCACACCCGTAATTGTGTACTTACGGATATATCTATATATTTGTGTTCTATATGATCGCTCTGTGCTTCCGCTAAGGAGCTCCCGGTAGAACAGTTTCTTTTATTGTATACACAAGTAATTATGTGCATACAGTCTGACGCAAAAATGGTAAATTGTGTAAAAAATAAAGATTATTTCACCATAAGAGATTTTTCCGAAGGTCCTTTTATAACACTGAAGATTGTATCTAGACTGAAAATTATAATAATGTGTTGTAAAGTAAAGAAAGAAAACAAAGCGAGGCAAAATTAACGTTGAAAAAATTAATAGCCATTCAGACCAAATCCTTTATAAAAATTTACATTGAATAAAAATTTCAAATCACAGAAACTAATCGTCATTTGCACAAGCGATTGAAAGAACACATGAACCACGTTCGACTGAAGGACCGTGAAAAATCAGCAGTTGCTCGACACATTTGTCGCAACAGAAAGCATTCCATCGACTGAGATAATGCTACATCAGTTATAAAAGAACCAAATCAATCTTTGAGGAAAATTAAGGAAGGTTTAATAATCCAACAATCCGACAAGAATCTGATGAACGTCAATGATGGTTTTTTAATAGGCCTTGCATGGAAGCCTTTAATTTCGCAAATTATAACAGTTTATTAAGAAAAAGATATTCATTCCTCAGATTTTTTGTAATTTTATTTTTCCCCATTGTGCTAAGTATTTCTCATTTGCTTGTTATTGCCTATTAATGGCAGTCTGTTAGATGTCGAATCTTGCATGTAATTTCGCTTGAATGTTTAATAAAGTTAACCACGTAAGGCAAAGAATGGAATCTATTACAGAAATTCTACCCCTACTGTTATATTTTGATTTTCATTCAATATTATACAATCAATGGATTGTGCTCGGTGTGTTAAGTATTTGAAGACACAGCAAGCCATTAACTGCTATTTTGCTATAGCAAAGCATAAAATTAGTCTCCTGAATTTCTCATTTCTGCCAATGTGAGCATAATTTTGAATTCATAATGTTGTGAAGAGTCCGTGAGTTTCCCATATGGGTTCCACATCTTGGCGAAAAATTTCTGCTAGACTTTTCATTATAACTTAATTCTAAATAAAATGTCTTAATCGTTGTACGCTCTTAAGCTCATTGGAGAAAATCAATTTTTAGCAAAGCCATTCTTTCAGCTAACAGGCACGCGTTCGTGAATACTGTAATCCAGAAACTGTCAATTTATGTGCAGCTTCAAAAAATTATGTCCCCATGAAGTCCCTAGTTTACGATCTCTTGACAACCCTCTTTAGCTGTGAGTACTCAACGAATCTTGGCACGATCTGAAGTAAACGGTTTTAAAAATACTTAAAATTTCCTTACTTTCCGTTATCACTGCAACTCGATAGTTTTTCTACAATAATTGTATGCAATTCAGAACATGAAGATAAACAATGATCATGCACACAAGCTATCTCAATAATTATTTGATGAAAATCTACGCAAATGTCTATCTATAATTATTCAAGGGACATGAGAAAATGCGTTCTCTGAATACAATATAATAACTTAATAAAAAAATACATCGACTAAAATTAAAGTCAATAATTTTACAAAGAGTTTTACAAATGATTATTTTCCCCCGAAATAAAAACTCCATTTACCAACTTTACCTCAAATGGAAACTATACACACCGGCATTGAATTCGAAAGACCTCAGCTCAGAAAACTTAACTGCTATGGGAATTTTTCAAAATTTTATGATCATCTAGGATAAACTGTCAATTGAACTTTTGTATTTTACTCCTTCCTGGAGAGTTTATACAACAAAAATATCGACTATAGTCTGGAGCTTTAAACTAATCAAAAAGTAAGATTGGATTTACGTTTAGAGGAATTGGGGGAAGTCCGCTGACCATCTAAAGATAAATGTGGAATCCTGTCATTTGTCGAGTGCTGAACTCGTTTCATAGCCTCTTCCTTATCCCTCAAAGCGTCCTTCTTCTTGAACCTCCGTCTCCGCCTCAGATACGATCCATTGTCAAACATGTTATAAGAGTCGGGGTCAAGTGTCCAGTAGCTCCCTTTCCCGGGCTTCTTATCATCCCGGGGGACTTTGACGAAGCACTCGTTGAGACTGAGGTTGTGTCGGATGGAGTTCTGCCATCCCTGCTTGTTCTCCCGGTAGTAAGGGAACCTCTCCATGATGAACTGGTAGATCCCATTCAGGGTGATCTTCTTGTCCGGGGCGTTCTGGATGGCCATGGCGATGAGGGCGATGTAGCTGTAGGGGGGCTTCACCATGTCCTTCGTCGCACTGGACTGGGGCTGACCCGGGTAGTGGGCCGCGGCGTAAGGGCCGAAGCGACTCATGGCCGAGTACTGGTCATAAGGGTAGGCTCCGTGGGACATCGACCCTGCCATGGGCTGCAGGGCCGGTGAGTACGAACTAGCGTGACGATAGTACGCATTTTCGTCTCCAAACAATGTATGCATCCTTTTTTATTTTTATTTTTTTTATTCCTCCGAACACTTCAAGTTCACTTAAATTCCTTTCCACACTACAGGATTCCCTCCTATTGATTGAATTATTTGTACTGCACTTTATTTATTTATTTATTTATTTATCTATCTGAATGGAAGAAAAATCAGAGTGTGTTGGGATGGATATTAAAAAAGAGGGGCAAGGTCAGATGATGGAGTTTTGGGAGTTGGAGATGAAGTTTGTTTGTTTGGTTGGAGAAAGTTTTGTGAGAAAACATTGGGGCGTTGGTTGTTGGTTCGCGGAGTAGGTTGTGTGTGTGTGTGTATGTTAATTGAGGATTGAATATTTAAGAATAATATGTGTGTTTACATGTGAGAGGCTGAGATAAGAGAGTTTATGAAAACAGCGCCTTGTTTCTTCTCACAACAGGACTCACAATGGTAGGGAAAGAGAGAAGCGCTCACTTTGAAAAACAGGCGAAGGAATTACAGCATTAACCCAACATCAATAATCAACTGAAACTCACACAAGACTCGCTCTCTTCCTCTCCGACCTCCACTTTTCTGCTGCCTCCCTCCAACGTCGTCTGTCTATCTTATCCCAACACACATCCACACCAAAACACACACACGGACTCTCCGGGGTCATCCATTTACTTCCTCACACACTGGGACTCCCCTCTGGTAACTATAGGCCAGAGCCCGTATGTGTACCTTCAAGGCTGGGTCTCTGGCCAGACCTTCTACGCTTGTGTGCAGTGCCTGGGCAGTTAGTTGTTGGTGACAGCTCCGGGTGAGGATTCACTGGCTCACTTTTTTAAATCCAACATTCCCTCTCCTCCTCCTCTCAGACTCGGCGTGAGGACAGGAATACAAAGAAGGGCAGGAAATCCTCTGAGTTAAATGTTGGGCCCAGAGAGCCCCATGGTATGGTCCTATTAAATCCCATGTACAGCCAGCGCCTTTGATGTTCCTTCCAAGAGATGTGATAGGTTAAGTTGGGGTTTCCCAGGACATCCCCTCCCAACCTAGAACAACCTCTGAGGGACCAATCCCAGCCCGAGTTGAGGGATGATGGATTGGAACTGTTGGGAGAGAGAGAGAGAGAGAGAGAGAGAGAGAGAGTAGGAGCAAAAGCAAAAGCCCCACACACGAACATTTTCTATAATATGTAACTGTTTTTAATCCCATCAAGGAACTACTCGGGCTCCTTTCAAACACCATTGTATACAATTTTGGATTATCCACCCTTCCAATAACTATACTTGAAAATTGAACAAACAAACGGAGCTCCCGTGCAATAACAATACACTTCATATTCTATATTCCTCACACACACACACACACACACACAATTTTCATCCATTGAGGGAATAAAAGGTATTGACCGCAGATAGTGTATAGGAAAAAAGAGGGAAACCATCCCGAACAATTATCACTCCCTCCATTTTTGTCCACACTTGATAATTCTGCCATATCGGCCTTTAGCCACACATGCTCACTTGGCTCTTCACAATGGTCCCTTTGTCAACTCCACATTGGATCTCCATTCTGGAGCGTATCATTTAACAAAACACCGTTGGTTGTATAATTGAGTGCCTTTGATCCCCATTCAAATTAACCTCCGAGCCGAACCTGGCATAAGTGTGCTTTTAAAGTATATACGTCGACAGTTTATTATGGGGGAAATCGAGCTTCTTTTTCTACGAGCCACTTATACGTATATAGGTCTTGGATTTCAAAGTGAGCAAACGCTAATTTTATTACTTGTGAACATATACATATAATTATACGCAAACACCCAGTGTGCATCAATAGTGTGAAGTTTTGTTGGGTGACATATTTGTTTGTAAATTACCTTAGTTGTTTTTATTCCAGTCTAAATTAGAATCTTCTGCTAATATTTTGCTCAACATTAAATTGTGCACAGTATGATGAAGAGGCTTTTTAAAATGAGCATTTTAAAATTTTTTCAGTTTGTTAGGACCCTGGAAGAATATACACAGTTAAGTAGCCTTGGAGGACTAGATATGAAAAATTTCAAAAAATTCGTGTGAAAGTTTTTGCCTGCAAAAGGAACAGAAATTTTGTGGGAATAAATAATGCATTTATGGTTATGTAGTGACGTAATTATTTTCGAGACAAACTTTTACAAGGAGGGGTGATATTGGTATTAAATAGAATGCACTAATTTTTAAAATTTGATTTCCATAAGGAGGAATGGAATTTTAATCGAATGTGAGGACTTTCGTGGCTAGGTTTGACAACTTGAGGTTTGGTTGAAGTAGATAACCCCTTTGGGAGCATTCAGTTTTACTTGGGGCATTGTTGAGGGCGGATTATGCAAATGAGCGGATGCTATTGTGCCCTCGTCTGAGAAAAGGAACAATCTTTGAATAACTGGGTCCTGACAAAGTTACAATCACAGTAGCATTTTATGTATATCTACATAATTATGTAAATCAGCTTAATATTTCTAAAGTCAAGTTGTACTATTTAAAAATTAGCATTTGGCAGGCAGGCATGAGTATGACGCCATAGCTTAAAAGTTCAGTTACCAAATATGAAGGAAGCTCTTCGGACAAATTCTTGTCGATCTTCCGCATTGTCAGTTTTCGAAGGTATATTTTATGAATCGTCCGCAACCCGAATGGACAATGTAACTTTTAGGTCATATCAGTGTGAGGTAGATATAAATTACGTGTTGTCAAAATTTAATTGACAGGAAGTAAATCGGAGCAGATGTTTGACATCCCTAAGTTACTTTTGCACACAATTATTTAAAGATTTTTGGTATGAACTTGAGATGTATTTTTGGTACGCATTGTTCCTGGTGGACAAGGTTCAAGGAATTCAGTTTACGGAAGATATTTTCTTACTTAATAAGGATATTAAAGATTATTGCTAATTAGAATAGGAATATTATTACATTTTAAGTAGTGGCATGGGGAGAGGTAAACCAATGGAGGGATGCTGTATTGCAAATAAGTTAAGGAATGAAGGTAACACTGAGGCTCGAGATATAACGAGAGCATCAGTAGGATTTGCAGACTCACAATCAGAGTACATAAACTTATAAAAGTTTTTGATTGATCGTACTATTTAAAGTTCCAAGTGAAAGTTACTAAAATAATTTAAAATACAACTCTCCTTCAAAGGTATTTTTAGTGTAATTATTATGATCTTTTGAAAATTATGTTTATTTGGTAAATTAGTTAGTGGTGCCTTCCTGATTTTATGAAATGGTGAATGAAGCACTTGACCTTGTAACTTTGATAAAAGCTAAGCCTTGGTTGCACACAAGAGTACAAAATATAGGAAAAGCTTATTTTAGCGTAATTCTAAAATATATAAAAATATGTGTGTATTAAAGATTCTTGTGTGTGACTTGGAGTTGAGAAACAAACTGGCTATTGACAGGAGACGAATTTTTAAGAAAGTTCTCTGTATAAGAAATGTAGTGTGTTTTCTTAACTTTTAACTAGATAAAAATATAGCATGAGCCAGGATCTTTCATTAATTTGGAAGGCCAAATCCACAGAATGGTAAGGATTAAGAATAATTATTATAGATAATTATTGTAATTGAATGGATAGGGCATAAACAATTGCATATTGATAGTGCTTAAATTTCTTCACTTACTTAATTTGTCAATCTTAACACTACCATTGATTGCATTCGCGGAAAATTACCCATATCGCAAATAACACTACCCCTCATTTGTGCTCTGCATCCAGAGTTAGGCGAAACCACTCCTTGGGTTAAAAAACTTGCTGTATTAAATTCTTTCGTGTTAAATTAACCCTTAGTACTTCACCAAGAATTGAACCGCAGGACAATCGTGTTAACCAGGATTCAAATTTGGCTACATCCCCATATGACAGCTAAAACATTTTGTATCAAAAAATCCTTGACCCTGGTTCAATAATTGTAAAAACTGATGTTAGGAAGACGTAGCGCTCTGAAATTGCAATTATTATTCCTCCTTTTGATGACGAGTGACTTCAAAACCTTCAATGTTAAAATTTGCTGGATCAAAACCCAAAGTCCTGTTTAAAATGTTATATGATTATTTATTATTTTACGTAATTATATATTTTACTCGGTGTAGTTTTCCTTCTTATATATTGTAGTGACCCAGCTGCTCTTTATTATTCCCCACACATCATTACAGAGTGAAGATGGTTTGGTACTATAGCTAAGTGTCGAGCCTGTAGCTCATGATGAAGATTGTTTATGAAGATTATTATTATTGAAAATGTGAAATGACTAAACTTGTCAATATAACTAGGTATTTACGACTATTATTCTGTGGAATGCCGAATTGGCAATGTAAAACTAAGAACACTGAATTGTTAAATGTACTGCGTGCCATGTCAATAAAGTCTTTTCCTCTTGTGCGATCAAAATATTTTAATGGATGGAAATAAAACCAAACCTCCAGAATTAAGTTGTTTTGCTCAGTCCATATTTAAAATGTTTTTATTACTAAAGTTTAAAGTTATAATTAGACAAAAATTATTTGCTCAGGGTGTAATCAAGTTCCTGTTTCCCACCTTATTCATACAATGACCCGCTTATGTGTAATTCCCTCTTTTTATGCGAAAATATTTTCCGGCTTATTCTCCATTGACTTTAGTTTGGAATTTTGACAAAAATAGGAACCAAATTTGAAGGTTTCTTATGCGAATTTCTTACGAGCAACGAAAATTTTTCTATTGTCCAAATATATTTGCCAAATGCGATAATTCTTTCTACAAAATTAATATTCGTTTTCTAAACAGCCACACATGTCCCAAAAAAGATATTCGCGGGCACGAATTGTAAACAAAATGTAAATTTGGAAAATTGCACTTCACAAACGAAATTAAGTTGCTGCTAAAGGAAAAAATTAAAATCTACAATTTTTCATGAATGGTCCTGCGTACAAAAAATATTTTGGAACGCCTTTTTAATTCCATGGTTCGTTTCAAATGCCAAAAATTGTACTCTCAGAATCGAGAAATTTATGAATTATTTTGAAGATTTGTAGTGTCCGTCGCCAGCGCCATCTAAAGATTATATTTGATTTAACTAAAATACTTATTTTAGTTCTTCAAGTGTTGAATTTTTATTTACACTTTAAATGTTTTTAAATTAAAATTTTAGTAGTAATGCTAACTAGCGCAGCTAATGCCAAATTACATGAGGATTACAAGGTCATTCTGGTTCTAAATTTTAAGCAGATCTGGTGCGTGGGGTTCATTCTTTGACTCCTTCCATTCTCCATGATTATTTCTGGGAATAAACTCTAAGTAAAGTTGTAGTAGTCTCCGAACATATTTTGACATCTTTTTCTTACTTTCATTTGCAACTATTTTCCCGACATCGTCTTCTATATTCTACTATATACAGATTTATAAGATATTGCGAAATGTCCAACCTTAAACAGAGAAAATCATAGGCGCCAAAATCCCAAAGGCATCAAATTTTGTAATGAAACAATCAAGTCGCTGTAAACCAATAATTCTGCAAGAACTTTAAATAAAGATAATATGATGGAAAAAAAATCTACATACAACATATATGGGTCAGGGGATTAATAAAAAACTACATTATACAATTTTAAGGAGAATATTCGTTTAAAGGTGTTGAGACACACATAACACAAGGACACTGCTCAAGCAGAAATCAAAGTTGGTAAGAAGAAGAAAATACATCACAAAAGTTAGGCAAATTCCTTTTCGGTGCTCAGTCCTCCAAGAATAGCCTACGGTGGTGTTCGATCTACAGAATAAGCCCTACACTGTACCAATACATTTTCATACATATGTAATTATAGCTATAGCTTTGAAAGATATGATAATCGGAACTCGTGTAATTAAACAAATAATAATGTTTTATCAAGTCACCGTAGGTTAAATGGTTTCCTATGAAAACTTGACTGTACTCTGGCAATAACCCGTTTTGATGGAAGTTAGAATCGTACGTATTGCCATACGCTAACCAATATAATTCCACCCCGTTTCTAAATTGACACAATTAAGTTTTTTACCTTAAATATAAGCGCATTAAATTGAATGAGATACTTTCAAAACTATGTAGGAATGATTAAATTCTGTTGGAAATTTTTATCCGCTAATTGTGATTGTAGGAAAACTGTAAAGAAGTTAATTCTGTCTCGTTCCACAGTGCAAGTACAACTGCAATGCCCAGCAATTATAAAGTTGGAAGTGTGTGGGGGGGATGAAATTTTTGGGGAGACAATGTCTCCCCTGTCCGCGTTATTTCGAACATTCTGGATTTCCTGATTACCTGATGGACTTGTCATGGTTAGGTAGGAAATAGAAGATATCATTCATCGATTGAGAAGTTCACAGTAAGTAATTATTCAACAGGGTAATTCAACAGGGGACATAAATTGTGCGTACAACCTCATCAAAGTAAAAAATGAATTATAAAGTGAGATTTTTGCTCAGGTGTTTACTTTTGAAGGGACAAATTTATGGTAATTGCGGGATATTTTCAATTCGAAATTTGATTACCATATGCGGTGCATTTACTATGGAACGGTTCACAAGGGATTTGAAAATATCTGCCAATACTAGGAGAGGAAACTGAATCTTACTACTTTGTCATGTGTATATAATCCTGGAGGAAATTTAATTTGACGCGAATTGAATGGGGATGCCATCTAACAATAAGATTAAACAATTATATTGGAAATACACTGTACATACACATGTAACTACACACTATTAATATTTTACGTAGTTACTTACCTATAAAACGAAGCCAAACTATTTTTTACAGGTAATTAGGAAAGTAAATGATCATGCTGGAATAAACTGAGAAGTGAGTTATCTATGGAATGAAAAATTACTATGCAATCCGAAGACTGTTCTCGTTATTTGACATAATTAAAACGTAAACGAAGGAAACTCTAAAGGGAAATGAAATCTAAAGAAAGAACGTGCCGTATACGGAATAACTCAACAATCAACTGAAAACGAGTGTTTTTAAATAAAGAAACACGAAGATAACGTATAACTGCACGCCGTTCTGAGACTACAAGTAGCATAACTACATGCACGCAGAAAGTTTCCCAAGATTGTTTACGTGTGTTCCTAGATTTATGTCCTGACCTAGACCAAGAGTAGTACTATTTAACTATAGATTTGCCAACACTCATGGAACAGGGTCCAAGGCGGAACATTGTCGACTTATATTTACTGTACAACCGAAAATATTTTCGACTTAAATATGCACACTCATTTTCCTATGCAGTGGTTTCCAAGGAATGTTAAAGCACCTGCCAATACATGGAAAAGCCTGTTTAGCTTACTACGATATAATGTGGATGTAATCCTGGGGAAAATGTATTAATATAAATACAGTCAAGCCTCTTTATAGTCATTACTGCTATAAGCAACTCTATAATCATAAAATAATTTAGCCCAGGCGATTCTCATGTATACAGTAATGTTAAATAATTTACGTCCACACCCTACACATATCTATCTCATAGTTTCTTTACAATTCCCAGCTTATTCTAATTATGTTCAAATAGCTCCCCCTTGCCCTTAACGTTTAAAGTATTCCATCTTAGGGCATAAATGTACTCTTATCTCTAACCCATAAATTTTCTATCAATAAAGGAAAAAGCTCTGCCTATCAAAAGTCTACAATTATTTTAACGGACGGACGAACACACGTGCACCCGCATTTTATAATAGTAAAGATTACCTGCAACACCCAATATACAGTAGAAGACCCAAAAGTGTTTCTCTCCACAATTGCGTTTATTGCATTAGATATGCTCATTAAATCCACGTGACACATAATGTATCAATAGACTGATCTCCGTTTTGATCATCTGCTGTAGTTAATCCTTATAAACAAAGTTCATGCTTAACACTTGAAGATAATGTCAATGCTTATGGATACAGCGGATTATTGCAATTGTGGTTGACATGGGTTTAGGAGATACGTAAAAACGGATTGAGACCAGTCAATTACGTTTGGTAAAGTCGAGCCCGGACTTAGCTCCTAGCAAAAACCACACCTGACTTGACTAAACATCATAAAGATTTTTAAAGTAATATGAAGGCCAACACGGTCGTAAGAATAGAACTGAAATTAAACTGAATCAATAACCTACTCCCAGCATCACTTTAGTTAAAATCGAAGCACTAACTTTCCGAATCTGTTGAGCTGCTTGGTCAACTACTTTAAGCTTGTTACTTGAGTTATTATCTGTAAAAAATGACCTTGCCAATTTCCGTTGACGGCTTTGTGCTAACTGAGCAATGCACCTACGTTTACTAAACCAAGTTTATTATACAGTCGAATTTCCCAATCGGTAACAATCTACCTATATAATGATACCAGGAAAAACTCCACATAGTATTTATTTCAATGCTATTGCATAGTAATAACATAATTACTTATAATATAATCTGCAATGGGCTCACTGGCATGCCTGAGAAGAGAAGTCTCCTCTCAATAATTTGCGTTGTGAGCGAAAACCCCGAAAATACAAACTTATTACAACATCTTTTGTACTGTGTCAGAAAAATATACCATTGAGCTGTTGTAATAGGGAGTATCAAATATCTACATTTAATAACTGAAGGGTAAATCTGTACCTTGCAATGTAACTATGAAGAGCACGGTTCATTTATAATTTTGAGTGGTAGATTAGATTATTGTAACTTGAGGCTTTCCCTCCCAAGTGATATCGATTGATGGATTGCAATAGGTAATCATTGCAAGGAAATGTTAAGTTAATTATTTTCAAGGGTGCAATGAGTACATACCAGAGATGCTGTGGAGTAACCGCAGGTAATCTACGAAAAATCAAAAACAAGTCAAATGCATTAGCTAACTTAAATTGCTCTACATCTTACCTGATGGAACATACATATATATTATATGCATATCGTTGGCTAAGTTCTAAAACGTACCATTTTCATTTCATAGCACATGCTTTTTAAATGGGTTCGCAAATGAAAATGGTACTTTGTAGAATTTAGCCAACGATATGTGCATTTTGTTAGCATATAAACTAAATTATGGTCTGGGTTTTTTTTAAAAATTACCCTTATTGAATAAACCTAACGCTACATGAAAAGGAGCCCATCTCTTTAGTTGTGCTCACCAACTATTATCAACGAATTATGTATTTTGTATTCAAAGATGACTTTATCGTCCGTAGGTTTTAGGGGTGAGTATCTCGCTGGTTTTAAAATTCTCGTTTGTCTCGTTCTCGTTTGTGTAAAAAATACGAGAACGAGATATTTCGAAAACGAGAGTAGCGCGAGTAAGCAATGAACGAGGAAAACGAGACAGGGCAAAAACATGGGTTTTTTGTTGAAATACAAGCAACTTAATTGTAGCCTGCACAAATTCTGGTAAGAGAACATAGAAGTTTATATAATTTTCACTTATCAAACCAATCTCAAGACGCAAAAATATATATTTTTGGGTTTGGACCATAAAATTTTAAAACATGAAAACATTAAAAAAAAGTAAATGAAGACCTCCTGTAATAATATAGCTAGAACCAAGAGTTGCAAAACGTCTCAATTGGCCAAATGATATAGCAAAACATCTCATTTTTCCCACTGATATTGGCTTAAACAAGATTTAATTGCATCATGCTTGCAACTTCGAGGTAAAATTCAATTCAAGTTCAACTCCATAATCCATGGATTCCAGATACATTCAGTTCAATTCAGTTCGCTGTGAAAATACTAGGAAGACGTTCACTCAAGTTCACTGTAATTTTTTTACCGCCCATTCAGTTCAGTTCAAATTTATATTGCAATTATATCAGTTCAGTTCAGTTAAATCAATTAGTCGTTCAATTCAGCTCATTTTTAATAATTATTTATTCAATTCTGCATTTCAACTTTTAAAAGGGGAACGAATCCCGGTTTCAGCATTGTAGACAAATGCTATTCATTGTCTGGTTTACTTTTATTTTCTATTCTTAGGTAAACTAAAT
Organism: Allacma fusca; assembly: GCA_947179485.1. NCBI lineage: Eukaryota > Metazoa > Arthropoda > Collembola > Symphypleona > Sminthuridae > Allacma > Allacma fusca. The sequence continues at coordinate 81,722,571 of OX359245.1, read as the reverse complement.
GAAGAATATAAGCTACTGTCCCATTTTGAAATACTGGTTTTAATAAAAATAGAATTTTATCAAAAATTACGTTGAGGCGGGATTTTCGGGGACATTAATGCAAACTTAACAATTATTACACGCTGACTTAATGACGAAATTCGTTTTGGCATGCTCAAATAATGGCGTTACTGTTCATGCACTCTGGTTTTCCACGATGAATCACTCCGTGGCGTCAATGTGTCAAATAAGATATCGTTAACCACACATTCTATTGTTTTCTGAAGTTCAACTAAGTTCAGTTCATCGCTTGGCTGTACTTATCGCTAACTCAATCAAGTTCATTCAAGGTGAAAAATAATTCAATTCACATTCAGTCATTCATTCTATTAATTTATTTCCGTTCATTCAAGTTCACTCAAAATGTTAAATGTTCTTCAAAGTTCAGTTCAGGAACTAGTTCACTGAACGAACTTGTTGCAAGCATGAATTGCATACGATATTCTCGGTAAATAAAGCGAGATGTCTCGTACAGTCTTGTAGATGCAAAAAGAACGAGACAAAAGAGATTCTCGTCTCGTTGTCTCGTTATGCTCACCCCTAGTAGGTTACCTTCAAATTGCCCTCCGAATGAAGAATTTTAACAGTTAAGCAGTGCATGCAATAAATGTTGAATTAGAAATTGCAAGTTGCAATTGATGGCTATAAACATTTTTAAGTTAAACCGAGATAAAAACAGGTTAGTCGATTAACTATTATAGTCCAAAGTTTCGTGACACCGGATTAAATCACTTGTTAAAGCAAATTGATGATAAAACCCAAGGTTTATGAGATAAGATGCATTCATATAACAGAGCTGAAACCAATTATTATTTATTTGTTGCCCTACCGTGAATAACCAAATATGCCACCGGGTTTACTACCCAATTTTTTTCAGGCAGCCAGATTCAGGGATGCGGCTATACTGCAAGCTTGTCTTGAGAGTGGCATTGGAGTGAATGTGCAGGATTCTTTTGGGGACACGGCCTTACATTATTTATTTGCAGTTGGTACGTTCTTGTGTATAATTTTTTGTAATTCAAATTGATCTGACCAATAATTATTTGATTTTTTGGTACTAATAATTAATACCGTCATTTTAAATATTAATGACTAATAAATCCTTCTACTTATGATAATAAAATTTCTTAGGCTGTTTTTGTAATAATTGCGTTGGAAACTTGACAAATTGCTTGGAAATACTTCTGCGCCATAAAGCCAATCCAAATGTGGAGAACATGAAGGGACAGGTGCCTTTGGATTTGGTCATAGAGAACTTTGTCCCGATTGAGTTCGCCAAATTATTGGTGGACAATGGAGCTAGAGTCGTATATGAGTAAGAAATAAAATAATTTATATTTGGAATAAGTTCTGTCGGTTGTTTGTAAAGTAGTATTCCTAATTTATTGCTTATAAGGAGTCATCAGTTCTCGTCTATCGGACTAATTAGATTTGACTGCAGAGACTAACAAGGGATAAATGTGGACTGGTAGAACATTTGTTCAAATAATTCGCCACTATAGTAATGCTTGGTCCAAATGGTCTGTCTCTGGTCCAGTACAACAGCCCGGGCTATATCTGTACAGCTTTGATCCAGGATATCGCCAATATATGTTGCTTGATACGATTATACGGAACGGACCTTATCAATGGTCCTGCGCTTGGTCCAGAACTGCTGGAACAGACGGGACCATTCCGAGCATAGATGGGCGTTGTTTAATCCCTCGCCCTCACCTCACGAGGTATGTAAAAAAATATTGTCCCACTCGCTCTCACCCGTATCCCTCACGATACTTCGTGCTGGAACTCGCACTCAGACTCGTGAGGGCCTAATCTAAATCATAAGGACTCTCCCTCGGCCTCATGAGTCCATAAGTACGACCTAACTGCCAGTGCACTGCAATCTTGCTAACACGGACCCGTGACGGTCTACTCTTAACAACAAGCACTCACTCTCGCCCCTCGAGTCTGAGGGCGAGTAGAAGCGTCGCTTATTTTGAAGGTTTAGGTCATGGCGAGTGCAATAGACTTAACTGCTAACCTCGTGATGTGAGAACTATAGGTATAACTAATTACCCAACAATGGCGTGAGAAGTGCGAAAAGTCCTATCGTTGTCAAATAGTTGTCCCGTCTCGTCAAAAAGTTGCCCAGTCAATTATTTGTCCCTTGAAAAATGTATTCCATTTGGTTTCGTCGCCTCAAATAATTATCCCATCCAGTCCAGTCCCTTAGTTCAGTATCACCCAGTTAAGACCTTCAAACATTCACTTAATTCTTCAGACCTTTAGCTAATTCGTCTGAACTTTAGCTAATTCTTCTGAACTTTAGCTAATTCTTAAGGTCTTGAACTAATTCTGCAGACTAGTGCATCGCATGGGTTCAGGTCGCACCCGGGTATTTGGGTTCAGGTCCAGGTTCAGGTTTAGTATGGGTGCATGTATTTTGGACCTAATAATTTTGGGTCCTTTCTGGGTACAATATTTTTTACCCGTGAAATTGGGTACAGGTTCAGGTTCAGGACCAGGTACAGAGAAAAACCCGTTTTGAATTTACCTGTCAGGACCAGGTGTAACACAAGAAAGACCTGAACCTGATCACAAAAGACCTGAAATGTTTGGGTTCACTTAATTGAAAGTTAAAGGCCGGAGAATTTCAAGCTTCCAAGATGATTTCCATCGCAAAAGCTATGGCAGGGTGTCCCAGGAACCAGAAAATTTGCATTCTTATTCATTTTAAATATATTTTGTAATATTTGTACTTTTAATACAAGATAGAATTTTAAAAAAGTTCGGATTCTCAAGTACCCAAACATGTTCAGGTCCGGTTCAAAAATACCCGGGTTCAGGTCGTCTTTTGGGTACTTTTTCGGGTTCAGGTACTAATCAGGTGCGGGTACTACAAAAATGCAATTGGGTCAGGTTCAGGATCAAAATATTTTAACCTGTTAAATGGGTACATTTTCAGGTACAGGTTCACACTTTTGAGGTACCCAAAGTTTGGGTCCAGGTTCAGGTTCAGGTTCGACTGTTTTGAACCCATGCGATGCACTACTGCAGACTCGTTTATGGAAAAAGGTACACCAAAGAGGAAATGTGAGAATTATCTCGCGGGATTTAAAACTGCTATTCGAACTTCATGAGGGCTAGCTTTTAGAACTCACCCTCGCCCTCGTTTAAGTACGTACATTTTGCTATGCCTCGCCCTCATTTGCTGAGGGCCTTCTTTTATGATGGGAACTCGCCCTCATCCCTCAAAAATTGAGGGCGAGGGCGAGGGATGAGGGCGAGGGAAGAACTCATACCTCGTGAGGGTGCCCATCAATGATACCGAGCACTACTTTAAAGAGATTCCCGCCATTATAAATATCGATACACAGAGTGGTGACAGGACAGAATGTTTTCTATTGGAAAGGAGCTACATATATGACACATCTCAAAATACTCAGAAATCTTTTGTTTGTGTGTTCGATTTTAGCGCTTTGTTCTAAGAACGGAGCACATGTAGAACAATACGCATTAACACCAATTTTTGGTACCCTTAATTTGTACTCCTTATTAATTTTTGGCAATTACGCTTAATGGTGGTAATGGAAGACCTTTTTAAATTAGGTTTAACTTAAAATACGTATTAAGCTTAAAATAGGTTAATATATAACAAGAGCTAGCAGCGTTGGTCAAATGCCTAACAATAGAGCTAAGTCAAAGCCCTTGATGCAAGGATAATACTATTTTAGCTAGTGCTCCGCATGGGTACAAAAATGTTGTACCTGGACCTGTACCTGAATCATGGGTACAAGGATTTTTTGAACCTATACCTGTACCTTTACCTGAATACCTGGGTTCAATTTTCCTGAACCTGTACCTGTACTCAAACTAAATCAGAAGTACCTGTACCTGAAAAGTACCTGTAGCCAAAAAGTACCCAAAAAAGTACCTGTACCCGGGTACATTTTAAAAGTATCTGAACCTACCCGGGTATTTTCGATTGTACTAATTTAAATGATTACCAAAGATATTACACGAAATAAAAAATTAAAATATCTGCCGCCAAGACATTTTGACTTAATTTTATTTATCACATTAGATTTTTTCAATTTTTTATTCTTCGAAAGCATGACTAAGTACTGGAGTTATCAGTAGTTATAAATGATTGCATATAGGTTGAAAAGGTAACAGGTAGCAAAATCTACGATATGAATAAGTTCAATGCAACAATACAAATGCAGTGTAATATTTTCTAAACGTTCAATAATGCCGAGAAATTAAACGTTTAAGAGTTTGTTTTGCAACCTGAAATTGCTTTCGCAATGGAAAACATTTATTAGATTCAAACTCCCCAGATTTTAACTTCAGCCAAGCTTGTAGAAAAAAACATTTCCTACCGTATCTCCACTCTTATATATACGTTTATGCGTCTGAAAAACTGGGCCATCGGAGAAGGCTCGCTCTATCTGTACTCCAGTTTCAGGAACTGCTAAAAATTCTCTGGTCATTCCAGCTACGGTAACCAGCCACGTGTTACTATATGGTGGAATTAGTTTTCACGACTGAGGTTATACATATTAATTTTAATGAAACATGTTTGAAGGTAACACCTTTACAGGCTTTACTTGGAAATTATGATTGACTGAGAAGGACCTGAAAGTTCAGGTATTTTACATTCAGGTTCAGGTATAACCCAGTGAGTACCTGTACCTCATGGGTTTATACCCAAAAGATTGGTTTTTGAACCTGTACCAATACCTGAACCTGAACCTGAATTTTCAGGTATCTACTGACTGAACCTGAACCTGTACCCAAATTGGATGGGTACAAAAAGTATGTACATGATACATACCTGTACCTGAACCTGTACCCAAATACCCGGGTAAAACCTGTACCCATGAGAGACACTAATTTGAGCTCACTAATGACGCCATGACAAACATGTACGTTCGTTTAAGCACTAGTCGTTAGTCCAGTACCACACTTTGGGTCTGCTCTTTCAACCGTTAGTGTTTGCTTCTGTGATAATTAATTGTTTTTGATTTCCTGTAGAGAAGGAATAGTAAACCGGACGCTGATGAAAGAACTCATTAAACAGTTGCCTGAAACTGTCTATGAAATGCTCGACAAGGGCGTCAACTTAATTCCTGACCCCAGGCCTACCAATGTGGTTCAACTGAATTTTGGGTAGTGTTTCAAAACCGGGAAATTGACAGTTATTATAGCTTTTTACATAAGGTCCTAGTATTCTCTGTATTTTAAATACAATCTTGATTCGATATTTGCAGGAATTTAGTCTACAAGAAACCAGATGAAAATGGTAGTCTTAAAATATTGCCGTACTCTATAATTAAACTAGTGTGACACCTATTGGATTAACATTTTTAATAAAATCTTACAATCTGCATTTTATAGTCGCTGATGTCAGCGGAGGACAATGGAAAGAGTCGGAATTTCTCTTCGATATAGTCCAGAATAGCACCCCTGAAGGGAAACAACGGATTTTGACACATCCCTTAATCAAAGCGTTCCTGAGCCTCAAGTCACCAAAATACTGGTTGTCATTTGGAGGATTTTACTGTGTTTGGATTGTAAGCTAACATATTACACATCACTCACACTATTCTAACTTTTTACGTTTAGACACTGTTACAGCTGGTTGCATTTACCAATCAGACCAGGTGAGTTGCTTGCTCGCCTTTTCTGCTGTTGGTAATTAGACAACTCAAATCCAAGTGAGCTTTTATATTTTAACGTAGTCTAAAAGATTCAGGCACTCCGGTACGCCTAAAAAGGTTGGGGGGGGCAAATGTTTTTAAATAATACGAGTTGCTTACCAGCAATATACAAACGTATGTACATGCAGGTTTACATTTGTAATTTTTCTCGCTAGCTCATGTACACATGCAGGCGTGGTATCGACCCTACCTTGTTTTTCTGAATTTAAATCATCAGAAGATTATTTTGTAAACCAGAATAACTAACACCAAAATCTAGCAAACTTTTATAGAATTCAATTTGAGATAATTACCATAGAGTGAATGCACCGATTGTGAGCTAGTTCTGGGAATGGTTCGGTAATTATATTCTTTGATTTTTTGTCTTGTCTGGTTAGAGCTCAGGGCCATTCAATATCTAATCTACACTATCTTGAACCAATGAACATGCTCCCGAGGATTTACTGTATCAAAAGTGCATGCCCTTGTTCTCACATGTCGGTTTAGACTATTTGCAACAATTATTTGTGGCTGTGAATAGCTTGAAGAATATTTTCCATCAACCAACGTGTATTTGTATTCGTATTTCATGTACCCAATTAATTTAATAGTGCCAGATCAAAACAAATACTTCAAGTTTGTAATTTGGTTCGATTAAATTGTCCCGTCTGTTCCGTACGCAGAAATGGTCCAAATTATCTGATCCGATAGTTTGAATCAGATTCATTGGTTCAGCGTGAATTTGTGTGAAATTTTCAGTAAAAGTTATCATTAAGCAATGTTTCAAATTTAATATTAGTATACGGAGACTAATTTATTTTATTAATTCAGCTTGCGAATCTATCACTCAGGCAGTTTCCAGATTTACCTTAATGAGCCAATATCCCCACATAGTATGTATGTACTTTGTACTCTTGCTTGTATATGAACTATAGGTGAACAATGAGTGAAAAATATTTTGTAATATGTTGTAAACATGTTTGTTTAGAAGTACATATATTGCTGAATGTTCTTGTTAAAGGCAATTAATTGCATTTTATAAAATATTTCAGAAAATTTTGAGGTTTCAATCGTCAATTATAGTAGCAAAAAGTCTGCAAAACGATCATTGGATTGTTGAAAAATGGGGGGACAGTGTCGCGCCTTTCCCCTTATTCCGGAGTGTCTGGCAAGGTTTCAAATTTTGTAGATATCACTCCCCTACAGAGAAACCCTTGACCATAACGAAATTCATTGGTTGTAGTCACTCGCAGTGTATAAGCATGAGATCGGTTCGGTTTAACGCGGTTATCCGACCATCGGTTAACCGAAACCGACGGTTCGGATCGAAGATTCGTAACCGAATTGAAATAACCGAACGGTTCGGAGACGCCAATGCCTAACCGGATATCGGTTTCGGATCGGTTCGGTTTTAAGTATGAATTTATCCGTTCGGTTCGGATCAAGTGAATGCATCCGCTCGGTTAAACCGACGGATAACCGATTTTGATTTTTTTTCTAAAATGTTTAGCAAATCGTAATCGAGAACGACTGTAGCATGAATTTCTCGAGACAAACGATTGTTTCATTATGTATCTGCAATATATTTAGAAAGCACATCGCATGGACCACGGGCAGTCATACATTTGTTCATCACATCGCAATTATTTCTCACGCCTTTATTTAATTTTTAGCTTAAATTAAATAAGTGCCTTGTTCCTACAACTAATATGTCATCAATGGAAACCTCCGACTCCGTAATAAAAACAGAAACTACAGGGGAAAATGAGCCTTCAAAAAAACGATGAGATGCGAGTTTTGGGAACATTTTGGTCTTACTGGAGGTGTAGTCCTTAGATTTTTAGTTGTCATTTGAAATCAAATAATAGGTAGAATTTGATAAAAATTAGTTTAAGTTTAAACAACATTTTTATTAAAAAAAGGTTTAAAAAAAATTATTAAATATATCTGTTTCGAATGAAGTTTTCATTGGTAAAATGTGCAACATTGTTTCGGTTATTCGGATAACCGACAAACGGTTCGGTTATAAAAATCATCCGAACCGATGTTTGGCGGTTCGGTTTCGGATACGAGTATTTTTTTATCCGAACAAAACGGTTCGGTTCGGATTTGAATAAAAAATTAACCGAAAACTTCGGTTCGGTTCGGTTACGGTTCGGATTTATGTTTTATCCGAACCGATCATATGCTTAGCAGTGTAAAACTATGCAAAAACATAACATCATCAATTCTTTATGAAATCGCCACTCTCGTATAATATCCAATGGCCGAGTAAGGGGCGGGTTTAGCTCACTTGGTCTAATTTGGCTAACGAAACTTTCAAGTTACTCGTCAGCAGAGCTCCGCACGGGTCGGGTAATTTTTGATACCGAACTTGAACCGGAACCGTACTTGAATTTTCGGCTAAAGGCGGAGTCAAATCCGGACTTGCTCGTTCAAGTACGAGTACAAAATCCGATACTCTGAGTGCGGGTTAAAGTACAATGTAGGCGTACTCGTACTCGGACGGAATTTTCAAGTATTTTTTAAAAACCGGACCGACCCGTACTTGAACTCGTACTTGGACCGTACTCGAGGTTCAAGTACTTTTTCAATTACTTTTTTTAATTTTAGTTTAAATGAGTTAGCCGCAATTAATTTATCAGAATAAAATTATTCATTGTTTTTGCTATTATTGCTAGCCTTTATGTAGTACGCGTATCTTCAACGAGCAAAATTATCTGTTTTGCTGATAAATTTCCAAATAATTCATCGTCTGACATCATCGGTGTAGCTGATGTAGTCGCATTTCTTTACCCAATGATAGTTAACTCTGAGTTTTACCCATGAAATGTTTGAAACAAATAGACTACAACATGACATAGTGTCAGAACTGCCAGCTGTGTCATTAAAAAAGTTGATATTAAAGTCTTCCATATCCGAAATATTTTTAACTATTACCATTAATACGTTTATGAAGAGAATTTCTTAAACCTAGTTTCCTGTATTTTCTGTATATGTTCGCAACTCGCCACAATCGTTTATATAAACATACACAATGGCTCTCTGGAAAGGCTACACAATTTTCGACCAAATAGCGCTAAAACTTATTATTTATATATACTTCAAACACTGAATAATCAACAAACATGGAAATTTTATAAAGCTGACATTGCTTTATTCTTTGAACTGTGACCTCAGGTAAATGAGTAAATTAAAAAATATCTAGGGTGAAATCTTCCGTATCCCGTGATAGATCAAGCTCGCAAATACCCATTGCAATGAAGTCTACCCCTGTAAACTGAGTGTGAACTAAAGTTTCAATACTGTAGCCGCAGCGGTTAGAGATACCATACGACTATACCATTAATTGTATTTTCAGTAGTTTCACTAAAGTATTACTTTCCATATGTACATGTGTTATATAGGGATGCCAATGGTCTGGTCCGGACCATTAATAATGGTCCGTTATTGGTCTGGTCCGGTCTGGTCCTAGACTTGTATGGTCTGGTCCGGTCTGGTCTAACACTTGGACCAGACCAGATACAATTGGTCCAGCTTCAGGACCAGACCAGACCACAGGACCATGGTCCCAAAAGTACGCAAAATAAAAATTTATGAGTTAACGAAATCCTGTGGAACAAATTAAAAATGTCATTTCTGAGGATAAAAAAAAATTTGACTGGATAAAATGTGATTATTCAATTGCTCTGAATGGTTTTCTGGACCATGGTCCGGACCATGGTCTTTGGTCTGGTCTGGTCCGAATGACTGGATCAGACCACTGGTCTGGTCCGAAAAACTGGACCAGACCAATGGTCTGGTCTGCGCTTTGGACCAGACCAGTTTCATAAAATCTGGATCAGACCAGACCATTGGCATCACTAGTGTTATACAAGGCGGTTCTCGGCTCACATCAAAATAACAACCAATGATACAGGATTTAAGGCATGACTTTTCTACGCATGATTAGGTGGAAGTACTCGAGTACTTTTTGTATTTCAAGTACGAGTACCAAGTAATTTCAAATTCAATACTTGTACTTGTACTCGAATCTTGCTTCGAGTACTTTTTAAAGACTCGTACTTGTTACGATACTCGGTTCAAAATTACTCAAATACAAGTACGCATAGAGTAACTTGACCCGAGAGTACGAGTACATAATTTGTTGTGACTCCGTACTCGACCCGTACTTGTACTCGTACTTGAAACTCGAGTAGGTACTCGAACCCGTGCGGAGCTCTGCTCGTCAGTAGCGACCAGTCGTGGTCTCGCTTGAGTAGTTGCTCTTTGCTGAGTTAAAATTTGGAGGCACTACTACATGTATTGACTTTCATGAACTGAAGCTGAAAGAGTTGTTCCAACTATTAATCCATTTTCAAACGTTGCTTGACCATGTCTTGAAATTATGTTATTTTATAATCAAAAGCTGTAAAGGGCAATTACACTTGACCTGTTACCATGTATCTATTATTCGATCAATGGTTTGTTCTGCTGCGTGATGACTTCTACTTTACTGATTTTTTTCAGACGGTCACGTTCATACTGTACCTGACATTCATTTGGACCGTGTATAACGGCACGTGCATATATAGCCGGAACGCTACGTCAACCGGAAGCAATGTTTTGGAATATGATCAAAGGAATAGCATATGCAATGTCGGTATTTTCGAATCTGTCCTTGCTTACATAGTTTTGATATTATATTTGCTGGGTCCAGTTGGGCTGGAAGTGATGGAATTCCGTGTCATGGGGTGGAGAGTTTATTCGCAGCAATGGACAAATTATATTTTCCTTCCCGCGTCTGCCCTGGTTATGGTTACGTTGTTTCCGGCATTAGGAGGGAAAAGAAGCTATACTCTAAATTGGGAGTATCCGACTGCCGCGGTAAAAAACATTTTGCTTATTTAAGGTCATTACATAAATATAAGTATGTACATATACACATAATAAATGTTTTTGTCAGTGTTAAGCTAGAATAATTGGTGTTTCTATAACTTCCGCAGGTAGGGATGCTGGTTGGTTCGGTCTTAATAATGATTCAAATGAACCCTGTACCTTTCGTAGCCTTATATCTGGAAATGCTTTTTAAGACCTTCCAGAGAATAATGATTGCAGTATTAATCTTCTCCCCCCTATTTCTCGGATTTTTCTTCTCTTTCCGAATTTTAATTACGAAAGAAGTAAGCTCCGGTTTAGGAATAAACGTAATTCAATTGTACTGCGTCAGCAAAGTGAAGGTAACTAAAAACGTTTATTTTCAGGATATTGGCTGGTTCCAGCTGATGACGATGATTGTGGGCGACAGTAATTATGAGGATATGATGGATGAGGGTCGTGGGTACTTCTACGAGGTCGTCGCCTACTTTTTCTTCGCCGCCTTCATCTTCCTGGTCATCATCGTTGTTCTGAATTTACTTATCGGTTTGGCTGTCAGCGATGTCCAGGTAAATGAAACTTCCAAAAGATTGTTAGGGTAATTATTTCCCATAGTTAAAATAAATAATGGTCTGTTCATTTTGACGCAGAAACTAAAAGCGTATGCGCACGTCACACACCTCGGGAACCAAGTTCGGAGCTTTTACGTCGCTGATGCATTTTACGGAATGGGCAGGAGAAGCTTCGTTACTACAAAGCGGTAAGAAAACATTGATTTTTTAAAACGGAATTTTTACAATAATATTTATTAAATATTGTTTCAGATGGACTTATGAATTACGACACTCGAACAGCGAATCTACTAAAGGATTGTCAAATGCATTGAAGATGGAGTTGCTACAATTAGCAAGAAAACGTGGTTGCTCCGGTAGGGTCGTAATTTATTAATTATATTAATAGTTTTGCAGTAGTCCATTGTTTTGGCATTTCAGGTTCAATGACATTGAATGTTTTTTAACTTTTGTTGTAGATTTAGGAAGAATGGAATTTAATAAAAGTACTCATAGAGCAGTCAACACTGTTATAATTCCACAATATCGTTGGAATGGTCCTATGGCTCCCGGCCCTTTGAATCGTATTAATCACAATTATTATTGATTGAAAATAATTACAGATGAATGGGTAATGAACTTTGTAACAAGATCGTTGTACTAAATTGAAATAAAATGAATGATAAAAGATGATAATAAATATTTTCAAACATCCGCAAATTATTTTCAAACCTTGCAATAATAATTATTTATTTCAGAGCTATATGTAAATTACAGAATAGGTTCTTTTGATATATAAACAAGTTAACAGGCACTCCGGAACGTCCAAAAAAGTGGGGGGGGGCAGCATTTTAAAATTAGTTTTCTTTAATTTGCTATTGACCACATAACGTATGTATGTACATATGTATAGGGTTACGCATTATTTTTCGTTAGTTAGCTCATATAAGCATGCAAAATATAGAACTATTAATTTTTGTTCCATTTTTTTTAAAGAACAAGTTTTCATAGAAGACACCAACTAAATCTCATATATTAGAAACATTTTCTTATACACACTAAATGCTATCAAAATTTTACTGATTTCATAGAACTGACTGGCGATCTATTTCCTGGAATGGCTTAATCTATTCTTTTATTTTTGGTCTGACATGATCCAAGTGTAGAACCATTCCACTAGATCTGTTCCACAATTTTCGTCCAATTAACATTCTCCAGTAGATTTACTGGTTTAGAAGTGCATGGCCTTTTCCATCCGTTGGAACAGACTAAATTTTGTGTCGGTGATTTTTTTGATGGAAATGTTTCACCAAACAATAATATTTCATGTTAATTATTAATATCCTGAAATAAACTCCTTGGGTGACGTTTTAATACTCATTTGTACTCTTTTCAATAATATTAAAAAAAAACCTATTGAGTTTAGAAATTGCTCCTAGCAAATTTTCCGTTGAGCTCGTAATACAGGAATGGTATTATCTGTTTGGTCCGACATTTTAGAATATATTTATTGGTCTGGCATAAATTTGGAACGAAATTCAGAGCAAAAGTTTATAATTGTTCAAACGTTTGAACCAGGTAAAGATTTGGGCCTAGATCAATATGGCAAGGGGAGGTCAATATGTTCGGCGTACGTAGCGGGAAACAATATTCCAAAAGCAATAATAAAGAATGTTGGATATAAAAATATCCTCTAATTTGTTGATGATCTGCGTTGCGCTGAATACCTAAGTTACTATTTGAATAATCTCGCTATCACACAATTTCAACCCTGAATGAAAGTATTGCAATACTGGAATAAAATCGTTTGAATAAGTTCAAAATCATTATCAAGGATGAAAACAGTAAAAAAAATACTAAAAAATCTAATTTGGGTTGCAGTACGACCCACTATTTTCACTATACTCAATTTTGGTAGTTACATAGATGAGCCGATCTTCACATGCATGCATATACCAGGATGGAAAAGATATTTAACATTTGAGTAAACATTTTTGTTTAGAAGAGTTTTTTAAATACAACTAACAGCATTTTGTGGAGGATTTTTTTAAAAATCAAGCTTCAGAGGAGTTTTGACAACAAAAAGTTAAGAAAAGGTTAATTTGATTCTTAAAAATGTGGGGGGCCAGCAGTATAGCCTGTCCCTCCCTGACATTTTTTGGGAGGGTCAATGTCCCTCCTGTCCCCCCTTATTCCGGAGTGCCTGCAAGTTAACCACCACAATAGATGTCTTCTAGAAATTCGTCTACAGGTCGCGTTAAGTCTTTGTGGAGCGTTGTACCAAAATTTTTTGATGATGAATTGCCAACTAGCTTTTTGAAACGAATTGTTAGTCTTACAATTAATAGTTCACATGTCTTATATGAGATTACTTTGCCCAGCGAAGCGGGCTATTAATATGAAGCCTTCTCGACATGCCATGACACGGGATCTATAGCAATTTACGGTTTTGTGTATACTCTCACAATTCTCAAGTAATTACCCCTGTGCGAAGCACAGGGCTTTTACTAGTTTCAAATAAAGCCAGTTGTCAGAATCAAGGATGTCACTTGTTGCAAAATAAAATCCAAAAATCTCGGTGTGGAGGCCCTGTCAAAAGTAGAAAATATCCATACCTTGATGCTCGAGTCAGGCACCGACATGACCACTTTCTTGATTAAAATCTCACTTGTGGGGAAATAATTTGACTGCAAAAGTATTTCTCTCTTGATTTCCTTGATGGTTTGTGGAATGGAGAAGGCCTTGTCAAAGAAAATCACATAAGCAGGTGCAATTGCCAGAGATATAAGGAAACAAGCAGCGGCTCTGAAGGGGAATATGATGTGAAGTATCAAGGCCATAAATAAAAAGGAGACCGAGGTTAACATCAGTATCTGTTTGGCAATGAATATCACACACAAGAATTGGTGATTAAATAACTGAAGAACTGTCTGGACATATCGACATCGCTTTATCGCTGCACGCATTTGCCAAATTCTTATTTTCTTCCTAGCGTTTCTAGAATCAATAAAAAATGCAATTTTGAAATTCCCGCAGTTTAATTTTTTTAAATCCTCAAGCGCTCAGTGTTGAAATATTATGTGACATTTAGCATCACTGTCGGAACAATTCAAAATTTTATGATTCAGTTCGATAACCAAGTTGGATTAAAATGTTTTTAAATTTTTGGTTCCAGCACTTGCTAAACTTATTTGGAAAATGATTTAACTTACGTCACCCTGTTCTTGTCAACCCCTAGAGAAGCCTCAATTTGTCCGAGGAACAAGAGAACGAAGAAGAAAGTACACATGCTGGGTGTAATTATCATTCCGGTAAGTGCAATGTCCATTACTGTACAAAATATGTACATAAACAAGCTCCGAAGTCCACGCGGCACGAGAATGTACAAACTGAACATCCTTTCGGGGATCAGCATGAATAATACCGTGGATGATAGGACCAGTGATATGTGAACCAAAGGTAAAATAGCCAAGAGAGCATCTGGAATAGTGTAAAATCGCCAATTTGTCGTTCCAATCGTATCTGAAAAAAATGTAGATATTCAAAAACATAAATCAAATATATATTCTGATACAAACAAGTTGTCTCTGGTCATGGACGTAAAATGCTGTTTTTAGGAAATAAATTGTGTGAAATTTACCAAGTTTGCAAAATACTTCTTGAACTAGTTTAGCAGTAAGTTCTGGCGATGCAATAAATATCTGCCATTGAATCACTAACATGACAGCACAACCAGATGCTCCGGCAGCGTGTATAGCAAAATCTTCGATTTTGAAGTGCTCCGGACTTGCAAGGACAAAGGTGAATGTAGCAATATAAAAAAGTGTGAATAGAGATTCAGTTATGAGCACATAATGAAATGCTCGTAGTTTTGTTGCTTTCTTTTGAGTTTCAAATTTAATCCTATCAATGTCCACAGTAAACGGAGTGAGGCTTAGCTGGGATATTTTCTGCAAATATTTCAGAGTGAAGCGTAAGTCAGATATTGACAGCATTTTTAAGGGCAATGTATTTATCCTAGTTTAGGTTCAAAAACACGATAGTTTGAATAAATACAGATTTCGCTATTGGATAATTTTGGATGCTATTCATCAAATTTTATTAGCTCCAAGAACAAGAACACACTTACTTGTATGTTGATAATTGTAACTATCATGCCCTAGCACTTTAAAATGATATTGCGCAGAATTATACCTAATGAAATGAATGTTCCGACTAGCTCATGGAAAACACCATTAAGTTTCCCGAGCGTGTCTACGTGTCTCGAAAATATTATTCACCTACTTATAAAAGTAGAGCCGTCAAAATATCTTGGACTCAACCTATATTAGTTACAAATATTACCAAGTATCCGACCCAGCCGACGCGCGATGAAAGACCACAAACGATAGAACAAGATAAACTTATAACATTGATGGTGGCTAAAATATTGACCAGATTCGATACATCACTCGAAAGCGCAGCTATAACCCTAGGTACAAAATTTTAAAAGTTCAAATTTGTTATTCCTTGAAAAAAATCGAAACATTGAACCAACGCTCAAAAACATACCTTTTAGTACACAATCTCGCCGGAGGTTGAATCCGGTCCATTCATTCGACATTTCTTAGGATAAGCTTAAAACTTCGTCAACAATGTGTAATTTATTTTGTATCTTAACTAAGCTAATCCTGGTATTTGTATTTTATTTTTATATTTTAAGGTTTCTGGAAAAGTGTTTGTATTTTAATAATAAATTTAATGTAATTTACACACCTCTGGTGATGGCATAATCACACATGCCTGGTTCTCTTGTTACTCTGAACTCTTACTGTGGAGCATGCTCAAAGTACTGATTTTTTTATTCCTTGTATGGATGTTATACCTGATGCCGACCTCCTTTATAGTTAGTCTGCACTGTATTCCTAAATACTTTCTCTGTTTATGACAAGTCAAACAGGTACTTGCTTGGCTGAATATCTGACGCTCATTGAACCCATGATAGCTTTATATGTTGACGTTTACTGCGTTATAATGATGAGCTGGGCACTAGCTATTGTAAAAATTCCTTTAATCATTTAGAAGAAATGTGAATTCTTAATTCACAATGGTTCCAACTCATGTTTCTAAGAAAAACTTAATGGAAAACAATATGCTGTTATGCGGGCCAGTTTTCGATGGAACGGTACCTCAACTCCTCAGCTGTCAACAGCAAATTCATGTACACTAAAAAATGCATGGGAAATACTCACGTGTGTATAAATTTATAGTAGTGGTTTCATATGTGACCAAAAAAGTATTTCAGAACCTTGGATGAATAAGTGCTTACAACTATAACCAAGTACGTACATTTATATACATAGGTGTGGTCTCCCGACATTGACATGTTTATTTGGAGTTGCCACTATTCCTTAGTACTATATAATGTATAAGTATATACAGTATTCCTGGGGAAAATTGAATCATGCCAGTATAAAGGGAATTCTTTGCCAGTTATTTTTCTAAATTCATTATTTATTTCGTACGTTAGACTTGAGTAAACTAAAATGAGCTGTTCACAAAAGCAATAAAGGAATATTAAATTCAAAACCATGCGCATATTTGATGATTGAACCCCAAAATGTGAAAACTACCTTTTCATCCCACTCCTCATAAAGATTTAAATCAAACCACAATTTGCAACCGGCTTGAAATCTTTGTTCCCTCCAAAAGCAGGCGGAAGTTGATGAATTGGTATCTTTTTTGCCAGGAAGGGTTTCCACTTCCTAGAATTTGTCCCATAGACGTCAAAATGTTCCAGTAGATTCGCTGCCAATGGCTTTGCCAAGTTTATCACTTGGTGAGCAATAGGGTTTGCTAAGTTTGATAAAATCCCTCACAATTAGCATAATTATAAAACGAAATATTATTAAAGACCTAAAAATGCATGTGTGTCTATTACGTTAAATTACCATTGACGATGAAGCCATAGGAAATTAGGCTATTTAATTTTTGCAATTGAATGAACGTCTGCAGGACTAGCTTGATTGCTGAAATATACACAAGGTTATTTTACTATCCATTGAAAACCGTATATCGTAAATCACCCTTATATTTCAACTAATTAAACTGAGTAATTCAATTCAATCTAAATTACTACATAAATTTAAAAAAAAAACAGCAAATGCGCACTGAACTTACCAGTTTCGGAAAGAATTTGGCGAAGGTCCAAACCATCAAAATCCAGGATTGACACATGCGAATAAGTGGTCCAAGTATCATTGATTACTCTTCTGAAGAATGTCCCATTGCTTGTGTCGTCAATCCATTGTGCTATATTCCTCTGGAACGTGTCAAGCTGTTTCGGATGTGCTTCCAACCAACGCAAATCATAGTGTCCCCAGTTCATTAGAATAACTGGAAGCATTTCCAAATAATTTAATAAAGCACAAAATCCGAGGGAATTTCAAAATATAGATCGCACGGTAGTTAAGATGTTTGCACTCACTTGGCAAATTATCGTAGTCGTAGCCCAAAAGTTGGAAATTGAATTTCGTTTGCTGCCGTGAGGTGGCATTCGAAGTAAGCAATCCACAGGAATCGTACTAAAAGGTAATTTGCACAATTTGTTGCAAATTAGATATAAATAGAAATTACAAGCGTCGTCGCTAACTAGTAGATATTAAACAAATTTTGGGAAAAGTTTACCTTGTATCCATTGGAAGATAAGACCGCGGTCACTGTCAATTGTAGCAGGATAGATCCAAAACAAAATTGGAAGAAAAATCTCACAGACATTATGTGAACGTTTGACGGGTCCTACGAGGTGGGATATCTTGTAATAAGTGAGAGCTGCTAAGTAAAGTTTGGGATTAAAATGGTACTGGCTATGACTACTGTAAAAAAAATCCAGGCTTCGGTAGGATAACATGTTTTTATTTGAGAATGGATCAATATAAATTACGTTATGTAAGCCTAAAATTATAAAAAAAATTCCACATACATACATACATACATAGGCCTCATTAAAAAAGGTATATTTTTTGCACGCCCTCTGACGAATGTTTCCTCACCAATACAGTGAACTCTCGCTAAACTAAAAAATTCTTTATCTAGAAAGTTACCGTTGACAGGATTTTCATTTCATATTTCATATATAGATAGCTATTTGTGCATGTTACGCGAGCATCATTATACTTCTGCGTACATTAGTGTACAGACTTAAAGGATTTCTACTGTATCGGGATCCTTATGAAAGAAGTTAGCAGCATTTTAAGGTCCTTGCTTCGCAAGTTTCACTTTTAATGCAGTCGAATTGAACAGGTTTGACGGCGTAGTTGATCAAGAAATTGGAAATTGATTCCCTAATTATAATTCAAAAGTTGCTTTAGATTTTATCAACAAGTTATGGATGACCAAGTACACGGTATCCAAAAACATTTTTCTCCCTCCTGGGTCATAATACTCTGTGTAAGGGGCAACGGTAAAAATTATTCGATTCCCCCAGGTTGTAGAAAATTGTCTTCCAAATTGTTCAAAATTTGCTTCATTCCCGTATTTCAAAAGCTGTGGATACTACGCTCAGGAAAGTGGAGCAAAATCAAAAATTTTTCGGAAAAATTAAAATTTTGAAAGTTTCAGAATTTTATTTATTTTTAGCACAATGTTAAAACCTCGTGAAAAATTCCAATCGGTGTATTCTTACCATTGTGACGAACTCCTTTTAGGGAAGAAGCATTAAAGAGTTAGGAATGCACTGTTTTGACTCGCTATGAAAAGATAGGGGAGATGGCACATTATTTCCTGCAAGACCGATGAGGCCATATTAATGACTCTTAACGAGGTCAAGAGGTGACCAAATATCTAAAATTAAAACAACCATTCAAGCACTTTTCCCAATTCCAGTAGTTTTAATTGTGAAGTCGACTACTATGTCTAAACTATTGCATGTATAGTAGTGAATTAATTTTGTGCTCATTTGGTCCTTAAAATTTAAGTTCTTTTAATTTGCTACGATCTAGCGTCAAATTTAGTTTTGAACAATTTTAAAGGGGGAAACAACTCTTACTTGAATATGTTTTACCCTTGCCTCTTTTATGGACTAGGTGGAGGAGAAAAATATTTCCAAGCACCCTACTCACTTGAGTGTCCAAGGTCAGTAATTTAAACCCTTGTATGTGTACAGAAATTAGTTGCTCGCCTTCACAGTTTCATAATTTCTTCTTGTACATATTTTAATGAGTTTGGTTCGATAAGTATCATTCACGTGATGTGTGGGAAACTAATGAAATCAAAAGATACGTGTCAAGTTGTGCTTCTTCCAATAACAACCATCAAGAGAGACGAGTTTTCAGTTTAATCTGATGAACCACATGAAATTACGTTAAGATAAAGCATTCAGATATTTTCCCACGCCAAATCTTCCGAGTGAAAAACCATAGATGGCTAAAGATTTCCAGACTGTTGTATATACAAATCATTACGTAATTTATTTTCTAATGCAAATAATGCATCATGTGTTACTTTGAAGGAGACACAAGGCACTACAAAATATTCCTCTTCTAATGCAGTAAGCAAGAAGAAATTGATTTGATGAAAACAGTCTTGAATGTCTAATGAATATAACAGGCACTCCGGAACGTCCGACAAAGTGGGGGGACAATATTTTTTAATTAGTTTAATTTATTTTCTAGCGACCATATACAAACGTATGTATGTACATTTATAGTAACATAATTTTTTGCTAGCTAATCATATAAACGTGCAAATAAAAACATCTAAAATTCCAGTGCAATTACTGCAGGTAGGTTTTATTGTAATGCAAAAGTAGTAATAAAAATTCGGAAGCATTTACGAAGATAAACTTAGCAGCAAAAAAGCTTCAAAGTAAAGTTGCTTTTCCGCCCTTAAAACAAATAAACAAGTTACGGTACAATAATTATTTTATAGTACAAAAATATGCAGAAACAATGAAATTATTTATTGAAAAAGCAAAAACACATACAGGAATAATGAAATTATTTATTGAAAAAGCAAAAAAATATGCAGGAACAATGAAATTATTTATTGAAAAAGCAAAAAAAATAGTAAAAAACGTTTAGCTTAAATTCACATGTTTAAACTAAAGTACCCGGGGACGCACCCGGGTACTTAAATAACTTATGGGAATGGGTACACGTTTTGGGTACTTTTCAGGAACGGGTCCAATTTGAGGAACAGGTACAAGATTTTGGATGTTTGAACAGGTACAGGAACGGAAAATTTGTACCTGCAAAATTTTGGCATAGGTACAGGAACATAAATTTTGTAATGGAGAACCGGGCAAAAAATGCAAGTCCGGTAAACAACGCCAGGATAGGAGAAGCCACAAGAAAAAGAAAGCTTTTCAAATTTAAAAAAAGTGCCTAAAATTTCAACATTTAGCGTTAGTCTCCAATTACCAGAAGCTCCTAGCGTTTAATATTTTATTCCTGTTCATTGTCCCCCTCGGAAGTCTTTCCAGTTCGATGACTCAACTCGAAGAATCAGCTTACATTAGCATGCCGTGTCCCAGAATAAAATTTCTTAAACTTCGGCAACATACGCTAATTAACAATTTATTGACACCCCTGTTTTACAATTATTTAACATTTAAAAAAAGTTTTCAAATTTTAAAAACTGACGTCAGCCTGCAACTAATTAAACCGGGAGTTCCCGGATTTTTTCTTTGCTGTTTCTGTGCGTTGTCCCTTCTTCGGCTGCTCTCATTGTCAAATTAGTCAGTTTTTCCGAACTTTGGTAATAATTACCTTCGCCGTGCATTAAGTAACTTAAAGCTATAAAGGAATGCCTAACTTCGAGCGTAGCTGCAGATGTCGCAACGTGTTAATGATAAAGTACCTATTAAATAAATGAAGGTGAGAAATAGTATGTGGTCCTTGGCCGATGAGAAAAATATTTCTAAGTCTTTGGCCGATAGAGCTTTGGCCGATGTTTTGACGTTCATGCCGATGGGAGACAAAACATCGGCCAAAGGTTACTCGGCTGCTCTCATTTGACAATGAGAGCAGCCGATTCAAAAGTTGTGAACGGCTTTCAAAATAGATTGCATAATCCGAAAGAGCATGAAATTCTGCTCTAGAACTTCTCTTGGTTTAGCAAAATTCCAAATTTTCCAGTTTTGAGGAAGTTAGAAATATTTCCAAAATTCAGAAAAAAAGACTATGTGAGTCGCCGATGCGAAAGTTGTCGACCGATCTCAGAATGGATTTCAGATTCCGAAAGAGCATGAAATTCTGCTTTGGAACTTCTCTTGGTTTAGCAACATTCCAAATTTGCCAGTTTTGAGGAAGTTAGAAATAATTCCAAAATTCGGAAAAAAGAAAGATGTGTCGGTGTCCATAGCGAATTGTGTGTCCATTGCCTCGCCCCATGCCCAGCAGTGCTTGCCATATATTTAGTATGTTTGTCGATATTTAGTATTTCTGAATACAGATAGTATATTGTTAATACCCTTTTAACCATATCAACAAATAGTAGATATATTTTAGACTAGCTAAAATATATGTTTTCGGAGAAACATTTAATAAATAAGAATAAATAAATAAACACGGACAATTAATAATAACAAAATGGAAGTGGAGAATAGGATTTGACAAAATTGTTTATTAAACGTTTTCATAATGTGGTTTTTTGTCACTTATTACATCAAGAGTCTGTATGACACACTTACATGAAGCTTCATTAGCCACAATTAATACAATCTAGAATTTTGAGTACTGAACAAGTTGGATGGCAAGTCAATTTGTGTTAATGGCAGTTTTTAGGACAAGGTGGATATTTGTAAAAAGATATTCATGAGCAGAGGTGTGGAAAATACATTAAATTTATTACTGAACTACAAAATACAAATATATTTTTAGAACAGTTAAAAAACAAATATAAACTACAAAATCCAGGTTTAATTTAATGAAGATACAATATAAAATACAAATATCCAGTGTCCTTTGGGCAAGATACTTCCGTTCCAACAAAAAGAGAAAATATGACATAAAAATACCGTATTTGAAATTCAATATACGTATTGAAAATTCTCTCATATTTATCTCAAAGTATATCTGAGATGTATCTAAAGTTTATTCTACCAAAATATTTTGTACAATTAGACCAAATAATACGATATTTAAAAATAAATCAACTTAAAATTAATTGCAAGTTATTATACTTTAGAGTTGTTTATTTGTTTGCATCAATAAATTAACATGGCCCTAGGTACAGAATATTTGTCCTTCAAACAAATAATCTTATAACTCCTGGGTAATAAAATTATATTCGCGTCACTAATTTAGCTAGCCTTATAGTTCTAAGATACATTGAATTTTCTGTAATTATACAGTAATATCTTCAACCCTGTCCAACAGGTTTCAAAAACTCGTTTGAAAATGTTTTAAATTAGTACTTTTACATTTAAAATATTTGTTTGAGCATGTTTTAAAGACGACCCTAACAATTTCCAGAGTCATGTATTTTAAAACTATCTTTTGAATTTGAAATACTGACTGGGTAAACTTTAGAAGACAAATAAATACAAAATATTATCCCGACCGTAATCTTCAAAATACGAAATAAAACATCCAGTAGACATGTTGGTGCTGAAAAAAGACGAAATACAAAATACTTTAAACCATACTTGCAGCCGTTCAGTTCATAAAGTGGTGAACTGAACTGAACTAGCCCTAATTCTTATCGTTTTTGAATGAACTTGAACGAACTAGCTAAATGCAAACTTTTGATTGAATGAATTTGAATTGAACTCCGAAGAACTTATTTTGAATGTGAACGAACGTTCATCAAACGTTCAAGTAACGTA
Organism: Allacma fusca; assembly: GCA_947179485.1. Taxonomy (NCBI): domain Eukaryota; kingdom Metazoa; phylum Arthropoda; class Collembola; order Symphypleona; family Sminthuridae; genus Allacma; species Allacma fusca. Next base: position 81,699,637 of record OX359245.1, on the reverse strand, counting down.
AATTGAACTGAATTGAACTTAAGAGTCAGCGTTTGAATATAAGTTCATATAATCATGAACACAAAACGAATATTATACATATCTCTCTAAATTGCATGACCAAAAATTTTATTTTTGTAACCTTAGAAGCTAGCACCCAGGTTTTTGATTATACATTTCAATGACATTAAATTACAAATCAATCATTTTGCTTACATGCAAACAGATTTTGACATTCAAGAACGAGTATTAAGCACATTTTGGTCGAAGTTGCATGAATTAAAAATCCCAATAATTGTAAGCATAGTTAAATGGTTTATTAATTTGGAAGCGCTTGGTTTTTTTACCCTGATTGTTTATCCGAAAGCTCAAAGTCAATACTGCTTTCAAAACACCGGACTTTCGAAATCAGTTATTTAATCAGTCATTTAGAGAAAAATATTGCTTGAGTCAAAGTTCAAAGTTATAAAAATAAAACTAAATGTCACTTAAATATATCGTAATTGACACGCTAATGACAGATAAAGTGAACTGAACTGAACGACCGAAAAGTATATAATGAATTGAATTGAACTTTGAAAAAATGCTGGAAGGATAAACTAAACTGAACGTAACGACTACCGTACGAATACCCAGTGAATTGAACTGAACTACGACAGGATTTTAACAAGTGGAACTGAACTTAACTGAACGGCACCAAATATTTTGGGATGTGAATGGAACTGAATTTGAACTTTGGACCAAAACTGCAAGTATGCTTTAAACAATTCACGGCTAGGAAAATTCCAAATACGAAATACTAAATTTATTTCAAATACTATTTCAAATCCAATATTTCAAAATATTCCACACCTCTGTTCATGAGTTATGTTTAGACTGAGCTACTGAGATGAGAAAATTGTGAAAAAGGTCGAATAAATCAAGAATTGAAAAATCGAGTCCCCAAGTTTGCATGTTAGTTATCTCTACGTACAAAAATGCATGCAAATATGTGATGGGTGCCAAAAATACTACGCCCATCAGCCCGTAGCAATCAATGGGCATAATAATAATTTTATTTGTGCTTCTTATAAACGCTTCTAGTTTTTCGATTCTTTAATGAAAATATATAATGGCAAATACCGCTCTGGATAGTCAAATTTGCCAACTAATGCATTCCATTTAGACAAATCCGGTTAAAGCACCCGGGTACAATTACGGGTACAACACCGAGATACCCTAGTATGGTTACCATTTTCGAGTATTTTTCCGGTACGGGTACAATGCAGTTACAGGAATATGGATTGAGACAACATTTCGGGTACGGGTACGAAAAATTAGTACACGGATACTCGGGCAAGGGTACGGGTATAGATACAAGATATTGCAATACTCGCTCTTCTGGTACGCATACAGTTACCGATTTCTCGTACCACTGCCAAGCACTTCTGGGCAAGGAGCAAGGCAATGGTGTTCGCTGAGGACACCGACTCACATCTTTCTTTTTTCAAAATTTTGGAAATATTTCTAACTTCCTCAAAACTGGAAAATTTGGAATTTTGCTAAACCAAGAAAAGTTCCAGAGCAGCATTTCATGCTCTTTCCGAATCCGAAATCCATTTTGAGATCGGTCGACAACTTTCGCATCGGCGACTCACATCGTCTTTTTTTCAGAATTTTGGAAATATTTCTAACTTCCTCAAAACTGGAAAATTTGGAATTTTGCTAAACCAAGAGAAGTTCTAGAGCAGAATTTCATGCTCTTTCGGAATCTGAAATCTATTCTGAGATTGGTCGACAACTTTCGCATCGGCGACTCACATCGTCGTTTTTTCAGAATTTTGGAAATATTTCTAACTTCCTCAAAACTGGCAAATTTGGAATTTTGCTAAACCAAGAGATGTTCCAAAGCAGAATTTCATGCTCTTTCGGAATCTGAAATCCATTCTGAGATCGGTCGACAACTTTCGCATCGGCGACTCACATCGTCTTTTTTTCTGAATTTTGGAAATATTTCTAACTTCCTCAAAACTGGAAAATTTGGAATTTTGCTAAACCAAGAGAAGTTCTAGAGCAGAATTTCATGCTCTTTCGGATTATGCCATCTATTTTGAAAGCCGTTCACAACTTTTGAATCGGCTGCTCTCATTGTCAAATTAGTCAGTTTTTCCGAACTTTGGTAATAATTAACTTTGCCGTGCATTAAGTAACTTAAAGCTATAAAGGAATGCCTAACTTCGAGCGTAGCTGCAGATGTCGCAACGTGTTAATGATAAAGTACCTATTAAATAAATGAAGGTGAGAAATAGTATGTGGTCCTTGGCCGATGAGAAAAATATTTCTAAGTCTTTGGCCGATAGAGCTTTGGCCGATGTTTTGACGTTCATCCTTTAAGAAACAACCACGAAAGGACACTATTCTAGCGATTGAACCGAGCCCATAATATCGCTTTGCTCATAATGAATTTTCTTCTACGAGACTACTTTACGTTCAATAAGGACTATATGTAAGTATTACTGTAAGTGTTTGTTGTGTTGCTTCTGTGTTGAATCCAGAGATTGACCCCGTGGAAAATGTTTCCGGCAGGTATCCGTCTAAAGCTTTCAAAATATACCCAGTGCGCCTGCTGTCTGCCGAAGTACCCGTATTTTTAACCGCTCAGTTTGTCCCTATCAATATGCCAAATATTTTGTCCTCGCACTCTCAAACAGGCGCGTAGCCAGGAACTGGCCAAGAGGCGGCAACATTAATATTACATATTCAATAGGAAATCCAATTAACGAATTTAAAACATCAAATTTTGCAAACTGAATTTAAGATTCGTTCGGGCTTTACGATTCCATCAAATTTGAATGCTTCGGTTGCTAATCTTTTGACCAGTCAGTCAGTAATCACAAGAACCAATCTTTCTAAAGTGCTCTTTAACAATGTCATTTTGCTGTTCAGTAGTTGCCTGTGGTACAAGGAATTTATACCATGGTACAACCAGGGCTCGGATTTTTGTTAATCTCCCCTGAAGACTTGTTCTGATTTGTCTTGTGGGTTGTGATGTCCCTATTCGAACCAAGTTTAAAACTCCCTGTTGACAAAAAGGTCAACAGATTTGACAATACCTGTTTGTAATCCCGATTGAAAATTTCCCTGCTGAAAATTCTTCCCGTTTTCCACATAAATCCGACCCCTGGGTCAACCTACTTCAAATTCCACAACATGTACCGTGTATTTTGCCTGGTACGTCCCAGTGGAAATTTGATATAATATACCAGATAACATCCCCATTGCGTAAAATCTTACTAAATATTTTTCTTGTATTGATGTAGTAAACTACACTTGTTGTTTCTCATTTGTTTGATGAAAATAAGCATGAGCTAGGTTTTTGCTAAATGCATTCGATAAAATCTGAAAATTTTGAACTCAACAAAACTCTAGTTTTTGAAAATGAAATTTTTAAAATCGTGTTAATCAGAGTGAAGGAAAATTTACAAAAAATACAATGTGACTAGGCGAATTGACTAGACTTGACAAGGGAACCAGCTGTAGAACAAGACTAGAACTGACTTGACTACTGCTACTTAGACATGGAGCTGGCTTGACCAGACTTGACTATTTGTGGCTCTAAACATTAAACTAGACTAGACTTGACTATTTGTGGCTCTAAACATTAAACAAGACTAGATTTGACTATTTGTGGCTCTAAATATTAAACTAGACTAGACTTGACTATTTGTGGCTCTAAACATTAAACAAGACTAGATTTGACTATTTGTGGCTCTAAATATTAAACTAGACTAGACTTGACTAGGTGGCCTGGCGGCCAAGGAAATGTGAAATCGTTTGATTTCGCAACGTATTCAAATCTCCCGCTAAGCAAGGATGACCACAATAAAAATATGTGCAGTTTAAATGCAGATAATTACATTGTTTACGGCATGTATTGAGTTTCGAAGTAAATCTACTGTTTACAAATAAAACAAATTGTATTTTATTTCGATTAGGGGGTCAATTTGCCCCCCTTAGCTACGCGTCTGCTCCCAATAAGATGTATAAACTAACGGACCCTAGCTAACGTCATGGCGTTTTGGGGGTATACGGTGACAAGAATAGCCAAACAAATAGTAACTAGTAACAATCCTGTGCTTCAGAAGGGCAATTACTTGGAGGCAACGGTCGGACCCTATATACAACCAGGGTGACATATAAACTATCAGCTCCTGACATCAGCACTGGTTGTTATCTACACGAACATAGCCATTTACTCCATCTCCTAACAAGGTGTCGTTTGTACGACCTCCCAAGAAAGTCGCTTCTTGGGAAATACCATATTAGCGGTTTTCACTCAGAGATATCTCTCCTACCACTATTCAAAAACCCTTCCAAGGATCTCATTTGTGATATTTTTAAATTTATTCATAATTGAATTTCCAGGAATACCTTCCTGGAAACTCTCTAATTTATGCTATATACTTTGTATGGGCATTACGGGCCACGCCCAAATAGAATCCTAATAAATCTGAATCTGTTAAGCAAACAGGGATATTTTGGATTGATTGGTGTAATTTGGCAAGAATTTCACGTCTTGCAAGGGATTTTTTTGCCAACATGCATTTTGAAAATCATTGAAATTTTTTTCAGCAGGGGTTTTTTAAATCGTTGAGGACATACCAGCAGGGAGATAATAGGAAATTCGGAAATGGCCTTCCAAGGAGATTTACAAAAATCCGACCCCTGCTTGGGGATGTAAAGTGATCGTACAAATTAAAAGCGAAACAACTTAAGAATTAATCCCTGTCGTGGAGAGAAAGCAAAAAGTATGTAAATCGCGGTAGTAACTATTAAACACAACAACAAATACAAAACTATTTTTTACCTTATAAAATACAATAATGTGTAAAATAATTTTGTACTTGAAATAGTACAAAAAACTGAATTCAAAATAATTTTCCACTCAGTATGAAAGAGTAAACAAAATCAAGCCCTTTTTCATGTTTTTGAAGGCGGGTTTGGATATTATAATGTGGATATTAAAATATGTCGTGTTTAACATGGTTTGCAATCGTGATGCTGGGATGCTAATTGGCTCTTACGGAGCGCAAGGACTGGGATATTTACATACCTTCAAGGGCAAGTTCGCGGAAAAATTAAGATTGAGATCTTGATAATTTTGAATGAACGGCCAGTTAGTGATATTAAACCTTATAAATTTGGAGGGCACTAGGATCCATATTTAATAAACATATCTTAGAAAATCCTATTCATTTGAAGTACCTTAAAAAGATAACTGTAATATAAATTCTGCAGGGTTTTTCTATCCATAATCAAGCGTACGTGCGTATATTTATAAATGATATTGCAGATGATTTTGTCGTGTCATAATGTTTACATTTTCATTTACAATAGAATTTTATACATGTCAACGGATCGGCTATGATTCATATTGTATAAGAGCCATCAAATAAGAATTCATGTAGCACGAGTTCCTACAAACAATAATAGTTTTCATGTCAAGATTTTATACATACTAAAACTTTTCATATACAAGCTTAATTCAAACGATTAAGGGCAATTGATTGACAGGAGTTGTTTTTATTGATGCAAAAGGTTCTACTTCTCTACACTCTTCATTTAATTATTTGTAAATATCCATTATATATTCCATCCTAATTTATGTTAAACTTTTATCCGAATTAACTGCTGTTCCCCTAACTTGTGGGTTCTTCAGTTGTAGTAGCGTTTCCTTCATCTGGGCATGGCGGTAATGCAGCTGGGGGTTGACTATCACAAGTGGATTTCGCCTCATTAAAATAATTCCAGCAATCGCAATTCTCCCCATTCAAATACATAAGACAAGGTTGAGGGCATTTCAATCTTGCCACGCACCATCCTTTCCCACATTTGCCACATTTGAAATAATCTGAACGATCCGTGTATCCACTGGCTGTATTTAAGAAGCATTTCGACTTGGATTTAAACGTCCCAGCCTCGGTGCATCTATCCGCAATCGTCTGCTCCTTGGCTGCAACGGGAAATAAAAAATCACACAAAATTACTAAATGATTAAGGTTTATAGTAAATGACACTTCAATTTAAGAAATAATGTCTGGATTTTGCCACAACAATCTAAAAATGTCTGAGATTAAGCTAAAAAAAAGTAGGGTCATTGTGATTTTGTTACTTCAAAATCCTCGGCCCACATAACCTGCTTTTATTTCAAATCTGCCTTATTACGTTTTAAAGTCTTAACTAAGATATAAGAAATCTTTACGAACTCCATTGACAACATTCCGGAGGAGTTGTAATTCCCAGGACCAAGACAACCAAAGACAGAAAAACCTGTGTCAGAATTATTTACGCCAGCAGTTAAATTTTGATTATCATTTTCAGAACTATTAAAATTTCAATGAACAAAAGTACTCACCAAAATTTTGATATCTGGAGTCATTTTTCAAACGATTCAGGCTTGACGGCAAAAGTTGGAAATGTGAATGACAATTAGTCGGATTTAGTAATAGGCTTGACAAGTCTCTGCGCATTTCTGCAGTCTTTTATATCACGGGCTGGCGGGTCAAATACAAAAACAAAATTTATTGTAATCAATTTTTTTATGCTCGTAGGTTCCAACCAGGATTTGAAATTAAATCCTTTTCATAAAAAACACAGTGACACAATTTATTTTGCCAAATTTGCAATTAAATAGTGCACGCAAACGGGGCTACATTTTTACTGCGTATTAGATATTACATCACAGCGTAATCTTCCTCTTTTGCATACTCACTCAGACCTTTGTCTATACGTTTACGTACGTATGTGTAGATATGTACTTTAGGATTTATAACTTTATATTGAAAATTGTATGTGTAGTTATTGTTATTAGTTTTATTATACCGTGACACTGTGAGAGATACTATTGCGAATTCTTAGCTGTGACCTATTAGTATCTATTACCAGAATGGATCTCGTTTTGATAATATGATATAAATGGGATTAAAAACAGAACAATCAATCCCTTAAGTTTACTCTATTTACCTAAATCCTGTTCCGCCGAATTACTTACTAAAATAATGCTGACGAGATTTTAACTGTATTGGCAAATAGTGTTTCTTGCCTATAGAATGTATATTAAAAATCCGGGTACTAAAATTGTACCATTTTTCTGATTACAATGTTTACTTCCGTTGTCGGTGTTCAGTCTCAAGTGAATCATGCCAAGTAAATATTTGGAGAGGCGTTTGAGTACTACTAGCGTGGATTAACTCAAATCCCCTTATCAAGAATAGCGATAGGCGGATGCATATACGGCACATATGATTTATTACCTGTGTATTTGAACAGGGTAGCGGGCCTGTGTGATTATACTGTAATGCACGACTGTTCCATAAAATTTCCTTGCAAGCGATTCTTTTATATTACCCCGGAGTTTCTAAAAGTCATCTGAGTAGTTAACCGTCACGTAAGGGCAAAACCGTCAGTGACTAGGATATCTAAGCATATTTATTTTTTTCAGCGATGTTGGCACCTTTTCACTGTCTTATATACGATGTTCGTTTGTAAATCAGCCACAGTTCACGAATTCCAAATTGTATGTCATACATTTTATCCCGCTCGAAAATTGTTTGGGCAATCGTGGGCAAACATTCATTTGCCCACAATGCTGTGAACAAACGTGCACAATTTTATTTTCAATAAAATACGAAGTTTCATTTGCATAAAAAGAGACAATTTACACTTACCAGGTTAGACTTTCAGATGGTATACGTGGATTCCAACAAAACATATCACATGTTGTAGTACTCACCTAGTATGTTTCAAAACTCATGAAACTCGAGCGCATATTGCCCCGTTCTCTCAGAACACGTCACCAAAGTTTCAAAATTTAAAACGATACCACAGGTATTTTTGAAATTTTTGAAAGTCGATGAAATTTAGATTTTCACTATTTCGATGAAATTCCAGTTTTTACGTCCACATTTATATATCCAGCAAATTTTCCCTCAAAGTAATCCCTCCATCATGGCGCACCCGTACGTATGTAGTCGATATGATATATTCACTCCATATTTAATCACTTATACATACGCATAAACTAGACTATTGAGTTTTGCCCTATGATGTACATATGTACAACCAGGGTTACTCAAATGAAAATGTCGTGGGTTTTATGCCTACCCACCTGAACATGCACTGAAACTGCGCTAGTCGGACAGTGCCCGGTATTTTCGGCATTTATTTCGTATTGGTGACGTTAGCAGAAACATGTACACCGTTGTTGGTCGACCCGCGTTTTGTCCAGAGCGTTTTGATATAATCGAACCAATACAGTTTTAGAAAATTTTATTGTTAAGTGTTTGAAAAATCAATAGGCATAATTAATTACTTATGGTGAATGGTTTAAAAAATTTTCTTTTTAGAAAAAAAAAGTTGCGTTATGAAAGTGCAATTAGCGCAGTGCCTGTGTAAGTTCCGAATTTTGATGACGACTATATTTAAATATTTTTAAGAAAAATATATAAATTTTGTAAACAATTCAAAACTTGGAGCTTGTGTAGCAATTTTTGGGTAGATTTTGAAAATTGAATTTTTTTAGTACAAGTAAGTAAACCTAGGAGTAAAAAATGTGACAATGCAAAAATTATTGCATAGTGATAACAGTTATTTAATCTTTGTTTGTTACATTTTTCAAAAATGTGTTTGCACGCTAAATTATTAAGCATTAAGTGCAAACGAATTCTTGTACCAAAATAAATACAAAATAATTGTTATATTTCCAATAAAGTTGTCTATTTCAACTTGTAACATACTGATATGTGATTTAGTATGCAAAGTTAGTAGATCCATAGCTAAAGCTACACGTTGAAACATATCTCGCAAATAAATGCAAGGCAAGGCAAAGGCGAAATTGACTGCCTTAGGCTGAATATACCCAGCTACCCAGTGTAGATGGCCAAAATACCATCAAATGAAAATGCCGAAAATGCCAGGGCAATTTGGACAGGGATAAAGCCGAAAATGTCAAGAAATTTTTAATTTCGTAAACCTGTGTACAACATCCATAATTAGTCCGCCATACAAATATATTCAATTTTTATCCAAAGGTAATCCCTCCTGTATGGATATTAATGCGTTCCACTCACAATCAGATATGCGCAACCTTCGAAGGCTAGCCTTCCAAGAAGGCTTCCTTCAAGGCGGAAAGGTAACTTTCTTAACGTTGCAGAAGGAATGGAATTTTTCTTGAAAGCCGAAGGAAGCCTTTACAAAAACTAGCAAAGCAGGATTGAGAAGAAAGGGTTCGTTAATTTTAGCCCTCTAAGACCGGGAAGGCTTCCAGGTACACGACATATCTATAACGTGAAAGCATAGCATATGCAACGACGGTTTGCTGCTAGCGCAACAATACAGCCAATTCTTGAACTCACAACTGACAATGTGTGCCGCTATCTTCACGTCAATGAATCCTGCTGGTGCAAAACTGTTTTAAGCGGGTTGTAGTTTAAAATTGAAGGAAGGCTATTTTTAGATGAAGGCTGAAGGCAAAAATGAGTGTATGTATTTTGGAAGGAAGGGTGAAGGAAGGCAACGTTTTTAGAGGGCTTCATTCCAGGTAGTGCACCTCATGGGTACTAAAACGTGGGACCTGTACCTGTACCTGTACCCAAGTATGGGTACTTCAGAATGTTGTACCTTCACCTGTACCTTCTTTGAAGTACCTAATACTTGAATGAAGGTACCTGTACCCAAACCTTTTTTTTAACTTTTACCTGTTCCTGAAAATTACCTGTACCCAAAAAGTACCCGAATTTTTACCTTTACCCGGGTACTTTGTTTTACCTACCCGGGTACTTTTTATGATGATGTGAATTCAGTTAAAAAAATTATTCTAATAATGCGCTCCAATTTATTCCACTATAATCTATTACATCATGTTTTTCAAAAAATTAAATACGGCTAAAATTAATAAATACTTGAGCATCCAGCCATCAATCTTGCAATCGCGGTCATTTTAGTACTTCCGAACTCTGCACATTTGATCTTCATCTCGATGCTTTTAGACAGAAGCATTTTTTAATGGTATCTCTTATGGAAGTGTCCGTCGGTGGAGTTCTAGAACACTTTTATAAGGAATCTCATTTCATGACACGGAAACGAGCCTGCAGTGGAAGACTGTTGAATGGAGTGGCACGAGAATGTCATGAAAAGAACCACTTTAATTCAGTTTTATGCAATAGAGGACGCAAGCAGATAATAAAAAAGTACCTTGTATGAATCAGGTATTTTCTGAACGGCTACAGGTACTTTTGGAGCTGTACCTGTTCCTGTCAGGTAAAAACCGTTTCATATTTTCTTTGTACCTGTACCTTTACCCGTAAATGTGTCCAATATTTAGGTAAAATTGGCTTGTACCCAGAATTTACCCATTCTGTTTGGGTACACAAAATATTACCCAGTATTTACCTTTACCTGTACCTGTACCCAAATACCCGGGTAGTACCTGTACCCATGAGGGGCACTAATTCCAGGACATGTTGAAGGGGAAATTTTTACTGAATTTTCGCCATCAACATTTCGCCTTCAACAATTTCGCTTCGACAGAAGGCTATTTCCTTTGCGCATCTCTTGTTCCTCTCCAATGAATCCTTTCAGCATAACAAGTTTTCCCTCTGGCCCAAATTATGGAGGTCGTCCCATAGGCGACAACCTCCATAATTTGCCCCACACATAAAAATATCATCAAATTTTCTTCCAATTTAATTCCACTAAGAATTCGCCGGGGAGGAAAACACAAATATAAATTTGGAGGGATTACCTGTCGCGAAAATTTGACGATATTTGTGAGGGGGGCTAGCTATATACAGGCTGAACATATGCACATCAGAAATCAACAAGCTATGCTGGAGGGATTCATTGAGGAAATCCTCAGTGCACATGTTGGAGGGATTACTTTTCAATAAAATGTGACGATATTTGCGTGAGAGGCTAATTATGAATGTTGTGCATATGTACATCATAGGGCAAAACTCAATAGTCCAGTTAATTCGTATGTGTAAGTGATTACATGTGGAGTCAATATATCACATCGACTACAAACGTAAGATGACTTGGTATATCAAGTACATAGCAACATTAGTTCTAGGAACGAGTATAGGAGATACCAAAAATCATCCGGGAGGATTGCAAAATTGTATACAAATTTAAGCGAAAGGAGGAAGCTTAATTCACCATTCGCTTCAGGAAGTATCTTGTTCTACCCAAAATGGCAAAATACTACTTGTCCATCTGTCTTACGTCAGTTTCAGTGGATAGGAAACTCGCTGTTCTAGAAGCTGACTTAATCTGTCCCACCAGATTGCATCTAGCTGCTATTAATATTAATTCATGTATGACTTGATGACAAAATCTGGGGAAAGAGTTATACGGATGTTATCGTGGTAGAGCTGGTGGATACAGAATTATATGAGACAGAAACTAAATTTACTTTTATGACTTGCAAGCCAAAACGAGAAAATTGATTGATTTGTTTTTAAAGCATGTTCTTATAAAAATCTAAATCTAAAGCTAAATGGCTTAATGGTATACCAAACCATTGTACAGAGCAATGGCGGTGAAATTATTGCGGGCTACATTTGGAATAAGACGCGGTCACTACCTATTTATATTAAAGAGAAGACGGTTTCATATTAGAGTATGCCTTGCAAAGACAGTTATTAAATGTCGGGGACAAAGTTTTGGTATCGTTGGCATTTATATTCACATAGACAATTGTATAATGTCTTTTCGAGGGATTCATTAAAGAAAATATCAAGGTCGTTGAAACTTATACTCCCAAAATAAGATGAAATAATGGGAAAGGTGACGGTTGAGGCAGTTGAAGCGAAAGGAGCGGATCAAGACACCAGGCGGTGGCTTGATACGCTAAATGACAACAATTTTACGGTGCTGAAAACTAAATCTTCCCTCTCACTCTTTAAAGGTATTCTCCTATTGGTTTGTGATTGCGATTACCAATTATCTTAAAGGCTAACTACCGGGCTTATTTTCGATTTTTAATATGCATGTATTTACAAATGAGGTTAATGTATTTTTCCCTGCACGCAACTCGAACAATACGCAAAAAGTACTTCCCTACCCTCCCCGTTAAAATACAGTAAAACCCAGCCCGAAACGCAACTGCCAACACGAAAAATAATTAGGCCCAAACCCGCCCATAACCCGCACAGGCGGGTCGGGCCCATTTACCCGTGGTCCACGTTTTAAGTACAAAGTGGGAGCAGTCTACTCCAAGCTGACGCTACTGCCTTGGCTTCCAGTGATTATTTGTATATATCTGCGTATGTACATACGTATGTCAAAGCAAACATAAGCTTTAGTTTAAAAAGAGATCAACCGTTGCAGAGTTTTGGATACAAAGGGTAGTTAAACTAAATTACATGGGTTTTTCAGTAAAAGTCAGTCAATTTAGCTAAAATTTAACGCTTTGATATTTTACCGTTAAAATTTATAAATCAAAAATTGAAGTATTCGCAGCTTACGAATCTCTGTATAAATGTACATATATATATATATAACCATAAACCTGCAATGCAATAAGATTTAACTTCAAAGGAGTAGCTAAGGGGTTTCTATTTAATAAAGTTCGTATGATACTTTATAAAGTTTGGCTGATAGTATTTACTATTTTTAATTGCTTTGTCGTGCCGTCATTATAGAAATCTTCTCTGAATATATTAGTCGTTGACAGCAGAATTTTTAAAGCGCAGCTTTTGGTGTTTGCTTATGAAGCAAATCATACATCTATATTTCCTTAACTTGCAAATGCACGGAAAGACAAAAGACAATATATATATACATCGTATATATAGAGTATCTATCTCTGTGATCACATAATCATATAATAATACGTTTTCATTTTCTGTGTGTCTAGTATGTGTATGTGCATGTGTATGTATTTATGTATACGTATATATGTAAATATTGAATGGTATCTATATACGGCACGTAAAGCCCAGCGTAGAAAAATAAGTTTTAACAGCGGAAATAGAACTCATTTCTCCCCGTGTACTAGGTTTTTGCCCCGCGTGCACATGCATGCAACGCTGAAATAATGTCTTTTACAATAATTCGAACTCATTTATGCGGTACAAAACCGGCTTTTCCTGTATACTGAGTATATATTCCCTCAAATGGTATTAACACATCCTGACTATTTAAACACTTGGATAAATAATTTACAATCAGTGTTCCTTTCACTTTCCAGGTAACTGCATTTAGAACGAAAACTGCTTCGAGATTTTTTCAACTGGGATGGAAGGTAAATTTGTACATTTTTTATACTAATACATAAGTTTGGGTTCGAAATATTACATTTTTATCAAGTATCTGTGGCTTTGGGCACATTCAAAAAATATTTTGTAATATATAGGTATAAATAACCGATCCGAGTGTGCCATTCGCCGAGGCCTAAACTACTTGGAGAATTTATTTGAATCGAAAGCTTATGCTTTTTCTTCAACGTCGTATTCGAGAGATAGGATTGAATTTACAAAAAACTACGATTACAAATACACAGGTATTCCCGATCAGTTTATAGTGTATCAGGATGCTTATGCCCACCTGTGTAAGGTGTAGAGTATATGTATATGTTGTGGGAATAAATGCATTCGGAGAAGCTCACAGTGATTTGATTACCTAGCCAAAGGTGAGTCAAACTTAGACTGACTAGAGTTGGTTTTATTCCTACAAAGGAAAACTCCGTTTACAAAGGAATGGAGCGAAAAGCTCCTTTACGTCGATTTACCTAATGGCACATTTTACATATCTTGTAGAGGATGGGCTGAGGAGCTCATATCCATATTTTGGACCCTCAGTCATTCTCTACAGTCCTCCTCCGAAGCTCCCCCTCATGCTCCTCGAAAAGATGGTCCTCCTGGGCCCTTAGGAAAGCCTTGACCTGTCGATCTGCCCTCCGGTTTTCGTAGTACCTGGCTCTCCTCCTCGCCTTGTCCCTCTCTTTGAAACCCGGGTCCTGCCGCATTCTCCTCCAGTAGGCCGCATTGTTCCGGGGGTTGGGGCATTGAAAGCCCTTGTGACCCTCTTCCCCACATCGGCGGCAGATGATCCCTGTCCTTATTGGATCCTCAGGAAGGGGTAGAGGATCCCAATCCTCTAATGTCAGGACGTCCTCTTGATCCTCCAGGATGGGGCTCAGGGTTACTGTCTGGGCTGGTCTTACAGGCGGTCCTAGACGGTCCTTGAGGATCAATGGGGGGCTGGGCTTTATTTTAATTCTTTCCAGATGAACCGAACACTCCTTGATTAACCATTTTGTCGGATGGTTTTTTCGGATCCATCTTGCCTCTCTCTTCTCCAAGGTCCCGGCCGCATTGAGGATGTCTGAAAATGATGTCCCCTCATGGTATGGGAAGTTTACCTTCCAAAACTCGCTGAAGCCGGCGATGGTGTATTTGGCCGTTTCAGATTCACACATCTGGAAGATGGGAAAGCCTTGGTTAAGGAATCCATTCTCCCTCTTGAAAACCCGCTTTTGAACCTGGAAGGCAAATTGGGTAAGGGTGGGAAACACAATCTTAGTGTTTCCCTTATCCCTCCCTGGTTCCATTATCCCACACTCAGGCTTGGCGTTCATCAGCTCGACCAGGATCTGCCATCTACGAGTCGACATGGTTGGTTTTGGTTGGAGCTTTAGAGCTGTTGAGTGTTTGGAGGTTGGAAGGCTAATGATTTGTAGAAAAAAAAATAACTCTCAAAGAAAACTATATTATCAGAAAAAAACACTTCATTTGTGTCTCTTGGACACTTTCCCAGTGTAATCCACTGGTCGTCGTTTGCGTAAATTGTACCCAGGAGCCGATGTTTCTTGATCAGCATTATCCGCATTTGCATCGACTTGATTTGAGGTGGCCTGCCTCGTATCAGTGGTATGCAAAATGCGCTCATAGTTGGGCTTTAGATTGAGGACATGCTGACAATCAAGCACCCTCCGGTCTGGAATACTTAACCTATATGATACTGGAGTTAAAATTTCAGTGACCTCGTAGGGTCCAATCCATCTAGGATATAATTTGGCTGATTTGCCTTCGTCTGTGGAGGAGATAGGGTGATTCTTTACCCATACCTTTTCTCCAATCTTAAAATCTATGTGACTATGGGCTTGATCATAGTCCTTCTTCTGTTGCTCATGAGCCTTCTCTGTACAGAGTTTGACATATTCCATAATGTCTCTCAGCTTGCTGGGAAGAGTAGCAGCTATTTCATTGGGATTCTCAAATTCCGAATCCCCATGTAATCTTCGATCAATGGGCAGTGCGATTTGTCTCCCCAGGTTTAATATTGCTGGGTTAATTCCGGTTACTCTATTATTCATTGTCCTTAGCGCTAGGGCAAATTTCTGTAAATGCTCATCCCAGGCGGTGTGACAGTTCTTTACATAGGACGCAATCATGGTGACCAGATTTCTATTCATTCTTTCCGTAAAGTTGGCTTGGGGGTGGTATGCGGATGTTGTCCTTAATTGAATTTTCCATTGTTGGCATAATTGTTTCATTATGTTGGAGACAAAAGCTGTTCCATTGTCCGCAATTATCGTAGAAGGTGCACCGAAGCGACAAAAAATTTCGTCCTCTAGTTTCTCGGCTACCTTTTTTGCTGTTCCGTGTCTCATGGGAAACAACTCTACCCAATGTGAAAAAAGATCTACCACCACTAGCAGGTATTGATTTAACTTGCCCTTGCCACTTTTTGGAAATGGCCCCATGAAATCTATGCAAATGGTGTCAAAGACCGATTTGGACCTCACATGTTGCAACAATCCGTGTGGCTTCTTATATGTTGCCTTATGTTTTTGGCAAACCTCGCAGGACTTTACGTAACTTGTAACGTCCTTTCTGAGGCCTGGCCAAAAAAACCTCGAAGCTATCTTGTCCATGGTCTTGTGTACTCCCAAATGGCCTGCCTCTGGACTGTCATGAAAATAGAACATAATCTCTCCTCTAAATTTCTCTGGTAAGATCGGGAGAAATTCTCCATTGACTTTGGTACATAGTGTCCTCTTGTGAATGAAAAACTCTTGTAGTTTCCCTATCTTCACATCGAGCCAGCCTATTCTACGCTGCTCTTGTCTGACCTCTTCCAGGTCAAACATTGATCCAATTAATGTGCACAGTGTGGGAGCATATATAATGTTTGGCGACTCCAGAGCCCACTCACTCTGACCGCCTGGAGAATTACTCGGATACCTCGAAAGATAATCCGCTACAGTGTTGTTCCTCCCTGGACAATGTTTAATTGTGATGTTCCATGCTTGCAAGGACATGGCCCATCGCATTAACTTCTTCGACCCACTCTTCATATTATTTAAATACGTTATGGCCGAGTTGTCAGTAAATAATTCAAATGGAACTCCGTATATGAAGACTCTGAATTTTTCTAATCCCCAAAGAATGGCAATCAGCTCTCGTTGCATTGCATCTAGATTCCTTTCTGTGGGCTGTAAAATTCGACTTGCATAACATATTGGTCGTTCCCCTTCATCGGTACTCTGAGATAGTACTGCAGCAACCCCAACGTCGCTGGCGTCAGTCCGGACGATGATCGGCTTTCGGTAATCAATCCCCACTAAAATGACTTCTGAACTAAGTGCTGATTTGATGTCCCGAAACGCTCTCTCTTGATCATCCGTCCATTTAAACTTGCTTCCCTTCTTTAAAAGCCTAAATAGAGGTTCAAATCGTTCGGCAAACCTCTCGACAAATTCAGCATAGAAATTGCACATGCCGTGGAATTTCTGTATTTGCCGTCTGGTTGTTGGTCTCTCCAGTTGATTTATGGCCTCTATTTTGGTATTGTCCATCCTAATTCCATTGTGTGAAATTAGATGTCCCAGAAATAAAACTTCATCCTGCCCAAATTGGCATTTGTCTCTGTTGCATGTTAAATTATTCTGTCTTAATTTGGTTAACATCTTGCGCATGTGCTCCAAATGGTCGTCAAATGAATAAGAATATAATAAAACATCATCCTGGAAGACTTGCAAAAATTTTCTGATGTATTCTCTAAAGATTTTATTCATCAGCCTCTGTGCTGTTTTACTAGCATTCCTCAATCCAAATGGCATGACTAACCATTCTAGTAAGTCATTATGCGAGATAAATGCTGTATAGCGGATGCTGTCTTCCTCCATTTCAATTTGCCAATAAAAGCATTCCATATCACATTTTGCGAAATACTTAGCCATAGGTAAAGTTCGGAGTATCCACGATATATTCGCCATGGGATAACTATCTGCAACGGTTACCTTGTTGACCTCTCTAAAATCCAATGCCATCCGCTTTGTTCCATTAGATTTGTCTACTAAGACAATACCTGCTGCGAACTCGGATGTAGAGTCTCTAACCATGCCTTTGTCTTTCAGAAGCTGGATTTGACGGTCGATCTCGGTTTCTAGTGGGGGTGAATATTTATATGGACGAAGTCGCTTTTTGACTTCTCCACATACCTCAATCCTATGTTTCACTAGTCCACATCTTCCTACTTGGTGGTTGGGACCAATGACATCGTCAAACTCTGCTAGCACCTTAGATATTTTGTGCTGTTTCTCGGCCTCCGAAAGTTGTTCCTCGTGATGGGAATGTATCATGGCATTCAAATTCGAATAGGCCATAGAGTTGAATTTCTTAATCTCTTGGGGCTTATCATTATGCCAAAATACCCCCGCTGGTATATCTAAAACAATTCCTGCCTTGATTATAAAATCGTTTCCAAGTACTACAGGAACCGGAGTTTTGGTCATGACATTGAATTTGCAGGTAAATCGTCTACCTTGCATCTCTATATTGCAGGTTATCTCTCCCACTGTCCTTATGCTATGTGAGGCTGTTTCAACATTTTTTGAACTAACTTTCACTAAGTCCGTCCATTGTAATGATGATACAGTCTCTTGGCTAATAAAGGTGTCTGTGGCTCCCGTATCTAACAGGCTTTGAATTTGCTGTGTCCCTATGGTAATAAATATTAACGGTAAGAAGCCAATGTGCATCGTTAAGATTGGTAGCAGGCACGAGTTGGCTTCCCTCTCGTCCTGCAACTTCAGTTTTTTGAATTGGAGGCACTCTCCAATCCTACAATAGAATGCACAGCCTTAGTGCTTCCTTTTTGTTGTCCGTTGTCTAGATCATTGGCCTCATTCATTAGCTTCATGACTGCCAATACCTTTCGCTTATCTGGACAAAATCTCGCAATGTGACCTGTTTTGTCACATAAGAAGCACTTATCATTTCCCTTGGCTGTTTTATTCCCTGCTCCTCCCTGAGATTTCTCTCTGAATCCTCCTCGAGAATTGTTATGCCCTCCTCTTCCCCCTCCGTATCCCTTGTGGCCATTGGACGGTCCCTGTGATGGAGCAGATGCAGTCTCCGTAGATTTGGCACCTTTCTCTGGCTCCTTGTTTGGATTGGCTTCCTTCTTGCAATCCTCACATGTACATCCTTTGAGATGTACTTTTGTACTTACTGGCGGTAATCTTGAGGTTTTGTACCCCCGCACTGTTTCCATCATTCTAAGGCTGGTTAACGCAGTTTTCCCCTGTGCAATTAAGTTGTCCATGGTCAGGGGCATAATGTTCATTAGTTCATGGCGTATTTCCGGATAGAGGGATTCTCGGACTTGAATTACAATTTCCTCCTCGGATGCATTAGGATGAACCTGGCTATGTAAATTGGCCATTTCCCATGAAAACGACTCAAATGGTTCATGTACTTTTTGCTTTCTGGTGTATAGCAAGGTTTTTCTGGCTATTCGTTGTTCCTCAGAATCATATTTAGCCAGAAATGCATCTTTGAAGTCGTCCCAATCTTTGAACTCTTCCTGTTTCCATTCGAACCACGCCTCTTGATCCCCTTTCAACATTAATGCGACCACGTCTAACCAGTGCTCGTCGGAAATTCCCTTGATCTTAAAAAATCTTTCCACTTTTTTCAAGAAATTGAATCCCGATAGTGTTTGTGGATCAAAAATGGGTACTTCATTTTTTAAATTACCCCCAAGTACAATTGTTTGTGACCTCTCTTTGGCTTTCACCTTAGGTAGGGGTTTCTTATAGGCATCTAGCAATTGTCCACTAATTTTCACAATTGCCCTTAGCAATGGTAATTGAGTATCATCAAATTTATTCCCAGCAAAATCTTGAGGATAAACTCCACCTGTCACTGCCTGTAAAGCCTTGTGTTTTACTTCCATCTCTTTTACCAACTTTTCAAATTCTTCCGATGAAATTTCGACATTGTTAGTTTGGTCCGCCATTTTTCTTTCGAAAAAAAATACTTCCTTGAAATTGGATAAAACTTGGTCTATCCCAAGAGTACTGTACTTGATTATTTGAAAAACCACTAAATTAAGTCTACTGACTTAACCTTTTTGATTTTTCTCTACTCTTGTCATTCACCATTCATTAAAAAAAACCATTAAGTTCAGTCCGCTTAACTAAACTCCTTTGATTTTTTATTTTAATGTTTGTCCAATTTTTGAGATTTTTTTGAGAAATTTTGAGGAAATTTTGAACAATTGTTAAAATATTTATCTCCACAAGCAATACCAAAAACCTTGTTATTTCAGATTTTATTTTGCAATACTCTAGGCATATCCTGGCAGGATCGCCATTTATAGTGTATCAGGATGCTTACATTTATAGTGTATCAGGATGCTTATGCCCACCTGTGTAAGGTGTAGAGTATATGTATATGTTGTGGGAATAAATGCATTCGGAGAAGCTCACAGTGATTTGATTACCTAGCCAAAGGTGAGTCAAACTTAGACTGACTAGAGTTGGTTTTATTCCTACAAAGGAAAACTCCGTTTACAAAGGAATGGAGCGAAAAGCTCCTTTACGTCGATTTACCTAATGGCACATTTTACATATCTTGTAGAGGATGGGCTGAGGAGCTCATATCCATATTTTGGACCCTCAGTCATTCTCTACAAGTTTACCCACTTTCTTGCTCTTGATCTACTTGGAAATGAGTTATCTTATACGGTTCGATCCAAACTGGTTGATTACTTAAGACCATCTGAGTTTAATACGTTGGGGTACTTCTTCGATCCAAATATATTTCCTGCTGAAGTCGACTCCACATCACTCGGATATACGTCACTTCTCAAAGCAGGGATTATAACACATGAAAATATTTTTCCTTCGGCAAAGAAAGTGTTTGAAAATGTTAATGACAACGGGGTAGTAGAAATACATTTTAAACCAGCTATCGAACGGAGACAAACTATGGTTTGTGCTTCCATATGCTGCAATGTTTTGCGACTGGCCTACACTCTGCGGCAAGAAAACCAAGTTCTGAAAACAGAAGATTACGTGTTTGAATGGCTTAAATCGGGAAAATGGAAAACGGGAACGTTGTACTACCCAAGTGGTTTTACATTTCTGTATTACTGTTCGACTTTTGTTAAAATTAACTACAGAGTGAAGAAACGATTTGCAACAATGGTTCGTACAGCCATTGAGGACTCCCTACAAGATTGCCGGTTTCCCTTGGATTATGCTTTAGTTCTTCTTGCATTAGAAAACTTGGGCTGCAAAAAACATTCACAAGGTATTTCAAAGGTATTGCTTGGCATGCAAGAAAACGATGGCAGTTTCCCAGAAGATGCAATTTGGGGAGACCGATACCGGGTTTTGTGGGGAGGCAAGGCTTTATCTACGATCTTTATTGTTGGAGCACTTACTGCGTCTTCTTATTAACATTATTCGTATAAATAACACAATCTGTTTAATATAGTTTTAATTGTCACCTTCATTTGAAACAAAAGTGGTGCATTTTTGACCACACAAATAAATTAGATACATAATGCAACAAATTTTAAAAATTCGAAAAAAGAATGTAAAATAATGTCTCTCCCAAAAAATGTCAGGGAGGGACAGGCTATATTAGTGTCCCCCCCACTTTTCAAGAATTAATTTAACCATTTCTTAACTTTTCGCTGTAAAATCTCCTATAAAGCTTCATTTTTTAAAAAATCCTCCGCAAACTGCTATTAGTTGTATTTAATAAACTCAAAGAAAAAAATCTCTTCTAAACAAAAATGTTTACAAAAATTGAAAAATATCTTTTTCACCCTGGTATATGCCTACATGTGGAGATCACTTCATCTATAGGTAACTACAAAAATTGAGTAGTGAAAGTAGAGGGTCATAACACTGCAGTCCGAGATAGATTTTTAAAGCTACTGGTTTCATCCTTTATAATGATTTTGAACTCATTAAAGTGATTTTATGCCAGTATTGCAATAAACTTTCAGGGTTGGAATTATGTGATATTGTGATTATTCAAAAAGTAAATTAGGAATTCAACGCAACGCTGCCACTCACGAAATTAGAGGATAATTTTTGTATCCATCATTCTTTGCTATTGTTAAATTTGGAATATTATTTCCCACTACGTTTGTCAAACATATTGACCTCCCCTGAATCACATTGCCAGAAGTTTGAACAATTTGAAACTTTTGCTTTGCAAATTCATGCTAGACCAATAAATTTGTTCCGAAGTGTCGGACCAGACAGTTAATACCATTGCTGTATTTCGAGCTGAACGGACAATTTTCTAGGAGCAATTTATAAACTCAAAGTTTTAGCGAGCTGATATTATTGAAAAGAATGCAAATGAGTATTACAACGTCGCCCAAGGAGTTTATTTCAGGATATTATTATTATCTCGAAATATCATTGTTTGGTGAAACATTTACATCAAAGATTTCACCGATACATAATTTGGTGTTCCAACGGATGGTTAATGTCACGCACTTCTAAACCAGCAAATATACTGGAGAATGTTTCTTGGACGAAAACTGTAGAACAGATGTTCTACACTTGGACCAGACTAGACCAGACCAAAAATCAAAGAACAAATTGAACCATTCCCGGAACTAGATCGCCAATCAGGGCAATGATTTTTTAATACCTCTAGTTGAAATCCATTACAATTTGGTAGTATTTATTGTGTATGTACTAAACTATATGAGATTGAGTTGGTGTCTTCTATGAAAGCTTGTTCTTTGAAAAAAAAATTGGAATACAAGTTAAAATATCTATATTTTGTATGCTTACATGATGTGACTAACAAAAAATAATTTATAACCTTATACATATGTACTTACAAATGCTTCTATGTTGCACAAGCAAAGTAAGTAAAACTAATTTTCAAATTTTTGTCACTAATTTGTCCCCCCCCCCACTTTTTCGGACGTTCTGGAGTGCCTGATCTATATAGATAGTATCAACCAAGAATATCACCTCTATAAGTTACAGGTGAACAATTCGTTCTGTTCCGATTTGTATTAATAACAAGGCATAACTGGATTGTAATTGTAATAATAATAATATTTTCTAGTGCTGCGCTCGGGTCAAGTATTTATAAAGATCCGACCACGAACTTGACTTGACTCCGACTTCTCAAGTACGTATTTCAAGATTACCCGAACTTGACATTTTCAGTTCAAGTAATACTTGAATGAAACAAGTTCGGGTTTTCAAGTAATTCTCATATTACTTGACCATGATTTTATACGCGCGTTTCGGGTCCAACTTCAACTTGACTTGACCATGACCCGAACTTGACCATGAACTTGAACTTTCAAGTACTTTCAAGTAATCCATTGGACATCAAAATACTTAAGTTTTATTGAATTTATATTTCTAATGAAAGCGAACCTGGGTTTCTAACACACTAGGTTTCACCCAGCATTTTGCTAGCAACCGCCTCTAAAAATAATAGTTGTATTTTTGGTTCCTTTCAATGAATGTAGAACGATTGTACACTGCAGATCTACTCTGATTTCGTGTACCGGGTGGGTCTGGTGACTCAGTTGACATTTTCGGGGACACAGAACTCCTTTTAGGTTTTGTTGTCTTATACTATTATAAACATGGGTGCTAACATTTTTAAATCAATTTCCACGGAGCCATATGAATGTTGAGCTTTCTTTTGTATTTGTGTACACGAACAAATTAACAAATGCCGCTTAAAGTGATGTATTAAATGCCGTTTTAAGTTTCATTTAGTACAGTGAATCGTAAGTGAATTGAAAACTCCCTCAGCCATGAAGAATTGCACAAACAAAATTACTTGAACTTGTACACGAAAAACTCAAGTTCGTGGTCAAGTACTTTTTAATATTTACTTGAACATGACCAGGTACTATGGTTCAAGTAAAATAATTATACTTGACCACGAACTTGACTTGAGGTAAGAAATCATGGTCAAGTCGATGAAATACCTGAACACGACCCGAACCGTTCATGGTTTTAAATTTATTTACTTGACCACGACCCGAACGCGAACTTGACTTGAAATACTCGTGTACTACTTGTACTTGTGCGCAGCTCTGATATTTTCTATGGATGAGAAAGCAATAGTACACGATTTAGAGACATCTGTGTCCCCAAAAGCGTTCGCGTTTTCTGCCTATCATAAATTATTTGAATGTAGAACAAAATATGAAACATTTAAAAAGTATTTATTGCACATTTGCCCATTCTGATGACTTAAGATTGCATGCACCCAATTTTCCAATTCCTTGGGAAGATAAATTTTAACTCCAATGGCAGTGCACATTTGAGTGTCCAAAACCTGTCCTGACGGTACATAACAAATTTTCAACACATTGCACCAACGCTCAATTATATTTGGGATTTAGTGTCTGGTTAGGATAGCTCATGAAATATAACGTTCGGATGTCACACTAAAAATTAAGTTTCATTTTCGAATTATTTCTAAGTAAGCACTATACATATTTCGAACTATAGAAGCAATTATTATGGGGGAAATATAGAGTAAATGTACTGCTTTAATACTAATGCACTTTTCCATTAACTTCTCAACAAGTTTTATAATGATAATATTTTCAGATAATTACTGATAATTCAGCAGCAAAAATATTTGTCGGCTCCGTCCGTTTTTATACATCACATTATGTACATGATCGAAATTAATTCTATTTGAATCGGATGAGTTATACTGATTAAAATATTAAGTTAGCTTTAAAGCTTCGAAATTCGTAGTCAATAAATTAGAATCAAGATATTAAACATTACTTTCCTGATAATTGCATAACTGTTATAACCCAAGAACACTAGCGACACACTACCATACAAAAAGTGTTTGACAAAAAAATGGAAAACTGTAATGTGTTTCGCACTATGGTGCGTAAACAATGTGCAAGCATTTAAAGTAGAGCTGGGGCCCGGAAGCGGGGTTTTTATATTCGGGCCGGCCCGAACTCGGCCCGGTTTTAGGCCGGGTTCGGGGTGTAAATACGAACTTACGTCGGGCTACGACCGGGTTCGGGCTGCACTAAAACAATGAAACCGGGTTAAGATCGGACTTGGGCCTGTAGTTATTTTTCAGTTCGTGTTTCGGGCGGGAGAAAAATTACAAATGACCCGACAATCCTACTAGAACAGAATTTAGTACCGATAGGTGGCATACATATTTGGCGTTGCGCAGAGTTCAATCATTGCTTTCACGTATGTATATTCATGATAAATAATAGTTCATTGTATTTTAATCCTACACATGCTTAAGCATTTTCAAACGATCCCTTCCGCTTGATAGTTTATGTTTATGGAGCCAAAAAGAAGTTTTGCTCCTTAAGTGCTCGTGTTTGCTTATTAAATGTGATGAGTAGGAATGGATAGTATATGTATGATGTAACTATAATTACTAGAATATGTAAACAAACGTTTCACATCGGATTCAACTGTTACTAAAAATCCGGGTTTTCAGCGGGCTTTAAAACCATTTAAAGATCGGGTTTTAGCGGGTTTGGGCTTAAAAATTTAAGGTGCATAAAACGGGCCGGGTTGTATATCAAATATTTAGCCCGTTGGCGGGCCGGGTCGGGCTAATAGAGTATTTGTTCGGGTTTCTTCCGGGTTCGGGCCTGAAGTCAAACCCGAATCCTACCTCTAATTTAAAGCTTACAGTCATGCTTCTGCACAACGATTCATACCATTGTACTGTCCTTACTACAATTTGTTTAAAATTATGAGTCAATGAATGTCGTTTTTAAAAATTAGCTCCACTGCTGACAACACGCTGAATCCCAACAAGAAATCCAGTTTTGCAATTTGAACAAAATTCAAAGTTTGGACAAAGGACCATACACAACTATACATGTATGTAAGGAGCACCAACAGCTGCAAATGTTCATTTTGCCTACAATTGATGCATTGAAAAGAATCCCCGTATTTCCACACATGCACGTATAATTTTGTATGGTCCTTTATCTGAACTTTATGTTTTGTTAGTTTCAAAACATGGATTTATCTTATGGGATTTAGCATTCCAGTTGTAACCCCTGTGGTCTAAGTATCGACCAATGAAACCATTATGATTATTATTGGATTTAACATGCAAAAATTCAAGCGAGTAGGGGTCCACCTGTCAATCTTGAAAACAAATCAAGCTTCCAGATATCCGACTACCCGAATCAAGAGGAAATGGCATGCAGTTTGTGGTTTGTATGAACACTATTAGTTGTGTCTACAATTCCAAGTTTCATTTAGTTCTGCGATTTACATCGGAAGACCTTTCTTGAAAGTATATATAGCACCGCTAAAGGCATCAACTCATTCAATAATTTCACTATACATATATCGTTAGTAATTATTGCTTGTGGAATAACAAGGAACAACACTTTGATGGTATTAGTTGCCAAGAAATTAATTATGATCCTGTACGTGTCAACTTAATTCGCAAATAATACTCATCCATCGGAATTGGTTCAGGTGGTTGAAAGCAAGGTACTCTTCAATTTCGTTTGCAATGAAAACCTGAAAATGTCATGTGAGATTATCCTGAGAATTAGGAAAATACTGAAAGTTGCAGCTAAACTTGAACTCGAGCACTTCACATATCATGGTGTCTTGGTTGTGGAAATATGAAGTCCATTCATTATCACACGAAGTGATATTTTGCAAATATACATTCACATAAGCAATCATATAATTTTTACGTTAACCTAAACCGGATTTAGGGCATTTTTGTACCAAGAATTTCCCTTTAGTTCGACTAAATTCAGAATGAGTTCACACAAAATTTACTTGGCATGGATTGATGTCACAGCGAATTTTCTATACAATGGTTTCCTCTTAGACAGCATTCCCTTTATGTGGCCACGTTTTAAATTTTCCAACATTTAGATTTAGATTGCATTGTAGAAATAAAATGTGGGGGCATTACATATAATGGTAGGTATTTTGGTATCTCTTGGGATCCACTGTATAGGAAATGCTTTAAGGAAACTGAAGTTGTTAGCATGAGACTGTGTTAATTGGAAGACATTGTCGATATATAATAGTGAGAGAGAGTGTGCAGAGAACTGTGTAATTACACCTCGAATGCCCATAATTCGTGAGAATGTTTTCGCTCTTTATTATTTATTTCTCTACATATTAGAGCCATGCTGGCCCATGTAGCTACGCAGTTTAAAGAGAGAACGAAATATTCCAAACTCATGTTATTGACGTAACCGTCCACTAATTCTTTATCAAGCAACGCCAAGGTTTGTCCATTTGTTTGTATGCCACAATGCACGTACCGACGTTAGCTGTAGAAACAGAGTGAACGTTATGTAGCTTTTGATTACTGTAAATGGCAGAAACCATGTAGGCATGTAAATTGAACTTAACAATTAGTTCTTTGAAGTTGAAACGTAATTGATTGTAGAAAAATAGTTGCAAATAACTACTAACAAATAATCGGGACGGGTGCATATATTTTACTACTGCAAGCCTGGGCTCGAACTTTTGTGGGGAGACGGAAGAAGCATTTTTTCAAAAAGGGAAAATTTCAAATGAAATTTAAACAAAATTGCGAATAGGGATTTTAAAATTCGTTGATCCAGAATTTGTTGATTTGGATTTTTTGAAATTCGTTTCATTGAAATGTTATGTAATCAGCACTTTTTGGCTGCTTGGCCATCTTTGACGGGAATTCGATGTCTTGTAGGGAAATTATTTTTGCCTGTCATGATTTTGTTAATCAATGATCTTTTTTAGTAGTGAATTTTGGAATAGTTGAGGACCTCTCTGCATAGAAATTTGATTCTGCAGGGAAATTCAGAAATGACCTTCCAGGGATATTGAAAAAACCCCGACCCCTGCTGCAACCACGTGAGCACATATTTTCGGGAAAACCCAAGCCCTTGTATTGTCTGACATCTTCGTTACTGGCACTAAGTCGCATTTTAAAAGAATGTGTCACTGAAGTATCACCCGGGATGCAAGCACAACTGCAACAGGAAACGTTGCACGTAATTCTTACATTCAAACAATAATTTCACTATAAATCATTGTGTAACAATGAACGAGAGTACTCTAAAAGTATTAGAAAATAACGATCCGTACATGACAACATAATCCGTAAATAATTGTTAACCAGCGAAACAGTTTCAGGTAATTTAAAGCAAGGACTGCTTGAATTAAAAATTAAACTTTTCCTTAAGGAATTACCTGAGAATGGGGTAAACAATCACAGGTGTGAATAACATACGACTATATACACACGACTTGATATTTATATAACATAATATATAACACAACATTAATAATTATTACGTTCAAGCTAAACCCGATTTATGCCATTTTTGTACCCAGAAGTTCCCTTCAGTGTGATTTTGTTCAGAATGAGTCCACACAAAAGTTTCTCGACATCCATCGGTCATATTAATGAAAGTGAAGTTGTTAGCACGTGTCTGTATCTACTAATTGGCAAAAATATCATCAATATATATCTAATGTAATGCGGAGTTTACACTCCGATCGGCCTGAGAAAGTTTTCGCTCTTTATATGTATATTATAACTATATTATACTCATATATATTTATTTCTCTTTACATAGTGGAGTCAATCTGGCCACATTTAGCTGCACAGGTTAAAGAGAGAACAGAATATATTCCAAACTCACGGTTTTTACGTAGCAATCACAAGATTATTTAACGAGGCAACGCAAAAAATATTATATATATTCATAATTTATTATAATTTTCAAATATTTTCGTTATTTTACAACTGGAATTTTCACAAATGTCTTCGTTACTAACCAATGCTAAATATTAACGTCTCGTGGACACAATAAATGATTTAGGAGACAAGAATGTTCTCCACGACACGTCGAGAAATCTTCTTTGTTAGTGAACGTTGCTTCCTGGAATAATCAGGGTTTAAACGAGCAAACGAATTCGAATTAAATTAAATTATAATTATTTAATTTATTTCCTGACAACTTTTTAAACAATTCATAATGTTCCATCAAATTCTTAGCTCATTAAATAATTTTTTGATTAAGCTATCCATAATAGATGCTAAGAGTCCCCAAGAAATTTTATACAACTTCATGAAATGGTTGCAAAGAAATGACAACCCCAAGAATTTGATGACAATCCTAAGATACGTAAATCTGAAAATCCCACAGAATTTGATGCCAGAAAACGCTCAAAATTAATGCATTATAACAATCTTCTGAAATTTAAAAATGACCATTTTAAATTCTAAGAACCCCACGATGATTCATAATGTTAACGATGTCCTTCAATATTGACACAGGCAACAAAAGTAAATTACTAAATATTCGTGAATAATAGTAATTACGTTTAAATACGAGCTTAAAATTTGAGTTCAGATTTCTAATTACTTTCATGTACATACATCCACAACAAGGTATATTTAGAGGACAAACTAATCAAATGCGGATAAATTTACACCAAATCTATTTGGGCAAATCTCATTTTCCCTCTTCAGGACGTAATTTAAAAATTATTTCAAATGGTTTTGGCAAAAGTACTAAACGTAAATCCGGCTCCAAATTTATAGACTTTCCAGCGGATGTAAGACAAAATGTTTGAAATAGGTTGGTGGTGAATAAAAATAACTCGTTTCTTGCTAATCCCTCTCCTAAGCAAACTCTTTTTCCAGTAGAGAAGGGAAAGAGGTTATCATTCTTATTGAACTTTCCATTTGCATCTATAAATCGTTCTGGCCGAAAGTTGAGAGGATCGCCCCAAATAGAAGGATCAAAATGAACGCCATAAACATTGGGAAGGATCAACGTGTCTTTGGGTATTTGAAACCTGTGAAATTCGGTGTCTTGAATAGCAGTGTGAAATAGTGCAAATGGAGCTATAGAAGAGAATCGCATCACTTCGCTTATAACAGCCTCAGTGTAAGGCATGAATTGACGGTCAGTTAGCACAGGAGCTCGATGCCGCCCCACAACTTCATCAATTTCCTTTTGAAGTTTTTCTTGAACTTCTTTATGAACAATTAAGTAGGCGCATAACCATGATAGTGTTGTACTCACTGTATCTGAACCGGCAGCAAATATGTCAAACAATGAGTCCACTAGGAAATCTTGATTTGGGTGAAAACTGGAGTGCGAATCAGTAGTTTTTAATATTTCATCTGTATAAGCGTCCACGAAGTCTCTAGGATGATTTTCAATGTAGTTAATGCTGTGTTCTTTAATTTTCATCTGAAGAAAATTACAAACCATAGGAAAGCCTTCAATCATCTTTTTGTATCCTGAAAGATTTGGGGCCGCCGTTGCAAGCCACGGTAGAAAAATTGACAAAGTGCTTGTTATATCTGTTTCCTCGATAAATCTGTAACAAATTACCAATTCCTGTTAACAAAGCGCTTAAAATAAACAATGCCATTGTATATTGTTCAGTTATTGTATTTTGCAATTACGACACCAGCCCTTTCATTGCCCCCTGCGTGTCTGGATCGTTGTATGGTAACCGGTCACTGAACAATATTCTCCATACTACATTGATTGTTGAATGTAAGAACAAATCTCTTCCTTGAGTAGGTTTACCATTTGCTTCCTTTAAACTCATGAAAAATTCTTGAATTTCTTCCTGGATGTTATCTTCCATTGTTTTACCTCCAAAGTCTCGTAAGTTTTTCATTGCAAATCTGCGCTGCTCATTCCAATGTAAGCCTTCAGCAAACCCAATGCCTGGAACAATAAAGCATACTAAATATACATACATTCATCTCTCAATACATGATAATAAATATATGTGTTCACTAACCACGAATAACCCCATCATTGTGCCGGGACTTAATATAGTTAAACATGGGTCTCCCGGAAAACTCACTCATATTTAATGCTTCCCGAATTAGATTAGCGTCGTTCAAAACGATTGCTCTGTTGAATATTGGTAATAACCACAATATTAATATGAATAAAAGGGTTTAATCAGTGATGCGCCCGTTACGTTACTTTTACCGACAATAACGGAATAACGCCGTTTTTTAACGTAACGGCCTATATTTGGGGCAGGCAATAACGTAACGGAACTAGGGTGTGCTAAACATTTATCAGAATAACTATAACGCTTAAGCGTGTGTAAACAGAAAACGATATTGTAACGTAACGTAACGCTATCAAATAAATATATGCATGCACATTATTATATACTATAATATTATTATATATATATATTATTGGCTTTGTTTGGAGTAACTGTAGGTGCAAATAAACGGGGGAAATATTAACAACTTAAGTTGTTTGTGGACACCCTGATCCCTGAGCATCATTTATGTATACGTTACTGAAAACATGGAAAATTTCAATAGGAAGTTTTTGACCCTTTATTTTGCTCAATCTACACGCGTTTGCTCACAAAAAAACGATGCGTGATCGGCTTACGAATTACGTTTTGGTTCTAACGGAGTTTTTAGTAGATAAGAACTAACCATGGAGAATACTGCTGCTAGTAAAAGGAGAAAAATGAATTTGAAAAAAGGACAAATGTTGAGATTACCACACCGGGTAGTCGGGATGCAGATTACATTGCAGGTGAGTCAAGAACTACACAGAAACTGCAAATTGCCTTTTGCTACATTTTATGCATACCAGATACGTCTGCCAACACTAGTTGTTTGACATTTTAGTTTATAACGAGCGGACAATAATAGTAACGATAACGAAAAGTAACGGCTATTTGATATTTTTTAATGGTAACGAAAATTAACGCTGGAGTATTACCGTTGTCTTGTAGTACCGGAACGGTAACGCTGAATTTTTCATATGATATTTAGTAATGTAATGATAATTAACCACAATTTTAAAACCTATCATAATAGTGTAACGTAACGTAATGAAACTGTGGATGCGCATCTCTGGGTTTAATTGTTTAGAATATTTGATACAGTAATGTTATTACGAGTTTGATTCTATAATCCATAAACAGTTGCATGGTTGCCCTTGTATACTTTGAAGTTACAAAGTATCATAGAATAGACTAAATTTATTCAATTCTCCAAACATTTTCTTTGAGATATTGAAAAAATTTGATCATTTTCCAACAAGTTATTCGTCCCTTTCAGAAAATATTTTAATCTTGCTCTTTCAAAATAAATAAGGTAAAAGCGTTTGATGCAATTATCCCAAATTAGATAGTTCTTCTGAAAGGCCAAGTTATAAAAACTGTTCTTGGAAATCATGAATAACTATAATATGTAGGTGTTCGTTATTACTAAATTTTTATAATTTAACAATAACTAATCTCGTTTCACCATACATACCTGTAACTTCCGAAGCGAATCCCAATTATAGCACCATAGGTATCCTTCCATTTCCATAATGTTTTGTGTGGTGCAGTGCCAAGCATTGGAAGGTGACCCAGTACTGGTAGACCCATTGGTCCTATAATATTAGCAATTAGACATGTGGTTTTAATACTCTTATTACTGCTGGGTCTACGCGCTGTATTTTTGTATATTTGCAAAAAAAGGAAATAAGTAAATACCTGGAGGAAAATTTGCATCTCGAGAATCTAATAAATACAAAATTAGGACAAGGACAATGGCTACAATAAATAATTCAATGAACATTGCAACTTGAGATTTTAATATTTGAATCGTTTTTAATTATGACAGAGGTGTTGATTACTCTCGTATGAAGCAACAAGAAGTGTTGATATCAAGACTGCATCTGATTTTATTTTCCTTGCAGCAGGTATGCTACTTTTGTTATAGCAGTCCAATCAAAAAATCAGCCAGACCAGCAGCACTACAATACGACACAGTAAATCGTGAGTTCCCACTCTAATGAGAAATAATTTACTATGACCTAACCCTGTGCTAAAATATTATACCGCATGAATTCCTTAGGGGTCATCTTTTGGCTTGCGTTCTTTCCATACTTCCTTTCTTTATTTCTCCTTAGAATCATTTACACAATAAAGACTAGTAGTATACGTCAATAGATCCTCCTCTGTTCTGGGAATATGTTATACATTTTAATCAATGCAACAAACTCGTTTCACTCGTTTTCACATACTACCTCAAGCAGGTTTTGTTGGGACAGAGGTTCCCATTTGAAATCACCTTCGTTCATCCATCAGAGGGTAACCATTTCCAATTATCCGTTTTTTCATCGTTCCTTAAAATAAAACCTTCTAAATATTTACCCTTCCTTCGCCCTTCCTTCGTTCAAATCCTTCCTCCAGCCTTCAAGAAATATTTAAATGCCCTTCAAGCGTTACCTCAGTTCCATGTCCATTTATTTATCACAAATCTTTTACCGTAATTCACAAATCAGAGCCTTAAACTTTAAAATGCTTAGCCATGAAAAACTAATAATTAGTTTGCAATATTTGCAGTTATTGCAGATTATCTGTCTATTTACTTATGTACAATGAAGGGAATACAATGCTTACATGCTCCGGGTATCATGCTGCCATTGAGAGATTAATGTTTTCAGAATAACGTTAAGCAGACTCGCCGGAAAAATGTTTTTCAGTTGAGCAATGGTGCACGAATGTCCATGAACAATTGTTACGGAAGGATTTTGCCTTAAATATAGTAGATGGGATGCAAGTTCCAACTGCGTTCGAAGGCTGTGTAACATGATCCTCCAGATTCCATTATTTCTGCCAGAGCTCCGCACGGGTCGAGTAATTTTTGATACCGAACTTGAACCGGAACCGTACTTGAATATTCAGGTAAAAGCAGAGTCAGATCTGGACTTGCCCGTTCAAGCACGAGTACAAAATCGGGTACTCTGAGTCAATGCTGCGATCGGGTCAAGTAATTTCAAAACTTGACCATGAACTTGATTTGACCACGAAACTTCAAGTAACTTTCAAGACACAACCTGAACTTGGTAACTCGCGTTCGTGTAATTACTTGACTTGTCAAGTTCAAGTAATCAAGTAACTTTTATAAGACCTGAACTTGATCAAGTATAGTTAAAGTTCCAAACTTGACCTGAAATTGACTTGACCATGACTTGAACGCGACTTGAACTTGATAATTCAAGTTAACTACCACAAGAATTAAAACATGACCACAAAAACTTGTCGAACTTGTTTCGACAAATCCTTCAGATAGCAATTTTAGTAAAATTGTTTATTTAAAACAATTCGAGGACAACTTTGAGCGCATATTGAATACAGTAAAAGATCGATATAATTGACAACAATTTATAAAGGATTTTCCCTTATAAAATTTCTAAAGCATTGTGTAAATGAAAGTTGGGGTCAAACAAATGCATCCCTGATATCGATACATTCCTTATAAGCTGAGCCCTTATAACGGACTTTCACTGTATATCTGACGAGTTTTAAAGGGTGTCAATTTTTATTAAATGTTTATATATGTATGTATACATATACCTATTTGAGCATTACCAGGACTCTTAATTTAATATTTAATAAACTAGTATTTACTTATTTATTAAACGCTTTTTGTAAAGGGCCACCCAAGCTCTTTTTATATTGTAATTTATTTGCATTAGTTGAAACTAATAATTCTAAGCAACAATATGAATTCGATTCTGATAATTATTTCGTTTCAAGGAGAGGTCGCTGCAACAATTAACAATGAGCAACGTCTGGTAAACAAGACCTTCATTGATTTTAAATTTTGTCGCTTGATTTATGACATAAACAAAATACTCTAAACACAACATGAAATTGGATTGTGATTTTGAAATTGCGTCCGT
Source organism: Allacma fusca (assembly GCA_947179485.1). Lineage (NCBI taxonomy): Eukaryota > Metazoa > Arthropoda > Collembola > Symphypleona > Sminthuridae > Allacma > Allacma fusca. Next base: position 81,665,653 of record OX359245.1, on the reverse strand, counting down.
CCTTTATGGCATGCGCAATCTAAAAATACTTGATCTTGACCATGAAATCTCAAGTTCATGGTCAAGTTTTTTCTTTACATTACTTGACCTTGAACTTGACTTGAGGTTCAAATAAATTTCCCTTACTTGTACTCGAACCTGACTTGTCTTAAAATGTCATGGTCAAGCCGAGTACGTACTTGAACTTGACCCGAAAGATTCAAGTAAAACATTTTGCATACTTGAACTTGACCCGAACTTGAACTTGACTTGAAAACTCAAGTATTACTTGAACTTGTCCGCAGCACTGCTCTGAGTAGCGGGTAAAAATACAATGTAGGGCGAAAAATACAAGGCGTACTCGAACTCGGACCGAATTTTCAAGTATTTTTTAAAAACCGGGCCGACCCGTACTTGAACACGTACTTGGACCGTACTCGAGGTTCAATTACTTTTTCAATTACTTTTGTAAATTTTATTTTACATAAGTTAGCCGCCATTAATTTAGCAGAATAAAATTATTCAGTTTTTGCTTTTATTGCTAGCCTTTATAGAGTACGCGTATCCTAATCGAGCAAAAGGATTTGTTTTGCTGATAAATTTTCAAATAATTCATGGTCTAACATCACCGATGTAACTGATTTGGTGGCAATTCTTTACTTAAGCTAATGATAGTTAACTATAATTGAGTTTTACCCATGAAATTTTCGCAACAACTAGACGATAGTAACATAGTTTCAGAACCGCCAGGTGTGATATTAAAAAAGTTGATTTTAAAATCTTTCGTATCCTCAATATTTTTAACTATGACCATTAATACGTTATTGAAGAAAATTTCTTAAACCGGAGATGAGTGGAGAGAAAGTATATTAATTATTAAAGTAGAGGAATAGGGGTAAAAATAAGTAGAGTTAGGGTTAATCACAACAATAATAGTTATAAGTAATAATTGTAGGCAAAGGAGAATAAACTCTGGGTCGCGGAGAAAACCACAGTAGTGAAAATTAGGAAGAGTTGAGAGATGTGAGACACAATGCTGACCTCTTGATCGGTGGAGAGAGAGTGATCCCAATTATTATTATAATTATTCTATAGTAACATTTCATAGCATCTTATCTAACACATTAATGTAGCCAATAAAAATAGATATTTTACAATAGTATAATCAATATATAAGTACACGAATATATAACATAAACAAGTACAATGAGTATTTCCATAGCGACCTAAGTTTTCTGTATGCTTAAGCATGCAGAGCAAGGTAATTCTAGGTGTGGGAGATTTACATTAGTAATATTTGCCTATGCCTAGGATGCGCAAGGATGTCGAAAATTATCCGATCAGCCCTTCTTCTGCTTGCAGAGGTGCGCTAACTTGCACTACTTTTCCAGTAGGTATGTACCTAGCGGAGCGCCATTTGTTTACATGGCGCTTCCCGCGTAGGGACATTAGGCGACGTGTGCAGTGCTGGGGGTGCTGCTAGCGTGCCGTAAATCGTTGGCCGATTTGCAATATAAACCCCTTGGAGTTGAAAACGGGTTATAATTTTTCGGTACATTTCCAGGAGGATCCAAATGAAAACAAACAGTAAATTCTGCTTTAGATGTTAATAGTAATCTTTATGTAATGAATATATAATAGCTATAGCAAAATAATTATGATTTTTGCAGAAGTATAAATAATTACTTCGAAACACCGTCAAAATTGATTTAATTTAATAAGTTAATACTATGTTTATTGCAAATCACATACTGAAGGGGCTCAGACCCATATCAATAAAACCTACTACTATCTATAATAGCTATAAATAAATTACGGTTTGGAAACAGATTCTATTCTTATATTTAGTAAGTTATTGAAGTATGTTTCGTAAATATTGCGTAATATAATATACAAAATATCGGGATAATAAGTGTCCTGGCTGAAAGATATTTACATTCTGTTTTGCAAAGATAAATAGATAAGTAGTACTGGGAGTGAACCAAACTTTATAGCCCGACCGAATGTTCAAATATTTGAAAATATTCGCGATTTCTTGCAACACTTTTGATTTCCTGGATGTTTAATCGCAATTGTCGAAACAATTGCTGAAATTATGGCTAACTATTGACGTAAATACACGATTTCAAAATTATGTCTTGAACTCTATAGAAAACAAATTTGTTATAGCTACAGTAAATTGAACCCCAAAATCTCGCAATCTGACAATTTCATCATTATAGAAATAATTCGTATGTACTTGAATATTTGTGCCACAATGTGCTTAAGTACCCTCTAGCTTATTGCACGGAATACCGATGTAGTTAAGCGAGTTGCGAAGCTACTACAAAATCCGGTGACTGGCATATTTTGACCCAGTCAACTTCTAGACTACATCAAAAGAAGACTGTTTGCGGAATCACCATTAGATTTACACCATCGTGTATACTGCAAGAAAAATTCAGGCCCCGAAATGACTGAACTTGTCGGTAACATGCCGTTGGAAAACCGTCGAGTTAGAGAGAGTATGTTGTTGAACAAATTACGAAGAAGAATATAGCCTCTGATCAAATCTTACATTGAAAATGCGGTCCGGCTTAAAGCAGTTCCTATCACAAGAATAAAATCTCCGAACTACAACACAATAACAATCAGAAAACAAAAAACTAAGTCCATATCGAATTTCCTGTTTTATTTAAGTTCTCTTCAGATTCATTTTTACTTTGTTTACCTCCTGATAACATTTTACAGGGTTGTTTCATTGGGAAAGATCAGGACAGAAGTTGCGGTTCATTTGGTAAACTCTTACTTGCATCGATGACATCGGTCCAGTTGGTAATGTACACTTGTCATCCTGAGGTTTTGATTGAAATTGTCAATGGTTTAGTCTCACTTCAAAAGAAGCTCAAAGGTACTGCTAAAACGTCTATGCTGCATGTTGTGTTTACAATAGAATATTTTTCACGTGTATGAAACTACACATTTTTTCAAATAGATGTGGAAGTTGCGTTTAATTATAAACATTTGTTCAGGGGAAGGTTACAATACGCCATTTTGGTGGGAATCCCTAGCAGCCATACTTCAAATACTTGTCGTAGCATATCAAAGTATTGCCCTTTCTTCTGTCTTCGTCTTGACCTGCATCACCTTTCCGCACTATTCCATGTTTCTGGGTTCCAAGCTGAAACTAGAAATATATTCTAATTACTTGGTTCGGTGTCTATTAGGAGTCTACGAATTTTACGTTTCGTTATACTGCCTCACCGTGAATATGTTGACAGCAATAATACTCTGCTGTGATTTCGTGAATATAGGAAAATGGCCTCCACAATTACAGTAAGAGTTTTGTTCAAGTCAAAATAAATTAGCAATAAAAAATTACTCATTACCATACATTGGAATTCTTATTGTGGCTTTGCCCTTACACGAAACTTTTAGACAGCGAGAGGACGCTGCTGCTTCCATAGCTTTTCGTCGGAAGCGTTTTGAAGAGAAAATGAAAACAGTTCAGCATATTTACCTCCTAACGAATTTTTTCAATGAGCTACTCTACCACATGCTATCTGTTATGGTATTTATTCTGTGTGGAATCAATACAACCTGCTTGTTTGTTTCTATCACAGCCTATGATTTCCTGGAATTCCACGTGTATATGTTGTTTCCCGTAAGTACGTTCGTAACACTATTCGCTATTTGTATTGTGTTCACCCAAATTGACTACATACTAAGGGTATTACCCCAACGAACAAATATCATTTTAAGAGCTCGGGCTTTCGAGGTAAATAACATGCCAGCACTGGATTTTCAAGTCAATTCAGACTTCGATAAAATGTCCATTAAATCATTGTTGATGACTGTGAGAAGACTAAGAGCTGCTGGGGCCCGCATCCTCACTGTGTATTGCACAATTAAAACCCCACAAAGCATGATAGAATAGATCCTGACATTTCTAATTCTTTTTCTGGAGTTAAATATTCATTAGTACAGCTACTGCGATAACAATATAAAGACGAATGAACTTAAGTGTCACCAAATTGTTTTTTATTTTGCTTACGTCTTATCTTATTTGCATATTCGAAGTATTGTATACGTAAATAAAGCTGGTAATTATAATTAGTTTAGGTTGGCAGCGATTTTGAAGGTTAGCATCAGTTAAGCCCACGGCATAAGGACATTCTTTGCTTTGCCTGTTCTTCCCTTCGGGCGGTTAGGGTCCTCTCGCTTAGCCTCCAGGTTGGAACTTCCAGCTGTGACAGTATTCAAATAGTTGCTTTAGAGTACCTGCTCTAGTTTGTTTCTGTTCTGTGACAAAAAGATAACCCGTTTTATTAACATGTATCACTACGTGCTAAAATTGTTTAAAAATTTACTAACCAAATTGATGAAATAAACCAGTTTAATCAATGCAGCCGCGAACATTTTGAAACCTGTAAACTCTGGTCGATACAGCAGGACAATTCAACCGATTGTAAAGATACACTTAGTAAATGTTTTTTTATATATGGACAATTTAGTTCACTTATTTATTTTTTATAGATTCATTCGTCACATTTTAGGAAAGGGGTAAAATATCACACTTGTATCGACACGTCATCCGATTTAGTTTGCTGGATGACCACGTCATTTATTCTATGAATTAGCATGCTCGTTCAGCGCACACTCAAAACTATTTTAGTAAAATTTGAAAGGCATGCCTCACACCAAAAAATAATAATTCTTTGCGTTGTTTTTGTTTAAGTAGCTTGTACGTATTTTCCAAACACTAAGAGTCGTGTATACATTATAAGTGAGAAAAATCGGTTCTAAAATGGTTCGATTTTATTTAAAACCGATTTCGGCAGTCTTGGTTGCAGTAAATATGGTAAAAGAATCTTGTATTTTTCTCATTATGAAAATTTTAATCGGGCTTGTTTTGATATCAAAATTTAGTAAAACTATTGTACCCTATAATATTTATTACATTTTTAGGTTATTACTTTGCTGGTTTGCACAAACAGAACAAAGTTTATGATATCGCAGATTTTGGAGTTGTCTCCATTTAACGCTATGATTCAGAACCGTTCAAGGTCGGACCCAATTGAATGCAGGTTTGATGATTTCATGAAGACGAATTTTTTGTTGGCAAAACTTACCGTGGCCGTATTTGTTTGTAAGTAAAAACTATTTATTACTTATTATAACGTTCAACTAAATTACAAGCAAAAATGTCTTACAATTCCGTTTCTCGTACTCACAGATTTACATGTTATTGATGCCATTGCTGCATCAATCAGCTTGTGGATGGTCGTTTCAAAGAGGGTACAGTCATGTTCGGTAAAAATTGTATACCTAACTGAATAATTGTTGTAGATTGTAGCTATTGCCTAAATTCAATATTTTTTCTTTACAGAAACAAACCATTTATGGGATTTTCGCTGTATTTCAAATTTTGTACATATGTTACCTCATACTTTTGACAGTCCCATTTTCATTAAAGGGTTCAACTTGCTTTTTACCAAAGAAAGCGCGCTAATTCTCGGTTATACATTCTGGAAATCGCTAGTTCTAGGAATTTTGATGTTTTTTACCCGCCAGGATATCTCCTCAGTATCTGAGCACACTGTTTCAATTCCCAGGCCAGGATTACCACAACCATCAGATAATTTCGAAATGTACAATTACACAGCACAAAATATGTTGGAACGTGACAATAGTCATTTGGAAGTTGATTACTTGCCATCAACATGCGGAAACGTTACCTCAAAATATTCGACGGTCAACATTTATCGTCTTTTTCAACAGCATGATGCTTTATCAACCCTTACTTCCGCTGAAAACCTGTCAAAACTTTCGGGAGTGTGATATTTTCTGATACTTGAATATATTGATATGGCTTCTTTCTTTTGTTGTTCTGATTTTTTACAATGCAATTGCAAATATTACTATTTACAGCACTTCGTTGTTTCGTTGTGCTTCTTCAACAACCACAGATACATCAAGACATTACAGTTTTTTAGTTTTTCACTCTTAACTAAACTCTTTACAAATACAACTTTTAGGCTCAAGTTCTTCTGATAATTACTACCTTAATTTTATTCAGCGATCACATCAACTTCAAAAGGCATAAATTGTTAAAGTATAGTTAGTTCTATCCATAGCTCAAACGTACTTGTACTAATTTAAAGATATCGAATTTTTACCATATTTGTGCTCCTATTTCCCGATCCAAAAACAAATGCACAGACTATTTTTCGTGGATACTGTTGGTTGACAATCATTTAATTTCTCCGGTTCACTGGCATTATTACGCCAACCCATTTCGTCATCAAATCGAAGCATGGCTTCTGTCAAACCGCTTGCGGGTGGTGCGCGAAAATTTTTAAATTCCTGCATCACGTCATGCTAAAAGTCAATATGGAATAGTTATTAAATTATCTTTTTATTTCTTTTAAATGTTTAGTTTCTAGTGCTAACCATTTGCAATTTCGGTTTGATCAAAGATTCAGCTGCAAAATCTTCTAGCCTGATGGAAAAGCTCCCTTTTCATGAGGTTTGCTGATTTCAAATTTTGAAACGGTACGTGTTTGTTGTTTTATTGGTTTGAAATGCGATGCTGCTCTAAGTATTTTCAAAGGAACCCTGTTCAGGGATTCCAGAACTCCTGCGATATCCCTACCACTAAACCTGTTGAGTAATTATGCTTACATATTCTCTTTTAAAATCAAATACTTATAGTTGCTGCTTTATTTGGTTATACCTCTCAGTAATAGCCATCAATTCATATTCCCATTTAGTCTGTATTTCAATTCCGTGCTTGCTACATTCCCTTCGTATAATTTGCAGCCGTTGTTCATCATTTGGTGGTTTAATATGAAGCCGGTACGAGAATCGGGACAAGAAAGCTGGATCTGAGTAATGAAAGCATTCACGTTATGCAAATCGTTTTATTTGCTATGTATAATTAATGAGCGTACCTATATTCATTGGCAAATTAGTTGCCGCCAGTACGAGAATAACTCCATCATGTGTCCGGGAATTAATACCTGACATCTCCACTAATAATTGCGTTTTAAATGTTGACATGCCATCTTGCTGGTTTCTTTTCGACGTTACACTGTCGACTTCATCCAAAAACAAGACTGATACCTTGTTTTTTCTGAGTTGCTCAAATAGACCGTGCACAAGTTTTTCACTCTCACCATGCCATTTGCTTTTTAGCTCACTTGCCTTAAAAACAAAAATCACATGTCATAACTGTTCAATTGAAAACTATTTGCTTACATGTACTAGGCAATCACAGAGTAAAAATTATACAGTAAGTCTTATACATGACAAGTAATAAAGCCAAACCTGAACATTATAAAATGGAACATTTAGCTCATACGCCGTTGCTTCTGCAAATACAGATTTCCCATTTCCTGGAGCACCAAACAGTAAGACTCCAGTACATCCACGCATTTTACTTGTAAGCAAGCTTTCAAACTTGAGTGGATGTATAAATAACTCCTGAATGAGATTTTTTGCGTCCTATAATTTTCTTTCATTATTATTAACCTCATTTACACCGCCATTCGTAAAAAACGAGAAAAAAATCTGTGACAATTTCACTTTAACTTACATCCATTCCAACAATATCTTTATATGAAATGCTTCCTGTAGGAGTTACTGGCTGAAATTGAATTTTGTCTTCTGTCTTTTGATTTGCACTTTCGCAATTTACAATAGCTTTGCGGTGCATAGTCATGTATTTGTCAATTTCCATCATAAGGTTCCTGCATTTCGTGAAATCTTTTTTCTTGAAATATACGGCCGACAGTTGCATTGGATGTTCTAATACCTGTACAAAATAATTTACATTTATCACTCTTATATTCGTTTGCTAAAAACACCATTTTGCTTAAAGAAACAGTGCTAGAACTTTGGAAATATTCCTAAGGCATACATGAAGCATTTCGTCATCCGCTCGAACCAATTTTCCAAGAATATCATTTCTAATATGTAAACATTCACCCTTCTCTTTAGACAAACTGTCTCTATTTTTTTCATGAACCAATCGTCCTTTATTTAACTTGGACATTACAAAAAATAAGCATTCACCTTCTAATGTTCAGTCACTTTAACGTCTTGTAGTACAAGGTCTGTTCAGTCTTGAATTGATCACCTCGAACTTTAATTTGTTTTTGTTTGGTGCTATGGATCCAACATCATTAGCCTCAACAATTACAGCGTATAGAAACGTTTTACGCAATGAAAATTATCCAAAAATAGTCACCATCTCTTTGGTTGCCATGTTACGTGCCTTTTATTGCTTTTCTTTTTTGTGGATTGTACATGAAGTCGTTTGAGCTGGGTATAAACAATATTGTCATTGCCACTAATTTTATAGCTGATTTTACTTTATATTTTAGCAATTGTTTGACCCATGTAAATACAATTTACTAAGAAGTTTGATTAACAGGTGGGATGCACTGTTTACCTTCCCGACTAGCAACTGTTGCCCATTACAATGCTGAGTGTTGGCATTAGTCTTTTACTGTTTTACGAGGGTAAGCATGGATACACTCGTTTGAACTTTATCACAATGCATGTCACTTTGCTCGGTATTTGTTATATTAATCAGAAATAATCAACAAATGTTTCAGCAATACAAAATCGACACGTCGACTGCACCCGTCAGTGCATCAATTTCAAGATCATTCCCAAACCCGGAAAAGAACAGAATTGAAATATATTCAATTGTTTCTTCTGCTTAACGCTCTACTATACCTACTCCCTGTTGGGTTGTGGAAATTCATTTTTGAAAGTGGAGCAGTATTAGATGCTGTACAGCCATTAGGAGGCATTGAAAATGTAAGCCCTTTGTTCTGAAATTTTTGTAACTAATATTGACGCATACTACACTGGAATGTTTTTGATTATCTCAGATGCGATCCAACGAATGCAACCAAGACCGTAATAAAAGAATTTCGTTTGCTATGGAGGCCATTTCAATTTATATGGAGCAACGTTATCGGTTTTTTTGTCCTTGTGTTTGTGTAAAGGCTTTACATCAATAATTACTGTACTTGTTTTCTCTTTCTACACTGCCATGTTTGGCCTGGATTTTCTATTCTACGGCTTTGAGTATGCCTTTTTTATTAATACTGAACTGCATGGGGTAACCATACAATACAGAATTTTCCCCAACTACGTCAGTTGTCAGCTTCGCTGGATTGGACCCTCTGGTAGTCTCGAAATAGGTGACACCGTTTGCTTTATTCCGTCATCTAGCATTTATCAGCAGATGTTTGCAGTCCTTTGGTAAGAAAGCGATAAGTGATTAATACGTAAAACAAAAATAAGCCACAATATTAACAACTGACATAAATTCTAAACTTATTTGGATAAACATTTGTTTACAGGTTCGTATTAGCAGGACAGCTCGTACTATCTGTATACACGGTGATACACGAAACATTACTTATCGCCTCGCCTAAATTTAGAGTTAAGGCTATCTTGCGTTTAACTGGTATGAAATTACAGAGACAAGCGCAAGATCTGGCGTTATCTCTAGATGCTTCAGGATTTTCTTACATTATATTAGTTTCTTCTAACCTACACCCGGGTATATTGAAACAGTCCCTGCCCGCAATAACACGTAGAGTTAAAACCTCCGTTGAACATTCATTCAGAATTGTGCGAATTAAATTAAATACGTTTCTGTAGTTTCCTGAAATGTTCTCACTCAACCAGTAGTAAACGTTTTCACTTGATAACTTCTACGATTATACTTTTAATAAGTGTAGTTCAAAGATTTTTAAGGGATATTTTAGAAGCAGCAAAATTCGATTCTCAAGTGACCATTGTATCGTTGAATTAATTAACCAATAAAAAATCCAGTGCAGATAGATCCAATGTCATCTGCATAAAGAGCAGCATGGTTGAGAGTTTCACAAATATCATTGAAATATAATATAAACAATATGGACCCAAGAACACTACCTTGGGGTACGCCTCCATTTAAGTCATAAGATTCAGAGATAAATTTACCTAACTTAATGTTAAACGTTCTATTTGATAAGTAGCTACAGAGTATACATATTAGGTATTTAGGTAAATTACACTTATGAAGCAACTTGTTGATAAGCTTGTGATATTTTATGCTATCGAAGGATTTTTTAAGGTCAACGAATAGTACAGCTGTAAACAGTTTGTTCTCTAAGGCTTTATATATGTTGTGTGTAAGTTCAATTAGCGCATGAGAGGTAGATTTCCTTTTCCTAAATCCATATTGCCATTTCGATAGGAGCTTGTTATGCTCTACATATGTGATTAGCCTAGAGGCTATAATGGATTCAAATAATTTAAAAAGAAAAGGCAATATAGATATTGGTCTGTAAGAGGAGGGTTTGCATTTGTCAGAATTGGGTTTAAGTAATGGCGTTATAGTGGCATTTTTCCATTCAGACGGGAATGCTCCTAAATTAAGAGCATAGTTGAATATGGGTGTAAGTATCGGAGAAAAAACTGAAGGGAAAAGCTTTATAATTTTTGAGGGAATGCCTTTAATCCCTGTGGAACTACTACCTTTGGTATATTTAATCATAGTGAGGGTTTCCGATATACTAACAGGCGTAATAGTTTCTTGTTGACCGAAGAAATTCTTTGAGAAATCCTCCAACAAGTTATGATTTACAACAAAGGCATTAGCTAGATATTTTCAGATAGTAGCATTATCATTAATTATGTTATTGTCTATTCGGAGTTCAGAGATTAGCGTACTACTTAAATTACGCCCTGTAAGTATTTTAAAAGTATCCCAAGATTCCTTTGGGGATTTACATTTAGCGAATTTCACTTTAAAGTAATTAGATTTTGCATTTCTAACTTCTTTTGTCACAGTATTACGGATCTTTCTATATGTATTCCAGGCTTCAGCTGTGTTTACTTTAATAGCTAATTTTTTAAGGTTATGTTTTCTATGTATTAACTTTTTAACTATAGAAGAGAGCCATTCAGCAGGTTTAGATTTGATACGTCTAGTAATAGTAGGAATATTGTCGTCAATAATACATTGAGTTAGGTTTACAAATGTAGCAATCTTGTCATCTAAGTTATTGAAAGAGTCAATGATTTCCAATTTCGCATTATGTAATGCATTCAGAATTTTGCAAGTATTCATTTTGTTATAATTTCTGCACGTTATGGTTTTGCTGGCATAGGAAATCTTTGGCTTTTTTCTTACTACATATATTAGATTATGATCAGAGAGCCCATAAGGAATAACTCCAGAGGAAAGAGCATATTCTGGAAAGTTTGTATAGATATGATCTATTAGAGTGTTGCTATTTGCACAACAGCGAGTAGAGGCTGAGATAAGTTGAGTGAGGTTTACACTCTTCGCCCAATAATTTAAGTATTTTGTAGAAATGCATGCTTTAAGTAAGTCAACATTCATATCAGCTAATAAATACATTTCATGTGATTCGTGTTGTAAGCATTTTAAGTAATTCGAAAGTTCAAAGAAGATATTATCATTATCAACTAAATGACCTGGCGGACGGTACATATTAACAACAACAAATGGTTTAGTATTAGGGAGTTTAACCTTTATGCTAATGAGTTCAGCAGATAGAAATTCTATATCTATTTGTTCGAATATGTGTACTGATTTGATATATGTAACAACTCCACCACCTTTACTATTTCTATCTTTCCTGCAGAGAGAATATCCATCGATTTGTAATTCCCCGTCCTGAATACAAGCATTCAACCATGTCTCAGCAACACACATGATATCAATGTTATTATTATGCATTATTATAGAGAGTTCGTCAATTTTAGATCGTAAACTGCAAATATTAATGTACATAATGGAAAACCCTTTAGGTAATACTGGAGAGCAATTAAGTGATTTACCAAGGAGCTCCCTATTGGTTTCATGGTGAGAAGTTATAAAGAATGAGTCATTATTATTAGCTAATGTATAGAGGAATGAATTATTAAAACCAATCGTAGATTTGTCAATATTAGTGTTACAGGCTGAACAAACCCACGTTTGGGACTCATTGAGCCGTCGGAATTCAGGAATAGTTAGAGATAAGTTTAGGCATCCAGTATTGTGATAAATAGATTTGCATACAGAGCAACTAATAGCCGCTTTACGAGCATTGGCTTTCATACAAATTTTGCAGATTTCTTTAGAGCCTGCCTTATAATAAGCCATTATACTAGGAGTTATGAAATAAATAATTAAATAATGTTGTATCAAATAGTAATAAAAGTTGAACTGAATTGAATAGTATTATTACTAAAATGATGAGTATTGATGTTTGTGTTGAGTCTTGCTGTGTTACATCTCCTGGTTCCCTCTACAATCTGAGTATGTAGTAATTTATAAGTTTTGTCACGACTGGAAACAGCTGCAGATTCCAAAACGGCACCTATTTCAGGGTGCACTTGACGTTAACACTGTCCTGTGACCTTGTGGGTGGTCAGGAACCAAGCAGCTTTTACAGCTGGGCGAATTCCATTCACCGTGACTAGTTACGGTAGCCAGGAACCGGGGAAATAACACAAGGTTTATGGCTTAGGAGCCATATATGTAGCTGATGGTCCTCACTGCTCAACAGTCAGTGAAGAAGTCGCGTGTAAAAGTAACTAGTTATATTAGCACAAGTCGACGCACATTTACATTTTGAAACAGCAATAAAAGGCAAACTCTGTATTAATTGCAACAATTTAGAAGGATTGTGTATTTATTATTCACAATGAAAATGTGGAAATTCTCATGTTCAAATAAATTCTTGAATGGAAATACAAGGTGCAGTCGTAAATGACAATACATTTTTGTAGGTGAAAAAAAAGCAGAAAAACATTATAGACGGCAAAGAAACTGGGAAGGAAGGTACTGTTAAAAAAAATTAAAAAAAAATATATTTTCCTTGCTAGTCGCCGATCCTATTGGCTGCCACAAGATAAGCGACATTGAAAAATCAAATGTATCCACGTTTCTCAATACAGCTTTTATGGACCGTTTAAATAAACCCTGGAAACTATGTTATCCAAAAACTTCTTTGCAGCAAGATGGCAAAAGTTGTGGTAAGACAAATAGTTTCTAAAGTTATGCAAATATGTATGTTCACAGCGTACTTTGGCATTTTTAAGGACCGTTCGTATGTCATTTCGCCAAAATGTTTGAACATGGAAAAAGTTTGTCATATGCTCCACACGATAACTTCCGCGATGAAGTTTTGATAACGATTACCGGACAATGCAATGTCCAGCGAGCTCTGGATCACGACAGTGACATTGATGATGACCTTTATAACTGTGATATTTGTGGTTCCGCTGATGAGAGCAAGTCAGGGGAAGATAAGTGGTCTCATTGGATTTCTTGCAACAAGTAAGGGAAATTATTAATTGCGTGTCTCTTAATGTATAACCTGTAGAGTAACGATTTTAATTGATGTTAAAATTGTAAATGTCAAGACCTGATTGTTTTTGTAGATGCCGTAGCTGGAAACATTTAAAGAATACTAATCTCACACCAGCCGAAGCAGATGCTGTTCCAAACTGGTTTTGTACGTAACTTTTCTACGAAAAAACAAGTCCCTTACATATTTTCATTGAATTAAATAAATGCTATTTGATTTTTCGTACACGAATAAAACCAATTGAATAATATTATGTTACTATCACATCATTTCACGAATGTTTTTTGACTTCACGAGCAACTTAATGTAGCAATACTTACATGTGTTACGTTTCGACTATTCAATTTACCTAATTGTATGCCCACCGTTACTTGCATGCTTGGAAGAGGCTATTTTCCTACTCTTTAGTAACTCACGAGGCTGAGTTAATTTTGTTCCACTTTATTTGTGTCAACTTTGGATGCAAGTGCATCTGCTAGATTAAATCCATGTAGGATCATATGAATGTGACACAACGGAAAGGTTTTAATTTCTTTCTCGCAGTGTTTGTACTACTTGAATTTATATATATCGTTTTCCTTTTGAAAAGAAATGTGAATGTAAGCGCCAGTTAGGTTTTTACTTTACAAGTTTCGGACTGGTGGAAGATAAAATTGTTTGGTTTGACTAATGAAGTTTTTTTAGGTCACCTTTGTTCCGATTGCTGTGGCTCTAACTGGAATTCAGTGCGGAGCAGCTACTTGTTTGGCATATTATTTCATTAATTCAAGTCAAGATTACATTTACATTACTCTGTTTATATCATACATGATAGCAAAATTTATTTCTTGCATTTCTATGAAATGCAGAGCAGTTGTTTGAAGTTGATTATTTAAAAACGAACCTTCACTGTAGGGCTCCTCACAACTTCAAGTAGTAGTTGCAACTTACAATTTCAATTACAACTTCAAGTCAACTTCAATTTATTAAAAAAATTAAATTGCAAATTGAAGTCAACTTCAATTTGAAACAAAATATTAGTTGAACATTCAAGTTCAACTTCAAATCAACTTACAAATAAAGCTCTTCATTTGAGAAGCATAGTCAATTCAACTTTAAGTTGCTGAAGTACAAATAGTTGACAGTTGAAGTCGATCAATTGACAATTTCTGAACGAATTAAACATGCGCGTTGGAAAAGCTTTGCAGTAAATTGAGGGAATCCACTGGTTGTCTTAATGAACAAAATATACTGGTTCACGCCGCTGGCAACCTGTAATCTAGTTTATACATAATCTAAAATTATCAAAATTGAAAAATGCGTTAAAATTATTCTTAAGTTTAATCAACGATAGTCAATATGAGTGCGGAAAGGGAGAAAATAGTTGATTTAATTGTTAGTTGATACTCAGTTGATGGTTCAAGCATTCACCTAAAAACAAACAAAATCCTTTGACAAATACGCATGTATTCTGCGACTGAGTCTATTTGTTATTTATGTATTTAATTTCAGCTGAAATTTGAAAACCATTTTTTGGAGTTTTTGAAGCAAAAATCATTTTCGATGTCTAAAACGCTTCTCGGGGAAACTTAGTTTTACCCATTATACTTTTTTATTTTGATACTATTAGGTAGTATTATTTAATAACACGTTAAATTGTTCAACTCAATTTGAATCAACTTCAAGTCAATTTCAATTCAACTTCAATTTTTACAAATATTACAACTTGAAATTGTCAACTTCAAATAATGAAGCTATTAGTTGGTTTTCGGTAATTGCCTTTCAATTAAAAAACTGATTTGCAATTGGTCAAATACAACTATGAGGCCAAAATTGAATTGAAAATTCAATTTCAAGTACAACTTCAAGTTCAAATAACGTAATAACTTGAGTTGTGAGGAGCCTTACTTCACTGTCGTAATATATAGCAAATATTTAATTCAGTCGACGTGGAATAATACAATTATTATTTTCTGTCAACGGAATATTATTTCCACTAACATGAATTCCATACCAGCCATGCAACATTTTCACATTTTAACATTAACACGTGTTTTATTGAAACGAATTACGTGTAATAAGGGAAACGATTAAACACGTTAGAGCTTTATACTTGGAATGCCGAGTTAGGTTTTAAGGGGAAATTCGCCATTATTTTACAGACAAATGGTGACAGCATTGAGTTACACGTCGTAGATTGTTTGACTTTAGATATTTTAGGGAGTTAGTAGTAGTGTGTTGGTACATGGGAGTAGTCTGACGTTAGCAAGTGAAGGGATTTAGTACTTGTGAGATTTGCGGGAGTTAGGATTTAAAATGTATAAAGTAGTCACTTCACTTGAGTTGTGAGACAGACAGTATTTGGAAGTTGGAAAGTAGCTAAAATTTGGAAGATTGTAATTGTACTTCTGAGGCCAAGGAATTTAGGATTTGCAAGTTATGATAGAGATAACATTTTGAAGTTAGAAGTTGGGGTAGAGTAAGGAATTGGAAATTAGAACCCGGGAGTTAGAACTTGGTAGGGAGTTGAGTCTGTTTTTTTGAGAACAGCCATTCCCATAGTAAAGCATTTTTTTGGAATATGTACATATAATGTACTTACATACATTTTAAATACTGTGGATAATATTGAGGCCAAATATAATTAGTCTGCAACCAACCAATCCAAAATTATTAAAAAAATAATTTGGGACTAGTTCAGCTGCGGCACGGTCCCACGGAATGGAGAGTGATAGGGCTTTCTGTTTACAGCGAAGGCGCTGCCCATGTATTACGTTCGCAGGAACCTCCTCTCCTCGTCTACTACAGAGAGCAAGCAATGCTTGCATGCTGGCCGTATGTATACGCATAAAATCAATGCGTGGTAGTAATATGTGCACCACGCCTTAACTAGATATGTATACAAATTACCCGTTTCGGATGTATCCCGATTTGTCTGCCGGCACTCCCAAATAAACGCTTTTTTAAAATTTTAAAATGAAAATTTTACTTATCCACACATTTTTCAGCAATAAAAAAGCGTTTATTTGGGAGTGCAGGCAGTCAAATAAATTGGCGAAAGTTTACAATTTGGTATGTAATTTTTTTTCAAAAATCCGAAGTTTTCAATTTAGGGCCCGGGAATGCTTAGATAGTAAATCTGTGATAGTACGATTTTCAATATTGTAAATAGTAACGCTGTAAAAAATTATTTCATGTTTCGCGTTTTCTCGGTTTATTGACCTTCCTATTCGGATTTGGGAAAAAAATTTGTTGGGAAAATTTTTTCTCTACATTATGCATCTCTGGTATAAATTAAATTCTTTTCTGGAATAGTGACCATCAAGGGTGGCCGTTCTCAACAAAACAGACCCAGTTACGACTTGGGAGTTAGAATTTGGGAGTTAGGATTCGGGAGTTGGGAGTTAGAATTTGGGAGTTAGGATTTGGGAGTTAGGATTTGGGAGTTAGGAGTTGGGAGTTAGGATTTGGGAGTTAGGATTTGGGAGTTGGGAGTTAGGATTTGGGAGTTGGGAGTTGGGAGTTAGGAGTTGGGAGTTAGGAGTTGGGAGTTAGGAGTTGGGAGTTAGGATTTGGGAGTTAGGATTTGGGAGTTGGGAGTTAGGATTTGGGAGTTAGGAGTTGGGAGTTAGGATTTGGGATTTGGGAGTTAGGAGTTGGGAGTTGGGAGTTGTAATTAGGGAGTTAGGTTTTAGGGTCTGCCCCGGGAAGGCAAATCCTCATGTCGGAGTCAGATTTTAATTCTATGAATTGGGCCAAGCCACCAAACCGAAGAATTAACCCGTTTGAGCATGGCAGGCGAAAAAACAAATTTCTGAAAGACGCAAGACAGGAGTACGAAATCCTGAAGGGGAAATACAAAGGGAAAAACAGAGATGCTAAAGTTCATCCATCGGGGGTACGTGCGCCTTTTATTATAAATGTCGGTTCACAACGTGTAATTTTCATCACTTTGAAGGGAATAATTTACAGTTTTAAAAGACCTCAAATTCACTCAAAAAGTAAAGTTCAGTTGTCAAATGAGCGAAATAATTTCGGAAAAGGATGTTATGGATTATGGTTAAAGGACCCGCTAATGACCTCTCTGGCTTCAATGCAGAAAATTCAATGCGGCCACGAATGGTTTCAACTTTATATTTGTTAGATTTTAACTGGCCCAGGTTCACTAGTATTATTAGCTTTGCTGAACGTACACATGCACTAGTCTAGTCAAGTCTAATCTTTGTTGGTCATATTATTTACTAGTCTAGTCTAGTCAATTTATAATGATTTCCAAGAAATCCTAGTCAAGTCAAAGTCACTTTTTAAGTCGAAAATCCTGGTCAAGTCATTCTAGTCTCGTAGTCACTTGCATTTCATTATCGCAGCTGTAGGTGCTGTTTTATTATTTGAATATATTATTTACTTATTAGCTAAATCAATTACAAAACCCTGAAAACAATATCAAAGTAGTTCTTATTTTAAGTTTTAACGGTACAAATATGTATGAAGGAAATGTACCATTAAATTGGAAGAATTAAAAAATTAATTATATAAAAATAGTGAAATAATTTGATAATCAATGCACTAGAACGGTTAAAGCCCGGGAAACTAACGGACGGTACCATTTCATAAGTCCAGTTTTCTTGCGTCTGGTTAGGTTTTTCTAATTAATATATTATTTATTTTGAAATTAATAAACTCCGTGTACAATATTATTTGTTTCCCCAACTGCGGTGGCTCAATAGAAGCTCTGTGAGCACGAGCAATGGCGGACAGCTAAGAGAATAATCCGAAGTTAGCTGCCCTGTCGTGATCTTCTCTAGATGTGATTTCATTTAAGTAGTGCGTTTTCTGCAATTTTTTGGGGGCGAGTTTTCTGGCATTGCTTTACTTTTCAGGATTTCTATAGTTCCTTCGTTTAACTTTTTCTCACTACCTCAGGTTTATTTTTGTATGAAATTGTTACTACACAACGGCCTCAATCATTCGGGATATTTATATTAATCTGTATGGCTGGTGAGATTTCACAGATTTTCGACTGGACCTTGGGCGATTCATGATTTATTTTTTATATAAATGAGTGTTTTTACTAATTTACTTTAGACATACATGACGTATACAGTACTCTTGGTGCCTATATTGTACAATGAATTAACGGCCTGAATAATTCAGGTATGCACTGCATTTTTCCCCACTGAATTTATTAATCGTTAAAGGACGCAGTTACAAGTTCTGATATAAAACTTTCTTATGGTTTGGAGCCTTTGTTATTGTTTGAAGTTTCCGTAGTTCCTCCTAAAATTTATTATTGTTTCATTCAATGATTTAGGCATCATTTGAAGACATTCACAAAATCCTTAACTAGTCTATAGTTAAGTCTCCCATTTCCTATTTAAGTCTGACAAGCTTAGAGCAGAGGTGATTATAAGTCCATTCCATCCACTACGTACGTACCGGACGAGCTCACAGTCAGTCTCCGCAGCTCCGATACAGATTCGTTGTCCTTATGAGCAGCATTGGTTTGCCGCACTGATGCCCACGATGTTGACTAGTCTAGTCTATTCTTTCGGAGGATTGTCCTCGCCTGTTCAATTTATTGTAGTCTATTCTTATACGAATTTCCTTTCACTAGTCTAGTCTAGTCCTATTCACACAGTTTCTTCAAACTCCTAGTCAATTCCAATTTAAGAATAAAACTAAAACAAATTCCAGGAATTGCTCAAATGTAATGGACGAGAGAGTGCCCTGATCCTGGTTTTGGACTCAGAAGCTCATGGATAAAATGAGAGGGATCGGGAGGAGGATATAAATTTTGATATCTGTCAGATTGCTGGATGAGGCAATATAATCGGGACGGGGAGACAGTATATGCTCGGAGTTAATCATTACAATTTGTAACAAAAAATATCCCCCCATATTTAGTGAACAAAACTAGTAACACATAAATAAACCATGCGATTTCTTCAGTTTAGCTGGGAATAAGTGTAGTCAATCCCCCCAACAAATTCAGAAACTTAATACAGCCCATGGTGACTCTCCGCGCTATTAAAACTAAAGGGTGGTGGTAATAATGCAAAACATTTTCACGCCGAATTCTAATTTGTTTTAGTTTCAATTTTTTATACGAGTTTGACCCACAAAATCCTTACTTTTCCCTTACGTATCTCTTCGTAGCATCTTTATTTGCAACTTCTTAAAATTGCAGCCATTTAGTACAACTGCCGTTTGAGTTACCCACCGGAGACCATTTGTACGGAGTTATAATGCAAATATATGGCAACCCGGTGTGTGTATGTATCCCGTTTGATTGGAGATACTGGGTTATTGATGACCGTTTCTAGTGTCAGGAATCGAGCTTGGCTTTTTTAAAGATAGTGAATCGCATTTGGACTGGAATTATTAAAGTATGGGTTTAATTTAGATATATCTACAACCTATAGACAATTTTTGTGGAGTAGATAAAAAAGGGACGCTTGGGTTAGGGGGAAATCAGTTTAGGTTTAGAAGACCATTTTTTGAAACGAATAGGAAATGTTTCAGTTAGGGTCAGTGTAACTATATGCGTTAGGGAATTATAATATAATTAAACAAATCAGAGTCGTATTTTTATCATAACTCACAACAAAGTATTGTGAAGGACGAAGGCTAAGGTTTATTGCAATAAGGGTAATTGGTACTATTGTATTTATTTTGTAAAATACAAGTAGATTCCAACACTGCTGTAAGCAAAAGGATCGGACAAATAAAAAATCAACTTTATTGTCTTATACACACACTATTGACAATTTACAATTCGGTAATTACATTTCATGTTAATTTGTCGTGGGACGCAGCCCACTAATCTTAACCTAATTTGCTTAAGCCATGGAGGTGAGAGAGCAAGGTAACATAGAAGGAGATTATATCCCACTACGAACTGAGGGTACACTGTCTAGTTATCACCGAGGCACACCTATCCAGAACATTCAGTAAATCCACTCACATTGAAGTGAGCGTTGGGTGTATGCTAACTAGCAGTACATCCCACAAAACCCATCATCTATCTCTCTCTTTCCCTCACCTCCGCGACAGCAGGGGCACTGGGCTTTGAAGCCATTCCTCAACGATGGTAGTTGAGTACATTCAGTGCTGGACTACTCCTGCTGTCCTTGGATAGGACAAATATACAACATTGATTTTCATTTATGTCCCTCAAAGGGGGCCGTATCGTACTGTATGTTTGAAATTTTTCAGTTTAAATAATCAAGCCAGGACTAGTTTATCTTTCAGTTTGCTTTTTTAATCGCTGGCTTTCTAAAATAAAAATGTATTACGGAATTCAACATGTAAAATTTCAAAGGAGCCCAGTCTCTCATCTGTAATACTATTTCGAATTTTGAAACTCTGGGAGCCTTTCCTGAGGGAACGAAGCAAAATGCACCGGAGTTGCTTTAGTTGTGAAACACGAGGAAACCTAGAATAGTTTGTAAATATTGCACGTGAGCTAAATACTTTCTCCCATACTTTGGAGGAAAACATGAGTTCTTTGATTCATAACGGTAGACCATGTGTATTTCTAAAATCAAAACATGTCTCATTAGTTCTATTGCTTTTCTCCAACCTTCCAATTGACTTCTTACAACTCCTCCGTCAGATCGTCCCTTCAAACCAGGTAAAATTTCATAATCATAAAACAATTTTGCATGAACCAAAAATTATCCTTTTTGCTCGCAGTTTATTAGTGAAAGGTGTTAATATTTCAGTAAAAAACGTATTTATTAATGTTATCACAAATTACAATCTGGAATTTCAATTTACACAAGCAGTCAACTATTTATAGTTTTGAATATTTCTACCTTCAAAGGAATCTCAATAAAATCCGGGTTTGACGGGATACGTTGCAATGAGTACCTATAACAAGCATGTCATTTTAATTGTCCCAACTGTGTTCCAACTATGTCGCAAAAGTTCGTCTTTAAACTGTATTTTTTCGGTAAAACGTTATAACATTGTTTCCATATTAGAAATTTAAACAGTTAACTAACTTAAACATAATAAGAACGTTGTATAAATTTTTCAAAGGTGCAAATATTTCCATTTTTGTAGAATCATTTGTAACCTACACATTCCTCAAATATTGTCTCAGTTAAGTTCTCGGGTAACACTAAACTGCTGGACGGGACAGAGGGTCGGGACGAGGTAGGACAAGTTTTTTATGTGACGGGATAAAAGTTCAACTGGACGGGACTGCAAAGGGTCATAAATCTGACACACATGACATAAAGGAACAATGTATGGCTCATTTAAATTGTAGGAACTCCAGAAAGCGGCTTGACAGAATAAGGTTATAAATGTAATTTGACTAAAGACAATATTCTACATTTCGATTTCAGAATCCCTACTAATGATAAATAAAGTTTTTGAACGACTTTAAAAGTCCTTTCTATATTCGGTGCAAAACAAATGTACAGTGAAGCACTGGAATTTATGATTTAATGAACTCATGGTTTTGGTCCCCCAAAAATAAACAAATATAAAAAGCTTTAAAGCACTCCATATAAAATTCAAAAATACAGATGAATTAGCTTGATGTGTCTAATTGTAAGTTGGAAATAAATGTGAGAATGTCTTGGGCTGTCTTGTAAAATGAATATAAAAATTTTCAACTCACCGTGTACATATATTCCCACCATAATAATAAAAATAATTTAATTGTAAATCTTTATACAGAAGCAGCCACATTGTTAGGTGTGACTTTTAATTACAAAAAACTGGATTTACAATGTAGGGTTGAATTGTTTATATTCTGTATTACGTTTAAGAACTGATTGTGAGAGAGGTTTCCAATTTTGCTAGTTTTTATGCACGAAGCGATGTAATGAAATGGAGACAGTTTTTTGTCAAATTTTTCAAATAAAGTTTCTTAACTAAAAACGCATCCATGCCTGGATCGTCCTGACCTTGTATTAGTGAAACACGAACTGTGATGTGTTATACATAAAGCCTACAATCATTTAGGCAACATATCAACGGTACATGATTGGCGATATTGCATATTCTTTCCCTTGTTCTCATTGTTACATTTTTTGATGGCATATAAGTATTCCATGATAAATGCATGCTAAGAAAATGAGTGGCTAAATTTTACTCTCCGTGAATTTAAGTTGACACCTTCTGAAATTTCCTAATTTTTGTGACTTGGACCCCATATGGAAAACACGCTTTGTACATGTATGATTTTCATATGATGCATCCAGTGGGTGCGTTGCCTATTGACTATGTATTAATTCAATATTTATAAAGATCTTGACAAAAAATTAAATACTTTTAGCTTCTCCGACTGCGCATTCTTGAGCTTGACCATGCAGTAATCCACGCCGAGTTGGGAAAACTTGTATTGAAGGTATACAAGCTCATTCATGTCATCCAAAGAATGAACCACTTTCTTAATGAATTGCATACAGGCCACAATGAACTCTACGTGAAAAGATTCGTAATGCATGAAGTGATCCTCTAGAGTTTCAAGCATTTTCTCGAGTCAGACCTTTTATTTAGATATTTAGAATTAATAAATTACATCCTACATCAATTAAGCTAGTAAATATAAGGAATATTATTTGATACAGAATTAGCTTACATCCTTGAAATTGTCAAAGGCTCTGAGAGTAATTTGGTGCCCATCTTAAACAAGGCAGACAGCTGCTAAGATTTCCGGGACGAGTGCATTGGTTCTTAGACTTCGGTACCTTAAGCTTAGGGCAATGACATTGATGAACTCTTGCTTCTGGATAACCATGTTTACCCCATGCTCGTTGTCCATGATAGCTCTGAGGCAGAGGATGCAAACGTGAATGTCATCCCTGTCATCTCCCATGCTCAGCTTGGACAAGTGTCGGGACTGCCGGGACCGACGATTGTTTATTGTTGTGGGTGCCCCACCTGAGGACTTAACCGAGCCCATTATCCCGTTCTTCAAGTTTGAGGAGCCTCCACTTGAATTATTGTAAAGTGTCGTACAACTGATTACATAAAATCAAAATTTTAGCATCTTTTACAGTTCACTTCTTAAGAGCTCTTATTTACAATTTAAATGCTGATTACAAAAACAGACCTAGCCAAGCTGTAAGAAATTAACATTACAGGGCTCTCAATACTTTGAAAAAATAGATACTGAAGTTTAAAAGTTTAAAATCATAATGCTATAAATTCATAGTGATGAGCTAAAAGGGGAAAACTCCATTAAACCGAATAATCACCAGAACTACATCAGATTCACAAAGAGGAGCAGGAGCTCAGTACTATGCTAAAAATCCGGATTCCCATCTGCTGCAGGTAACTATAGAAGAATCATCAATTTTGCGTGTAATTTTGGTATCAATTACTTTCCTTTAGTTTCTTAAATCCGCTAGAGAAGGTCACCAATTAAAGTTCAGGGACTAACCAGGTAACAGGGCAAGGGTGTAAAACACATTAAAGAATCAGCGCGCTCTTCATAATATGTCTAGCGAGAAATTTTGAAATCAATTTTAGACTTATTTTAACGTTAACTTACGTTAACGTCGAGTTGCCCACCACCTTCCTTTTCTGTTGAAAAACAAAGGTCAATCAATTCTCCTCACTTGTCACTATATGACCATGCATTACGGTGTAGAATATGTTTAATAGTTTTAATGTTAATTTTCAACCGGTAAATTATTCAAATTCAATATTTATGATCATTGGTTTAAAGATGGAATAAGAAAACATTTCCAAACCCCTTAAAACTTTTACATTCAATTGCTTTTAAGTTAAGATCTAGAGGTACTGTAGTTGCGAGGGTAAGTACTAAATGTTAGCCTTTGTTCGAACAAAAGTATTACATTCCGCGAGATAATTCTTACATTTCCTCCTTGCTGTATCTTTTTTCATAAACGAGTCTGCAGAATAAGTTCAAAATATTAAGAATTAGCTCAAGTTCAGAAAAATAACTAAAGGTCTCAAAAATTGAATGTATGTTTGAAGATCTTAACTGGGTGAGTCTGAACCTAGGGACTAGACAGGATGGGCAAACTGAGGTTAACTGGAAAACTAAGGACAAATAGTTGACTGGACAACTTTTGGACAAAACGGGACAAAGATTTGACAAAGGGTTTACGAGGTGGGACAATTAATTCACTGCACAAATTTTCCAAGAATCAGGAAACGTTTTCACGTGATAGGAATTTTCGAACTTCTCACGCCATTTATGAGTAATTCCTTTTACCTAGTTCTCACCTCGCTATGGTCTCAACCTTCAAGCTAAGCGACGCTTCTACTCGCCGTCAGACTCGAGGGGCTAACGTGAATGCTTGTTGTTAACATTAATAACTTGACCGTGATGGGTCCATGATAGCTAGATTGCAATGCACTGGCAATTTGACGTAGTTATGGAATCATGAGGCCGAGGCAGAGTCCTTATGATTTAGATTAGGTCCTCACGAGTCTGAGTGTGAGATCCAGCGCAATGTGTCTCGAGGGTTACGGGTGAGAGCGAGTGCGACAATTTTTTTACATACCTCGTGAGGTGAGGGCGAAGTATTAAAAAACGCCCATCCATGGTCCAGTGTATGTACCGAAAATAAACAATCCCGCCGGCCACAGGGATCGTTTGTCTACATTTAGCCCGCATTTAGTGCACTGTAGCCTTCAACCCACGATACCAGCGTGTCATTAGACCACATCGGGTAATCAATCTGGTGCTGAGTAGTAGGATCACGTCTGTGTTAGGATCAGTCGATTTAAGGTGAGGCTTCGAGATTTTTTAATTAAGTTTATTATAGGTTATCTCGAAGGTTATAGGTCGAATAGTTGTGGGTTTAATTTGAATGTAATTACAATTTAGGTCAATTTAATTAGACTAAAATAGCTATTCTGAACAATACACGAGGCCAGTTGGCCCGGTTTCATTTAAGGGAATTAGGGCAAGTGTCCAATATAATTTAGGTTGAGAGTTACAGTTCATATTTTGTAATCGACGTTGTTTTGTGCCTGTATTGATTGTGATTTAAACCTAACCGTGAACATAAATTAACTTTAGTTAACCTAATGATTGGCATATTGTTCACTTGCGTGTGATCTACGAGTTTTATTTTAAATAGAATTGAGTGCAGACTTTTGCCAAGGGTGTGTCTGCACTAGTAGTTGCAGCATGTCTTATATGGACTACTAGTAGGCAAAGGTTCATCATAACGGTAGGACAGAAAGTATGCGTAATATGCTAACAAGAATTACTTGTATTTATTGAATTACAATTACTTTTAAAATCCAGTGCAGCTCAGTTTAAATCTAGTACAACAAAACCGGCATGGTAACGAATTTTTACATACCATACATGGTCGGAGAAAGAAGGCTTTCAAAATCAAAAACGCACCACTCTTATCAAAACCTAAACGTAATCATCATAGACAATATCCGTTTTGTCAATAACCAACGCTATTGTTAAATAATTTTTCACATTACATACTCTTTGACTAATCATCAATATTTTCATTTCTTTATTATTTATTTTATATTATTGTTTTACAAAGGCTTTGATACACACTAGCTTGCTCCATATGAACATTCCCTCTATGTTGTTTCTATGCAGATACATACGTTACGCGCAGAGAACGCGCCCCAGGTTCACCCAGGGTGTACGCATAGTCCCCGGGTTGACCCAAATGTCTTTACAAACCCCATGTTAACACAGGATTTCCGGACAGACCCCGTGTCCTCTAAATTTGTTAGTTTTGATATTTTTGTGTTTCTATTGTATTTTCTTTGATTTTTAATTAAAAAACATTTATGCTCTGTCACATCAACAAACTCAAAATTTACAAAAATGATCCTGAATCTGGCTCTCACAGTCCATCATCTCCCAATCCGTCTTCGTCTTCTTCCTTACTCCCTCCACACTGTTGGCCTCCTTTATCTTTTTCTTCTTCCTCTATTCTCCCGAAGTCTTGAATCGTTTGACCCGTGGTGACGTTCTGGAGTGGAGAAAACTCCTCATTTCCGCAGTCATTGGCATACATGTGCCAGACACGCGTTGCCCAGTCCCTCACACCTCCAGCCCCCTTGTCCACTGTCGCGATTGTTCTGTTCACCCACCATTCCATGCCGGGCAAAACGTTTCTCGTTATGCCGAGACCAAGTCCTGCAACATTACAAATAAAACGAATTACAAATATGCCTAATCATACACAAACAGGCATACACGTACATACATATACACTGCATAATCATACATACATTTGCATACACATGCATACAAGCACATATGCATACAAGCACATATGCAAACACATTCATACGCATACATATATATGCATACACACGAATACACATACATACATACACACACATTTATACACAGACATAAACATTACCAAAAGTAATGCCCACGACACACCGTACAACTGGCCTTGCCAGCCACACGGACCCTCCCCCAATTCCCGTGGCAATTCCGAGGGCCTCCCAGGGATGGGCCAAGAGAAATTCACAAAACATGTCTATGATTTCCTACAACGTTCCCAAAAAGATGTGATTTAGAATGAGTTGTTCGTATTCGTCATTGTACACGAGAAAACAAACAACTCACTTGGTTTCAATGACTGAAAGTTTGTTTAAACAATCCGTTATAAAAAATTATCTAAGCGCTGACTATTTATTCCGAAATTAAAACGAAACGAAAATTTAAGATTTCCGCGGACTTACAAGAGACTTGCTAATACATGGGATAACTCTACGTACTAGATTGCGTTTTACAAATTAAAACTCAACTACTTTACGGTTGTTTGTACGAACTTACACTATGAACTAATTTTAGAACAATTGTTAGTTGTTACAAATAAAAGCTGACCTGGGGCTTAAGCTACAAGGAGAGCACTGGGAAGTTCGGAGTATAAACTGAATATTGAATTACAATTGAGGTTGCCTTCACTTTGTATATACTTCATGAATATATACCGAGAATAATAATTACATCACGTCAGGCATTTAACTTCAAAATTTGTTGTATCCTAAACAACGACATCCAGAAATATGACCCTTTAAAACTGTTTCATCATGCATTGCACAATGAATAGCTGTTATATGAGCACTCACAATGCGAAACCGTTAGGACAGCTTTACAAATGTACAAAAAGCATTCATTGTAAAGACACAAGAAATTTATATACTATGTATCTACTATAGCTTATTATAGAAATTTCAGTGCATGAGAGATCCTCAAGCAATTGTGACTTCACTAGCTTTTGCATAGTATCATCGAGTCACGTCTTGTCTAGTCCGATGATATTGCAAGTTATACACCATGCGTAGTCAAGGCAATTCTATTATTTTAAGTGTATTTTGCTTCCTAGTGTAGTAGAGTCTCGCATTTTCTGGTCAAATCTGACAAGACTAGGGCAGCAGTGGCTGTAATTACCAAAAATTATTTTTTTTAAATACTTGCCTTCACCCTAGTCACACTAGTTTATACATATATCCTACAATCATTTGAACAAAATATCAACGGCTTATGGTTTAGCAATGTTGCAAGTTCTTTTCCGTGTTTCTGTTTTTACATTTTTCGATGGCATATAAGTATTCCATGATAAACGCATGCTAAGAAAATGAGTGGCTGAATTTGACCCTCCGTGAATTAAAGTTGACCCCTTCTGAAATTTCCTAATTTTTGTGACTTTGACCCCATGTGGAAAACACGCTTTGTACATGTATGATTTTCATATGATGCATCCAGTGGGTGCGTTGCCTATTGACTATGTATTAATTCAATATTTATAAAGATCTTGACAAAAAATTAAATACTTTTAGCTTCTCCGACTGCGCATTCTTGAGCTTGACCATGCAGTAATCCACGCCGAGTTGGGAAAACTTGTATTGAAGGTATACAAGCTCATTCATGTCATCCAAAGAATGAACCACTTTCTTAATGAATTGCATACAGGCCACAATGAACTCTACGTGAAAAGATTCGTAATGCATGAAGTGATCCTCTAGAGTTTCAAGCATTTTCTCGAGTCAGACCTTTTATTTAGATATTTAGAATTAATAAATTACATCCTACATCAATTAAGCTAGTAAATATAAGGAATATTATTTGATACAGAATTAGCTTACATCCTTGAAATTGTCAAAGGCTCTGAGAATAATTTGGTGCCCATTTTAAACAAGGCCGACAGCTGCTAAGAGTTCCAGGACGAGTGCATTGGTTCTTAAACTTCGGTACCTTAAGCTTAGGGCAATGACATTGATGAACTCTTGCTTCTGGATAACCATGTTTAGCCCATGCTTGTTGTTCATGATAGCTCTGAGGCAGAGGATGCAAACGTGAATGTCATCCTTGGCATCTTCCATGCTCAGCTTGGACAAGTGTCGGGACTGCCGGGACCGACGATTGTTGAATGTTGTGGGTGCCCCACCTGAGGACTTAACCGAGCACATTATCATGTTCTTCGGGTTTGAGGAGCCTCCACTTGAATTATTGTAAAGTGTCGTACAACCGATTACATAAAATCAAAATTTTAGCATCTTTTACAGTTCACTACATATGAGCTTTTATTTACAATATAAATGCTGATTACAAAAACAGACCTAGCCAAGCTGTAAGAAATTAACATTACAGGGCTCTCAATACCTTGGGAAAATAGATACTGAAGTTTAAAAGTTTAAAATCATGATGCTATAAATTCATAGTGATGAGCTAAAAGGGGAAAACTCCATCAAACAGAATAATCGCCAGAACGACATCAGATTCACAATGAGGAGCTGGAGCTCAGTACTATATGCCAAAAATCCGGAAAACTGGATTCGAATCTGCTGCAGGTAACTATTGATGCATGATTTAAAGATTTACATACTGCTAACTCTACTTATACGAGCACCACTAAGATCTCAGAATCATCAATGTTGTGTGTAATGTCAGTATCAATCAATTTCTTTTAATTTCTTCAATCCGCTAGAGAAGGTCACTATAGCACGTTCAGGGACTAACCAGGTAACACGTCAAGGGGTGTAAAGCTCATTACATATTCAGCGCACTCTATACTATTTGTCTGGCTAGAAATTTTGAAATCGAATCGAGAAATCTTTGAGAACTTACGTTAGCGTCGAGTTGCTCACCACCTTCCTTTTCTGTCGAAAAACAAACGTCAATCATTTCACCTCACTTGTCACTATACGAATATTCATTACGGAGCAGAATGTTTAATAGATAGTTTTAATGTTAATTTTCAACCGGTCAAATATTCGAAATTCATTATTTATGATCATTGGTTTAGTAGATGGAATCAGAACAGATTTCGAAACCCCTTAAAATTTTGGCAATATTCAATTGTCTTTAAAAGTTAAGATCTTGCGTTTGCTATATTTCAAACTTTAAACTTCTATAGTGAATTTGTAATGACTGAAATGCGTTCACAATTTTACAGTGAAGAATATACTTTTTGACGATGAATTCTCATATGGGGTCCAGGTGGGATAATATTTTCTTCAGCGTACTTACAAGGTCTGAAATCTGCTATGTCCATAACAAAAGACCTCCAAGTTCTCGGAGGTATATACTAGTATTGTACTACTAGTAGTGTACTACACGAAGAAGATTCCACGGATTTGAATTCAGATGGGTAAAGTACATTGATGGGCACCCACACGAGGTATGAGTTCTACCCTCGCCCTCATTCCTCGGCCTCAATTTCTGAGGGATAAGGGCGAGTTCCTGTCATAAAATAAGGGCCCTCAGCAAATGAGGGCGAGGGATAGCAAAATGTACTTACTAAAACGAGGTCGAGGGTGAGTACTAAACGTTAGCCCTCATGAGGTTCAAACAACAGTATTACATTCCGCAAAATAATTCTCACATTTCCTCTTTGCTGTACCTTTTTTACATAAACGAGTCTGCAGAATTAGTTCAAAATCTTAAGAATTCGCTCAAGTTCAGATAAATTAACTCAATGTCTCAAGAATTGGGTGAATATTTCAAGGTCTTAACTGGGTGAGACTGAACCTAGGGACTGGACTGGATGGAAAACTGTTTGAGGTGACGAAACCAAATTGAATACATATTTCAAGGGACAAATAGTTGACGGCAACTTTTGGACGAAACGGGACAAAGATATGGCAACGGGTTTACGAGGTGGGACAATTAATTCACTGCACAAATTTTCCACAAATCAGTACAAGTTTTCACGTGATGGGACGTTTTGCACTTCTCACGCCATTTATGAGTAATTCGTTACACATAGGTTTCACCTCAAGAGGTCATCAGTTAAGACTATTGCACTATCTATGATCTAAACCTTCAAGATAAGTGACGCTTCTACTCGCCCTCAGACTCGAGGGGCTAGAGTGAATGCTTGTTGTTAACATTAGACCGTCATGGGTCCGTGATAGCTAGATTGCAATGCACTGGCAGTTTGCCGTACTTATGGAATCATGAGGCCGAGGCAGAGTCCTTATGATTTAGATTAGGTCGTCACGAGTCTGAGTGTGAGTTCCAACGCAAGGTGTCGCGAGGGTTGCGGGTGAGAGCGAGTGCGGCAATATTTTTTACATACCTCGTGAGGAGAGGGCGAGGGATTAAAAAACGCCCATCTATGGTCCAGTGTATGCACCGAAAATAAACAATCCCGCCGGCCACAGGGATCGTTTGTCTACATTTAGCCCGCATTTAGTGCACTGTAGCCTTCAACCCACGATGCCATCGTGTCATTAGCCCACATCGGGAAATCAAGCTGGTGCTGAGGAGTAGGATATCCCTTGTGTTAGGATCGGTTGACTTAAGGTGACGCTCCGCGATTTTTAATATTAAGTTCTTTATAGGTTATCTCGAAGGTTTTAGGTCGAATAGTTGAGGGTTTAATTTGAATGTAATTACAATTTAGGTCAATTTAATTAGACCAAAATAGTTATTCTGAACTAATATTGTACTGGTATAGTTTGGTAACATGTGTTAATATAAAGTTGAATGGCATATTAATGAGCTGTTATGCATTTTTAGCATTTTTATATTTTTGGTGAAATTTGAAAATGTAGTTCTTTATGGGATATAAAATTTTAAAGCGGACGGGCATGTTTTTTTTAAATTCTAACGTAAATCCGGTTTTCACCGGAAACGAGGGCGAGATGGCCCAAAACATTGCAAAAATGCCTATATTGTATTATAAGGGATTTCAATGAGGTTTTAAGCATTTTAATTTTTTTCTTGAAATTTGAAAATGAAGTTTCCTTAAGGGATTTAATATTGGAAAATTTAAGTTGGACAGGGGACCCTTTGTTCACGAATTATAATGTAAAACTTCTGCGCGATTTCCCGAGCAAACCAGGGCGAGATGGCACAAAATTTTGCTCTCGCTGCGACATTGGGACAGGTACCTAACCTCCCATAAAATTTCATTCCGATCCCGAGTGGGCATGGGGTGTAGGTTACTTGTTAGCATTATTCAACGTGACAGTTCACTCGTTCACAAATGATTGTGAATTTGCCTGACGAAGAGTAAAAGCTCGACACGTTGCTGCGAATAAAATATAAGTCTTGTGTTAAAAAGTGAACCTCTACCCTTATTTAATATATCACAAATGATAGTGAACTGGCGACATCTTCCATCCACCCTTGAAATTTGCTTTCCCTGTTATTAACGTCGTCATTTTCCTCAGTTTGAGATGCTTCCCAGCCTATTTTATAGTGAAATGTATTTACTCAACCAATAATTGTATGCAACATTAGGAGTTATAAAGGTAATTATTTCATTTCATGGAGAGGTCGCTGAAACAACTAACAATGAGCAACGTCAAGTAAACAAAACCTTTATAAAAGGGATTTTTCTTTTGACCTTTTTCTTTTTATTTATGACATGCGAAAACAAAAATTATTACAAGAATTCAGGTTCTTGGCCACAGGTCTTCATTTAAATTGATCTTGAACAACATGACATGGAGTTGGAATGTGATTTTGAAATTGCTTTCGTCTTTTATGGAAAGCGCATTCTAAAATTACTTGTTACTATGAAGGTTCAAGTTCATGGTAAAATTATTTCTTTCCACTACTTGATCCTTCACTTGACTTGAGGTTCAAGTTAATTTGCCTTACTTGTACTTGAACCTGACTTGTCTTTGAATGTCAACGTCAAATGAAGTACGTACTTGAACTTGACCCGAATGAGTCATGTAAACATAATTGGCCTACTTGAACTTGACCTGAATTTGAATTTGACTTGAGAACCCAAGTATTGTTTGAACATGTCCGCATATATGCAGTCCGCCATATATAGAACACATATGGATTGTTGGCATATACTCAATTTAACACTCATCATTCTTGCAGGTTGGAAAGCGTGTACGTATGTATATATTATAATACAAGCGCAGACATAGCGTGTAGAGAGGAATTTAAAGCAACTGTAAAACGAACATATACAGACAAGAATTAATTTGTTTTACGTTGTGAATGTATGTACGTATGTATACATACTTCGTTCAATTTTTTAAGGCTTCTTTTTCAGACGAATAATGTTTGACTTATATCATGTATGTGCTTGTCACTGTGAAAAAAGTCGGATTGTTCGCAGGGTCATGCGACGATATCATTTGTGCGAAATAAGTACCCTACCGATGTCGCAAAAAAAACATATATCTACATAGCTAAGAGAATTGATGCTGCCGATCGAATGGCAAAATCTGCAAATACTGGTGCAGATTCTCGTTCCATGGTATGAAAGGCTCCTACTCGAATCCCAACGTTGGACACTGACTTTAAAAACTTCTCCACGAATCTTATTTCTTTTCGAGAGAGTCTGCTTTGCTTTAACGCTCGTAGTATCTCCATCTTGAGTAGCTGCATGTGCTCTGGTATTGAAAATGCATTGGAAAAGGCCAGCGTGAAAACAAGGGTGAAGTACACTGAGATATGAATTAGAAATGTGGACAAAGCCATATTTTGAGAATAGCATCGGACACCGAAAACACCCGACCCAATTACAATTAGAAGGCAAAATATTTTTACAAAATGTATGATTGACGCGTAGCCTAAGTTGAAGAATTTTAATGAAAGTTCCGTTTCCTTGCAAAATTGTCTACACGAGGTCAGACGTTCTAAATGAAAAGAGTTCATGCCATGTTTAAGGAATTGGCTTTGTTTTAGAATGCTGGAGTCAACTGTGTCCAAAAATAGAAGGACGTTTTCAAGCGCCATCAATCCGCAACATATTACCATTTGGTACAAAACACATTCATGAACGAATAGCACAACGAATAGCAATGGATTTTTCCACGAGTTTGGCAAATTCTGGTAAAGATGAATATTTTTGCAGATTACGGAAATCCATAAATTCACCACAAGAGACCACATACAAATCATATGTGGACAAAACACAACGAACATTTCCTTCCTTGACATTTGTTTTATTCTTAATCTGATTGGATTTTGTTGTTGTTGTTGTATACCTGAAAGTATAAAAATTTGTATTTAAGAATAATATTTATATGCACCACAGAATTTTAAACAAGTCTCATAACTTAAAGACTTGAGTTAAATAATAATTGAAAATACTTTACCATCCGGGAAAACAGAATTAAAAACGAATATTGTAATTTCCGGAGTTTCAATAGTTGTGTACCAAGTGATAATAATCCCAGCCATTCCTCCCACGCAATACATAAATGAAAAAACAATTTCGTAGAGATTGATTGCTCCGTCATTGCATATAGCAACGGCCAGGTAGTATATTGCTTGAAGTATTCGAATAATTCCATATACAAAAAAATATTTCCAAAGAATCTCCTTGTATTTGTTAGCACGCCGTAGCCTGACCGTCCCATTCTCAGAAAAGTTTATGGCAAACGGGATTAAACAGCATTTTGAAAGTATTTGTAAGTAATGGAAATAATCTCGAAAATCCGCTGTTTGTAACATTTTCAAAACTTACTTTGAATGTACGGCAGTAAATCATGCAAACCGTACAAGCAAGAACTGTTAATACACGAGTACTCCCAAAACCTGAACATACTGAACTATACATTTGCACTCCAGCAAAATACGTGACTAAATGAAATAATTCTAAACTGCCTTTTCCTCTTCCCTGAATATAGTAATTGTTGAATACATAATAAGTAACTAGTCACAGAAGAAATTGTTTCACAATAAAAACACAAAACTATCGTTTATATTGAGTTAAATACTACCCGGAAAGATCATTGACTGTAATTGTGATATGTATATGTAAGGGGGAAAATAGGTAAACTAAGTTCAGTGTGACTAGTGGCTGTAGAAGTTGCTTAATAGTAAATAGGAAACAATAATATACATGTTATAATGGTTTAATTTACACCCCAAAAACACCATTAGTTTTAATTATAGTATATATGCTCTTCGGAAGGGAAAATTACTTATCAAGTACTAATTTCCTAGTCACTGGAGGAATTTCCCAACGTATAGTGAATAGAAAGCATTAAAATGTAGGTAACCGAGCTTCAATAACACCCCAAAATAGGATCGAATGTTTGTAGCTATAATTGTTCTGTAGCCAACTAACTCAAAGACAAAATGGGCCTTAAATGATATTGGGCATTTGTTAAAACCGTCAAATAACTAAGAAGGTATCAAATATGATACGACATTGTTTGAGAATAGATATTCCTCATGAATTCAAATTATCATAAAGCAGACACGTGGGATCAACATTGTACACATCAATTTTAATAGTTTTTCTGATATGTTAAATTCCCTGAGTGTGCTTCATTATTAAGCTAAACATTTAGAAAACATGCTACATTATTGACTCTATTCATGACATTCCCAAAAACTAGTTTAGCTTGTCACACTCAAGTAATTCAAATGTCAGTGAGCTATACATACATATGTACAGTATTTGAATAAACTGAGACACGTGGAATCATTATTTGTTTTGCCTGTATACCGTATAATGATAGACGAATGTTAAGGCATTTTTGAAGAATTATCAGAGATAACGCACGCTTTAAGTTTGAGTGGACAATATTTGAGAGCATTTAGAGAAAATATTGTAAGAGAATTATGAATTCCAATGATTTGCATCTGTCCATGAAATACATATGTTAAGAAAAGATTTTTCACGCATGTTTAATGCGACAATATTAATTAATGTATCCAACGTGATGTACTTTCAAATGACTAAATGCAGAAAACAAACTATTCGAGGTAATAAATTCGCCTTCTCAAATTCAACCTTTAAATGTATTGAAATACAGAGAATGAAAAAATAATAAAAAATACTTTAGATTGAACTTTGGGATTTTCTATGTGGAAGGTGCCTATATGCTTGCATAAGGTTCACTTATTACTTTACCTTCATTTTATTTCATTTAATACCCAACTAAAGTGTCTCTTCCTGGGGTATGTCTATAAATGGAAGGGAAAATTCTCAATTCTGCTCCAATTACATGGCATTAGAAAATAATTACAGCAGTTATTATAGATTCCAATTATTAACAATTTCGTAGCACGTACAAATGCAAATGCACGTTATCATTTTTGCAAACGTCCTCCAGGGTTATTTTCGTGTGTATACGATTTGCTTTTAATAAATATTTTTGTTGCCTACGAAAAATAATAGTCCTATTATGACAGTCATCCGAACATGCTAAAGAGCAGAATTAGCCGTATGTATGTCTTTGAAAAAAGGAGAACTTTAACTTCGAAGACTATAGATTTGTAATCTGACTTGTTCATCGGGCATTCTGATTTCGGATTTAAATAATTAAATTGCAAGCGACAGTTCAAGTTTGTATCGAGGTCAAATCAGGTCAAATTTTTAAGTTTGAAAAATGTAAAAAAAAATTCAAGTTGAAACTTTAACATCGAATTCAAGTGAAATCCTAATTTTAACTTAAATTTCCGAGTTCAAGTTAGTAATTTATTATATGATGGCAAGTCATCTAGTGTCCTTGATTATTCCTGCATGCACCCATCTCAAAATCTCATAGATCCCACAAATGTTTCTCTCCTCCCGCCACCTCGCATACCATTTGTCCAGCGTTTTTTCCTACACTTGACATCATTTCCAAAACCAGTTTTAGCGAAGAATTTCATCGGGGGGCTATTGAGGTTACCCTATTAAAGGTTCAACCATTATCAACTATAATAACTGCTGAGGCAATTTCTGGTATTTGTTTAATCATTAACAAGAAATATACTCAAATGAACAAGTTCCCCTTCAAGACACATTATGAACTCAACTTGAATGTCAAGATTTTATCTAGTTCAAGTTCTATAAAATGAACTTAAAAATTGTGTACTTGAATGTTTAAGGTCTTTGTGAAACTTCACTAATTTTGGGGGAAAGTGGGAAAATTTTGTTCAGATCATTTTTCAAATTCAAGTCAAGTTATCTGAAGTAGCACCTCTGACTTGAATGATATCCGAATTTAAATTACTTTTTCAATTACCAATTAAAATAAATTAATTTGTTAGAATGAATTCTGAATGGAGTAATTGTTTACTAAATGGGAATATTTTGCACAAAAATAATACTCTACAGAATAGGTTTCAGCGAACACCATGCACTTGTAACTATAATCCCCCTTAGGTTTACCAAATCTGTTTTTTCTATAATACTCCGTACGGTTAGCGACTTTTGCTATACGTCATAAATTTAACACGGTGCAGAACTGCAGAATAGTAATCGTCAGAAATGTAACATTGCGCGGCATTAGAGTTGGTTCAAGGCGTTACAAGGAGCTCAATAGGAAATTCAAGCATGATTTCCTGAAGCATGACTTCTGCTTGCAGAGGAAAGTAGAAGCGAGTTCTACTTCGCTTCTGCAAGTAAAATCGACTCTCTGCAAGTAAAATACTTGCAGAGGCGACTTTTTGCTTGCACAAGTGGCAATGTGAACGGGCCATAAGTGAGACGTTTTTCGGCGTAAGCAGGATTTAAACGAGCAAACGAGTTATTTTTACTGACATCTGAATAAACAACTTACAATCTTCCCTAAAACGTTTCCACGTTATACATTCTTTAAAATTGATATTCTTAGTCTAGCCAATTACAATGAGTTCTCCCTATAATGACACCGATGCTGAACGAAGCGAAATTTTTTCTCAATAAACCTAACACCAACCCTCCTGAATTACTTCAATGTCCATGTAAATCGGGATTTCAAAATGATGATTGTAAATCTACACTACAGCTGATTTAGTTTATGCTGACAGTACATATATAGTTGTAAGCATAGTCACACCATTCAAATTTGACGGCTTTTCTTCTTCAGTCTAATTTGAGCCTTGTAATTGTGTGTAATCTTGTTAAAACGCCTCAATTGTTCGTAAAACTGAGGATGCTTTAAACTGTTTTTTTGATATTTTGAGTGATTTTTTTTGCCGGCATCAAATTCGGGTGTGCTAGTATCATTGATATGGATTCTCAAGCCTAAATACCGGATGATAATATATCCAAAGAAGCATTTGGGAATTTTAAAACGAAGATGGTATCACAGGCATCAAAGCAGGACTGATTCTTAACGTGCTAATAATTCTTGAGATGTCCAAACGAAGACTAAGACGTCCATTTTTGAGGCTTCTGGTTTACAACTCCCTCTGGAATATGTCTGCTTGCTACTAATTTGAACTTTGGCAGAGCTCATAAAATTTTCTGCAAATTCTTATGCTGTACGCAAAACTCAAATAAAACATTGTCGTGTCACGTAATTCCTACCATTATAAAGGTGCTTCTCATCACAAGTATGCAAATACTTTGTGATCAGTGTTGGGATCCATCGATACAGATATGTGATAATTGCGTTTCTAATTCCATTGATCCCATTGCTAATGTCCTGTATGTATTTTCCGATTGACAATCATACGTATTGTTGCGATAATATGTCATATATCAACAACCTGACTATCGTAAAATTTATGTATCTCAATATTACCGAACATGTGGCTATGTTTTTGAAGAGAAATTGAACGATGAAACAATTGTTTTTCTTTTGGTAATAATAGGATTTAAATTTATAAGCCAGGATAAATGTGGTACTATGAAATTTGGGAATGGCTATTGTATCTGCATGAGAGAATTAAATTGAAAGTTTGGAACTCAAACATTGAAATGCAAGCATAGCTAATTGGTGGAATACAATAATTAAAAAAGACTATCTGGACGCAATGTCAACGTAGATATATTGCAACATAGGTAAAGCTGCCAGATTCAAATAAGCAAAATAGTAGGCTTTTTAATTTTATGTCAAAATTTATTCCGTTGTATAAAAACATTTTATCTATTCTACCGTTATCATTTTCTTGAAGTGATTTTACAACCATTCTCTGAAACCAACTACGGTGTATTGCTTTTCCTCGAGTGCTTGTGCTGTATTTTAATATTAGTAACTAATACTTGTCCGAGGAATTTAATTCGTTTCAACAAATTTGTGTCACCAAATACATATCATAAAATGATCCACAAATCCATTCTAGTAGAGCTTCCTTCGGGTTTCCGAAATCCCGAAGTTCCGTGTTCGGAAACGGAACGGAACAATTTCGGAACACTCGATTTGATTCCGTCATTGAATCGGGACAAAACCGGAACATGAGCACTTGTACCGATAATATTGGGACCGGGACGGTTCAGAGCATCGGTACGAAAAATGTCCCATATAATTTATACCATCGGAAAGCGGAATTGTTCTGTTCCGTTCCGAACCGATCCCGGTACAATTTCTGAAGTGTCGCGCCATCGTTCAACTAGAATGGAAACACATTTCTTATCGCTCTGGCTTGTAAGCAGTTTTTTGCCAAAATAACGAAATTGGATGAACACAGTTAGATTTAATTTACGCAAATGCTTATATGTAATGCGAGTATCGTTTTCCATGAAAATCAACAGAATAACTAATTTTGTTTAACAAACATGGGCATGGACGATTTTTCTCGAAATGAAAATTCTGGAATCGAAATTATTAGCAGCAATGAAGCAAGCTTGCAGGAAATTAACACTGTTAGGCCATTGAAGTCCACACGCTACAAATATTTATTGCTAAAAAATAATTAATAATAATTATATAATACTGCACAGTAGTCCTTTTTATATGGCCTAATTATTATTAAATATTATTTTATATAATTAAATCATAGCATTCCCTAGCATCCAATCTATTAAAAGTATATCATGTATATTAAGTTGCCAGTAATTTGTACACGAAATTCACGTAAATGTTGTGAAAAATATTTGATATTTCGGAACGGAACGGGTTCGGAACGGAAAAACTTGCATAATACGGAACGGAACACAACCTGGAACGGAAAAAATACTCTACTCCTTTGTTCCGAACGGTGTCAGTTCAAATGTTCCGATATCCCGACAGCCGGAACGGAACCGGGAACAATATTATTTGTAGGTTTCGGAACGGAACGGAATTTCGTACGGAACAAAAATGTTGAACACATTGGAAGCTCTACATTCTAGAATAACTTCTACAACTGTCATTACTTCCAGAAATTCCATGGACATTTAAGATTTCACCTGAGTCCACAATTTATTGATAAAAACTAATACGCGCTCAGTGACAGCGTTGGTTCCTGAAATGAAACACAACCCTGTTTGTTTTGACAAAAATATTTCTAGCAAGACAATTTTATAAAAACAAATGTCGAAAGAATTTTATCTGTAAACGAAAGTAAGTACTCAACTAGGACTGTCATATTCTCGCAAGCAGATTCTGTGATGCTAAAGTAATTACTTTTAGATACTTTTTTTGTAACCTATAGTTGAAAGTACAATCATAGTACACATCAAAGTACATTTTAATTTTATTAGGTCAAATAATGACACACGGAGTACTTGCATTTAAATAAAAGCAACTATTCTGTTCTAACGGATGCAATAAAAAATTCAATGATGATTTAAATTTCATTTTCATTTTATGATTTCTACTACTTTACAGTAATACCTACTTTTACATGGAAAGATGTTAATGATTCGACAATTTACAGGTAAAAAGGTTCTTAAATGTCGGATAAGTGTCGCTTGAACGGCTCACGTTTTCTAGCACAGAATAATGTTACAATAATTATTATTTAAGGTAAATGCAAAAAAGTAGAGTTTAGAAGCTTTTCCAACCAAATAGTAGGCTTTGTAGAGCTCATTTTTTAGTAAACTTCCTTCCCAAATAGTAGCTAGTCTACTAAAAAAGTAGGCATCTGGCAGCTTTAAACATTGGCCACCTTGCTCTTATAGTGATAATTCCGTGCTATTTTTGAATATAGTTTGGAAAACAAAATTATTATAGATTTAAAAGTTTCATCGTATTTTAACATGAAAATTTTGAATAGTTTCAGTAGTCCTAATGGAACAAAATTCAACTTTCGGAAACTTTTTGATTTTACAGTAATTTAGATTCTTTAAGTTTGTTGACGTTGTCCATTTTGAAGTCAGTGAACATTGCTAATAATTTTTCAAAATTTCCATTGGAGTTTTTCCGTGTCTACCATTTGAAAATTCCCATGGTGATACGTATATAAAGTTGTGAATTTAGAATAATTTTGGTTTCATAAGGTCGCACAATGTTATAATAACCGCTGCGAAAAAACCCATAGTTGGTTCTAGTAATGCCAAATTTTAATTGTACTACATGTGTAGAAATGGAACAGCAATTATGCATCTAATAGCAGAAATGACCCCGTTTAACCCACTGCTTAAGCAGTTTGCTTATATAGAATCGTGAGTAGCCAATTAGAGATGGAGTAATACTATTTTGCAGTGAGACATCTTTCAATGTGGTGTTTTAGAAAATATGTTCACACAATTTATTTCCCAGATACGAAGTGCCACTATTATGACTCTTTGGACGAGTGCTAGAGTATTATTTACATAAAAATTCTTGGGTATTCTTTTTCAATCCAGGATTTAATTATAAACGTAACATTTCCAACTGAAGTAAAAATTCAATGAACATGACATTATAATTTCTTGAATCATTATAATCACAAACCACAATAAGGATTAATACGTTTTTGGTTTATTGGTTTGCGGCATTACTGACGAAGGTATTAAA
The DNA here is from genome assembly GCA_947179485.1 of Allacma fusca. NCBI lineage: Eukaryota > Metazoa > Arthropoda > Collembola > Symphypleona > Sminthuridae > Allacma > Allacma fusca. The sequence goes on along the minus strand of OX359245.1, from coordinate 81,624,341 downwards.
TATATTTTTTAATGAATGTGGAAGTAAATAAAATTTAAAAACAAATCAACCGCGACACCGCAAGTAACAAATAGAAAACAGTTGTGCAGTCAAAACCTTTAATCATAAGCCATTAGGGAAAGATTTTCCTAAGGAAAACCACTTGGTTTTTTATCATCTATGTCCCTACAGTTTATGGAGGATACTCTCAAAGTCTATAAATATGATTTCGGTATAGAGTTGAAGATAGTAAGGAGAAACTATAAACTTCAATACCTTCACTTGATTCCACTACAATTAAAAATCAGTAATTTTTTTTGTACCTTCAACAATTTTGCTCTTGATTACAAACTATCATAGGACTTGTCATTTTACTCTAACAATGAAACTCACTCCTTTCCTCGGCCTACTGTTGGTTCTCCTAGCTGTCTCTATCACAGTCGTTGAGGGACAACAGCGTTGTGGAGATACTTGTGCTATGACTGCAGACTATATACTACTGTATGTGGGTCAATCGGGTCAGCTCGGAAGACTTACTCTAACATGGCAAGTCTACAGTGTGCTAAGCGCTGCAATAAAAATATGTGTAATAGTTCCGTATGGACAGTTTGATATTGGTAATTTTAGTCTTGCATACAGCTCTAGTTGTTCCTAATTAAGGATATTTCTTCTGGATGTATGTATATAGTACTGATAAAAGTTTGGTTTTATAAAGTTTAGTTCCAATAACTATAGAAAAATAAGTAGCAAGCAGCTTCAGGGCACACAAGTAATTGCATAAATAACAAATGTTTCAATTTAGTTTCGTAGTGAACGATAATAATCTAATCAATCTCTATTCGACTTTGCATGCACTGATAGAGCTAACAACCAAAATATATAGCGCTCTAGAGAATAACAAATATGTTGCGGCTATATTCGTTGATTTGAGAAAGGCATTTGACAGTGTTATATACAGCAAACTAATTCGTAAGCTTGAACATACATACAAATTACCAGGGTACCTAATAAAAATGTTATGCAATTACTTGAGTGAACGTGAATTCTGTATTAAATTGGGTTCATATATCTCCAAACCTTACAAGTTAAATGGAGGAGTACCACAAGATAGTGTTTTAGGTCCGATTTTATTCATAATATTTTTTAATGATCTATGCAAAATATTGGGTAACTCTGCAATCTATGCTAATGATATAGGATCTGTATGCTCTGGGGTTACTCCTGTGGACTTACAGTCTGCTCTGGAAAGTAATTTATCTATTATTAATGACTGATGTGAAACTAATTCTATGGAAGTCAATTTTTCTAAAACTTTTTTCATGGAATTCTTTAAAAAAGATCTAGACGTAGAGCAAATATTGCTCATATTAATTGTAACAACCAAAAGGTTGATAAAGTAGCAGTATTCAAATACCTTGGCATTTATTTCGATAGCAATCTAGCTTTTGACAAACATTGCACAAATGTCAATAAGAAAATTACATTTAAGTGCTCTCAAATTGTTAAATACAAACGTTTTATAAATGAAAAGCTTATGAATGTTGTATTCAAATCGCATGTGTTTTCTCACATTGACTATGGACTACCTGTATGGGAAGCTGTATCCGATATATTGTTACAGAAATGTCAAAATACGATTGATCACTTCTTAAAATGCTTATCGTGTTAAAGGTTACAGTTTTCACTATGGTTTTCCAACTCGACCATTATTAAAATGTAAAACTAGAAAGACTGATACTAACAGATACCTGATGTATGAAAAATTTAGCTTAATAACTGTCTTTGAGCGCTATACTTACATTACAGCGTCAATGACAAAAACACTTCTTAATCAACCCGAAAAACTGGACTGTCTCGCAGAAATATTAAAACCTGATTCAGAGAGAAATTCCAGACATAAGCATTTTCTCCAAATAACCCTTTCCTCTTCGTTTTATCACTCGCCCTACCAGTACAGATGTGCAAAAATCTGGAATATGATTCCACTTATGGTTCATTCAAAATTTCACATAAAAGATTTTCAATTTGAATTGTGCAAATGGATTATAAACAAGATATATTGTAAAAATGGAGAATATGTAATTATTGCAAACTGATATGCGATGGTATGATGAAATGTAAGTAAACAAACTATGATATATAAATATTTTATCTTATGTCTGTTTCTGGAAATCAGTGCTTGCACTGTGTAAACTTGACAATAAAGCCTTTACATTACAATACATTACAATAACGAATATCTTTTAGAGCAAGATCAGATTGTTTCGTTCTGTTCTGTTTCAAAGTCTCTGAACTTGAACTGTTTAATATTACCCAAAGCAAAAATGAAATGTCTTTTTACCCTTGTTATCCCTTATATTCCCAAGGTATTTCATGTCGCGTAAATACCCAGGCTATGGCAAGGACTGCCATATGATTTTGCATTGCACGAGGGCCCATCATAAATTACTTTAAGAATAATAATTCAAAGAGCCTTAAATCCACTTGGATTTAATTAGTAGCTCTCCTAACATCATTGGACACAAATTAGTGACCTTGTCAAGCCAATTGGATGAAGTTGCAATCAGGTGAAAATGCCCGAGGTCACGTGGTAATGTGGTGGCCCATGTCAAAAATTCTAATATTTGACAAACCAATCCCCCCAATGAATTCCTTCTAGGTGACAATAATAGGTTTAATTGGGGACCTTTGTCGCATGACCGTTCGTGTGACCTCCAGGGGTCACTAGTTACCCCGGGGTCAAATTCAGTTCAAATGTTTGACAAACCAATCACTGGAATGTATTCCCCATGGAGAACGATAATAGGTTTAATTGGGAACTTTTGTCGCATGACCGTTCGTGTGACCCCCAGAGGTTACTAAATTTGACATGGGACCATTGTCAAAAGTTAGTAAATTTAACAAACCAACCACTGTAACGTAGTTCTCGCCGTGAACGATGATGGGCTAGAATTGCTAATTCTGCGTATTACCGTCGGTGTGACCATGAGGTCTGTTTTTGACATGGGGTCGATGTCTCCCGTATTACAATTTTGTGGAGCATGTACCGGTATCCTTGTTTTATTACTTCTATAACGCACCAAAATGCTCTCAGGTTTGTTATCTACAGTATCGACGCCCTGAAACTACCCTGTTCACCCAGTTTCATAAACATCGGAGAAGGGCTAGTACACTGCACTTATAAGCATTTTTAATAAATTATGTGCGATATAAATAAGTAAAAGAAGTATAAATTTAGGGCGAGTTTGATACGTTCCGGTGGTTTTAGAATGCAAATTAATCTAACACCTAATTTATAATTGCTGCCCGTATATCCACCACAAAAATGCGTATGTACCTCCGAAAATTTTCCATGGAAATAACGGATTATATATACATATTTATATACATTTTATATACTTATATATATATATATAATATATTTATATTTATATATATATTATATATTTATATATTTATATATATTCAATGTATAATATTTATATACTATGGATAATATATATACACTATGTATAATATTTATATACTATACATAATTTATATACTATGGATAATATATATATACACAATGTATACTATTTATATACTATACATAATAAATATACTATGGATAATATATATACACAATGTATAATATTTATATACTATACATAATATATATACACAATGTATACTATTTATATACTATACATAATATATATACACAATGTATAATATTTATATACTATACATAATATATATACACAATGTATAATATTTATTTACTATAGATAATATATAAATATATATATATATATATATATATACTATGAATAATATTGTTGAGGTGTGTGTGACTGATAAATAGTAAAATCCCGATGTAGTTTGATTTACTATGAAAGTTACTGATTGCACATGTATTTAAGTAATTGATTTGACCGAATACAAGAATTACTATTCTAAAGATTAACAAGAGTATTTATTGAGATGTTAACAGTTCCGTGTCTTAATGCATTCTGTTACAAGCGCTAGTCATCATTGCATCTTAACCAGATCAGTGTACTAATACTTACATACGCTTGCTATGCTACATTTCATAATACTTGCCTTACAATTATTACTATGAAAGTAATATTCAATACTTTTGCTATTCTCAAATAATTTAGAAATGACAAAAATAGCTAAATAAAATAATTTCACTTTATTTCATTAAAAATAATAGCAGTAACAATTACTACTGCTACACAGTAGCAAAACTGCCATTTCACTTCTCAACATTCCGCCCATCTTGAAATAACTATTTCAACACTACCGCCCATCGTGAAATAAAATTTGTCACTCCGATGTATCGTTTTCAATTGATTGTGATGGACATATTCCTCCGACTGCATAACCACACGCAGTAATTAGTCCAATTGGGTTACCCTTTGCTCCAGTTACTCTTCCACATCTCATTACATCGAAGAATACATCAGCCCCCAAAAGTATATCGATGCATCCCGGTACCATAAATCCGGGATCCGCTAATGGCAGTCCTCGTAAATGACTTACTTCATCATCATTAACTTTTCTTTTCGGTAGCATCGTTGTAACCCTTGGAAGAATGTACGCATCAATTTTCATCGCGAAATCATCTTCTTGATTTGATCTTAAATCAAGGGTCACCAAAGAATTGGAACTTCCAGCATCCAATTCTCCAACTCCAGAAATGTTGATGTCACAAATCTTCCTGTCTAACTGCAAGGAACCTGCTGCTCTCTCCGACACAAAGCTAACATCGGAGCCTGGATCAAGGAGTGCTCTGAAATCTTGCAATCTTCCTTTACAATCTTCAACAGCAATCACTGCAGTAGCCATCAATCCTTTCTTTGCTTTTGCAAATACAGAGATAATTCCAATGTGTGCTGTTACCGATTTTGTTCTGACCTCACTTCCAGAATTCCTCCGTATGTGTAAAAGTGAGTGATGAGCTCCTTGACAAATGCTGCATACTGTACTGCTAAAACACTTCGTTGCCAAATGACCCGCTCGCATGCATTTGTAGCATAACTTCAATTCTACTACCCTTGCCCGTCTGTCAGCAACCGTCATTTTCAAAAATGCTTCGCAGTCTCCAATCAGGTGCTCCTTACTTGGGCATAATAAACAGCAAGCATTGACATTCGTATGATGAGCATGCACAATTTTCTTACTGTTCCCCTGTTGCTTTTCCGGCATAGTTTCACTGATTGGCAACTTCTTTCCAAATTCTGATGAGCACAGAATAACAGCACGATTATCCAGGAACTCAATCAGCTCCGCCATCTTTGGAATTCTTTCCCGTCCAATTTTAGTTTCCCACAACTTATGTGTTTCGTTGTCCAACTTTGTAGTAATGAGTAACATTGCCAAGTCACTGTCTTCATCAATTGGTCTTTCCAATGCTCTTAGTGCTCTCACTACCGATGATGCAATGTCCACCATCCTCCGCAACTCGATTCCTGATTCTCTTTCCAGAATAGGCATATCGATTAGTCGATTTAAATGAGTTTTAATTAACTCACGCGTATTATGGTATCTTCTGTTTAATGTGGCCCATGCTTCTTCATAGTTTGCATCAGAAATTGAAAACGGCTGCAACAATTCTGCTGGACTTCCCTTCAGACAACCTTTGAGATAACTTAATTTCTCTGCGCCCCTAAGTGTCGGATGATTATGAATACTTGACATAAATAAGTCCCTGAATGAAGTCCACTCCAACATACTACCAGAAAATGTTGGCGTCTCCAATTTTGGTAACTTCACCGTCACAGCATGCCCCGATGCTCCATCAGCCGACATCCTCCTTTTCGATGCTTGAGGTTCAGTGCCAGACATCCTTCCGATGATGCGCTTCACTGCCACCTTAACTTCATCGAACCGATCCGCTATTTCATCATATTGTTGAAGATGTACTTCCTCCTCCTCCTCCGCGCATGAAAACATAATTTCTTCAAATAATGAGTTGAACTCCTTCCACATATCCGTAATTTGTTGATCAAAGATTCCAACTGTAGCCGCATTCCACAGTTGCGCCGTCTCATGATCAACCTTTGCCTTTACTCTTGTTAACTTTGACTTCAGCAACTTTCTTCTTGCGAGTAGAACATCCATTGTGTCAGTCACCACAATAACTCCTCAGTAAAAAATATGATTCAGACACTATCCGGCTCGAAGGACCAAATGTTGAGGTGTGTGTGACTGATAAATAGTAAAATCCCGATGTAGTTTGATTTACTATGAAAGTTACTGATTGCACATGTATTTAAGTAATTGACTTGACCGAATACAAGAATTACTATTCTAAAGATTAACAAGAGTATTTATTGAGATGTTAACAGTTCCGTGTCTTAATGCATTCTGTTACAAGCGCTAGTCATCATTGCATCTTAACCAGATCAATGTACTAATACTTACATACGCTTGCTATGCTACATTTCATAATACTTGCCTCACAATTATTACTATGAAAGTAATATTCAATACTTTTGCTATTCTCAAATAATTTAGAAATGACAAAAATAGCTAAATAAAATAATTTCACTTTATTTCATTAAAAATAATAGCAGTAACAATTACTACTGCTACACAGTAGCAAAACTATGCCATTTCACTTCTCAACAAATATATATATCGTCGCTGAAGAGGCAAAATGGACTAAGTGCAATTTCGACTAGAAGCAAAATGGTCTACATGCCTTTTTCCTTAAAGGCAAAACGGAATAGTTGCAAGCTTTCCTGAAAGCAAAATGAACTACATGGAGTTTTCACTAAAAGCAAAATGGTCTACATGCGTGTATATTTAATGTCAATTCTGCTTTAAAGCGAAATTATATGTAGACCATTTTGCTTTGAGACGAAATTGCACTTAGTCCATTTTGCTTTTAAAACTTGATGCATCTATTCCATTTTGCATTTAGTAAAACTGCATTTAGACCATTTTGATTTTAATCGAAAATGCATGTATTCCATTTTGCCTCTTCAGCGACGATATACTATACATACTATACATACTATACTTATATACTATGGATAATATATATATATATATATATATATACTATACATAATGTATATTCTATGGATAATATATATATACTATACATAATATACTTATATACTATGGATAATATATATATATATATATATATATATATATATATACTATACGTAATGTATATTCTATGGATAATATATATATACTATACATAATGTATATTCTATGGATAATATATATATATACTATACATAATATTTATATATAATATTATGTATGCAAATATTATTTATATAATATTTTTACATAGTAATTATATATATTATATATATAAATATTATTTATATAATATTTATACATAAAATATAGTACATCTATATCCATATGTATATATTTCCAGAATAAGGAATTCTCTGGGAATTTTTAGATGGACAGGCATATAACCTAGGGCATTTTCATTTGGACAAGCGTTTTAATTCATTGTAGCAACAAAATTAGTTAGAACATTCTTTTCTTATGGCGGAACAAAATTAATGTTCGAGTTCTACATCTAGAACAAAAACAACAGAACAACTAAGCACTAGTAACAACTTATAAATTCTACTCGTTGGAAGGTAGAGTAAAATGAAAATAACTTGGGCGTGATCAAATATTTTCAGTTACCCATTGAAATTTTTCAGAAATATCGTTACCGGGTTTTATGGTACCCGCGTGTTCGATTGGCGAAAATTAACAGTCGCGTATTAGGATGCACAAACGGTATTGCATTTTATGTAAAATTAAATCTGTCATAATCAAAGATTTATGTTACCAATCCCGGGTATTATAGTACCCGGGTATTACAGTTGTATTGCCCGAATCGTAACTGCAGAATTTTTAAGTGTCTATTTTGGCTTGAACTGTGTTCATTACATCCAACATATAATTTCATGTAATGACATTGGCGCGAATTTGAAATTCCGGATGCTACCCGGGTAACATGCTGCCAGGTTAAAAGCCGAACCAGTTATTTAACTGTGAATGGTATTACAGCATGAAGAAACATTGCCTAAGGCGACTATTTTCATTTTATCCTACGGGGGTCATTATCGAAATTCCCGGGTAGCCGTAACCCGGGTAAAATCACTTCGGACGAATAGAAATGACCTAAATCTAATTATTCATGCTAATAATGTGTCTCATTTCCGGGTAGAACGCGAATCAAACCATTTTTAAAAATTTTAAAATGTCTGAATGAGCCCTACTTAATACGCATTACTTTACTTAACATTGAAAGTGGCCGCGGGGAGCCAACTTTGCCTTCTTCTGATTTTTTCCCTCATAAACCGAAATTCCCCCTGACCTTGTGACTTGGTCAAGTTGCAGTGAAAATAATGGGGAACGATTAGAAAAAAAATCATCCATGTTGCTAAACTTTGACCTGTCACTTTTAGGCTTGAACCGCAAATTACGCAGTTAGCTGGCAGGCACTGCCATAGCTTGGGCATTACAGGGTTATAGGACTTCGCATGGTCCGTAGAGGTCCTTGCTGAAGAGAGGATTCCCTCAGTCTGCAGTTTTGACGCCAGAAATTTGTCTGTATCTGAGAAGCACCCAAATTTCTGAATATTCCTTGGTATTTTAGCCTACGTGTGCAGGAAATGATAGCTACCAGCAGTGTCGGCAATTTTAAGAAATTTCTGGATCTTTGATGTGGTGAAAATTTGATTATACCATTTTACATTTCGGGTGCAATAATGTAATAAAACAAAATTTGATTTAATGAGTTTCCGGAGTTTTGAAAAGCCACTACCGGTGTTGCGGTCATTTCTTTCACCCAAAATTAGTTTTTTATGTCATAAGAAGTATTGGTGGTTCCTACCACATTTGAGGTTTTGTTGCACTTCAGCTGTGGGAGTCGTCATAAATTGTCAAAATTGTACATGTTTTGTGATTGCTGTTAAATAGAAGTATAGACAATCGGGGAACACCGGTCGTAAAGTCACATTCATAGCGATAGCGCATGTTGTAGCAGGTAGAGCTTCCTTTGGGTTTCCGAAATCCCGAAGTTCGGTGTCTGGAAACGGAACTGAACAATGTAGGGGCATTTTTTTGGTTCCGTCATTGAAGCGGGACAAAACCGGAACATGCGTACTTGTACCGACGATATTGGGACTGGAACGGTTGAGAGCATCGGTTCGTAAAATGCCACACTTAATTTATGTTATCGGAACGCGGAATTGTTTTGTTCCGTTCCGTTCCGATCCGCGTCCAGTTTCTAAAACGTCGCCATCGTTCAACAAATAAGGAAACACGTTTCTTACCGCTCTGGCTTGTAAGCATGCCATATTTGACAAAATAACTGTATATTAGATAGATAAACTTATCGATTTCATTTACACAAATGTTCTGGAACCAGTGAAGCTGCAGATATACGTATAATACGAGCATCAACTTCAACAAAAACTAAAGGAAGCATAGCAAATTTTATATAATAAACATGGGTAAATATTCCCGGAATGAAAATTCTGAAATCGAACTTACACATGTATTAGTGGCATTTGTTGTCATTCCACGATTATAATAAAATCTACTATTTTAAAATACAGAAAAAAACTATGTGCAATCAAATAATACACTTGTACATTACTATTTGTAATAGTTGCAGAAAAGTTACAGAGAAGTACAATAATAAATTGCTTTTCATGTACATATCGGTAAAAATTCCGGGATGCTTCGGAACGGATCGGGTTCGGGACAGAAAAACTAGCATACTCTGGAACGGAACACAAACTATGACGGTGACAAAACTTTACTTCCTTGTTCCGAACCATTTCAGTTAAAATGTTCCGATGTTCTGACAGTCGGAACGGAACCGGGAACAATATTATTTGTAGGTTTCGGAACGCAACGGAATTTCAAGCGGAACAAAAATGTTGACCACATTGGAAGCTCTAGTAGCAGGGCACATGCAGTATGAAGAAACCAGGTTTGGGAAAAGGCCAAAATGTATGGATAAAGTTCTGACCCACGGAACAAACCGGATTTTACTGACTTTTATAAATGCAGGTTACATGAAGAAAATAAAGTTTAGAGATGGCTCTGAAGTAGAAATTTTTAAATTTAAGTGTTTAGTGCAATTAACGTTCTTAACACCCTGGTTACAAAAAGGCAACTATATTACGAAGCGCTAAAAGTTAATTGGATAAACTAAATTATTAATGTACAAGTTATTCGGACAAAAGCTCAACGATCACGTATTGCGTAGAGAAATCTTTTGAAGGGTACATCTCTACACAATTTTGGATTGGTTTCCTGACCTTTCAATTGGAGGAAAAAATAGCACGAGAAGGTAAACTGCAATGAGAAAATAGGACAATAACTCAAAGGAGCAGATTATGAAAGATATTTTGCAAGCCGAGATGAGTGAGGGAATCAAATTCTGAGGTCAGGAAATGAGTTTGGGAAATAAGGAGGAACTTCATGAAAAAGAAATAAATAGAACTAGAAATAAATTGAAGGTTTATACAGGAATAAATATACTTTTAATTATTAGGAATAATCTTCAACACTAACACCTTCAAGTAGTAATTGTAAAACAGAAGATAATAGAGTCTGGGTCGCGAAGAAAACCACAGCCGGGAAAATTAGGGAGAACTGGAGAGATGAGACACAATGTTGATGTGTCAATAAGTGGAGAGCGTAGGGTTCCCAAACGTCCCGGAATGCCCGGGACAGTCCCGGAATGACAATCGTTGTCCCGGAATGACAATCGTTGTCCCGGAATGACAATCGTTGTCCCGGAATGAAAATCGCTGTCCCGTGTCCCGGAAGGGTGTATTCCGGGACATTCAAATGTCCCGGAAACGTCAAGCTCAAAAAGTTATGAAAATTATTATAGTTTCTAAGAGAAAAATAAAAATTTTCCTTCTAGAGAAACTAGATTTAAACAAAGGATCATGTGCCATCTACATAAAACTAATTAAACCATAAAATTGCGATTACAAACGTAACAAAATCGCTACGGTAAAAAGGTCTGCGTTTTACAGTCCGTAAGTGGGAAGAGGTTGTTAATTCCAAAAATTGATTACGTCGAAATTACAAAGATGACCAGATTGCTAGGATTTTAGTGTGTATAACGACTTTCTCTGTGAAGTATAAAAAACCTCACATAAAAAGTTCCATACACAAAAACCTGGAAAAAGCAACTGCTGAAACTGAAATAAATTTCGATGTTTTTTAAACCAAGAAATGTTTAGACGATTTTCAAGCTATTAAAAAAAAGTTACACTTTTCTGCACAGTCACAGTTACAATAGTTTGAGTTAGTTGATACTAATTCCTTGTTTTTTCTCAGATTCATGTGAAGCCATAAAATTTACACGGGCATTTAATCAACAGCAATTGTCAAACGCATTCTGTGACCTGCAGCGCAGCAAATACTATTAAATAAGTTCTCCCTATTTTGGCGTTTCTGCAGATGCTTCTAACAAAGGTTAGAGATTTTTAGCACAATTAAATATTAATTTAAATAAATTTTTGAATAAATATAAACGCGAGCACAAATTATTACTGTATCAGTAGAATATGAGTAAGTCATACATATCATTTCTGCAATTAAAATATATTGTATATATGGTAACAATTAATAAAAACGTTAAAAAAGTAAAACTATTGTAAATGATATTTAATTAACTGTCTGTATTAGGGATGTGCCACAAATGACGTCATCCAAAAATCTGGCAAATTACGACTGACTGACTGGATGATCATTCGTCGTCACATCGAAGGCTGACTGACTGTATATGACGTCATATTTGTATGTATATATGGGTATAGCATAACGTCATAGGCTGGTTTATTATTTAAAAATTCCGCTCATTTGCAAAAAATTATCAACAATTAGTCGCCGTTGTTTAGCTCGTTTTTATCGTCGAGATTTTTTTATTGGCTATCGGTAATAACCATAATAAAAGTAGATCATATAGGTCAAAGGAAATTTGAAGTGGGCCACTTATTCGGTTGATTCACTTTCATATCATCTTATCTAACGTATTAATGTAGCCAATACAAATAACATAGATAGGTTTTTACATAGATTTATATCTCGATTAGCAAAATGCGAATTTTGCCAATTTTATATTCACCCAACACAGTCTTGATGGTGACCACACGAATAAGTCCGTTTTGACGTTGATGTTATCCGTCCAAATTTCCACAATGACCGTCACGGGTGAGTAGGGGGTTTTCCCATGTAGATTCCTATTTGTATTTTTTGGATTCGTTCTTCCTAAGTAGCTGCGATGTATGGAGTGTGAACGAAGTCGGGTTAGTCAAGTTGTCCGGAAATACAGATAATTTCCTGTAACGTGGTTTCCTGTTACATGAAATTCCAATTATATTGTCATGATAAAAATTTCCCAGAATTAGGTACACCATACGAAGTAGTCTTGGATTAAGCTCTTGTCCCTATCGAATTTGGGGTTATTAATGTACTTAATCACTAAAGTATGAATCGTGATTTATTTAAATGTCGAGAATGAATAAATGAGTTGACATTCTCTAATAAGAATTGAAGAGCCCGAAGGCTTTATTCTTTGGAAAGTGAAATAAGAAAACCCAAAGATCAATTATTAAAATTTACAAATAGATCCGAGGATCATAAAGGTAAAGTTTTAAACAAGTAGGAATAACTCTCAGCACAAAACAGAGTTAACAAGGTAATTCTAGAGACTTCTTACAACGAGTTATGTAATATCCAGTGTCATTTCAATGCAATCTTAGTAGTTAGGAAGTTGAAGTCCATCGTGGACTCAATGTTAAACTCGGACATAGGATGATCCTGACGCAGCAGTTTCACATCCGTTGAACGTCCTTTTTTCAATTCGCTCAAATAAACTCTTGGGAGACTATTCACAGAATAGCTCTTTTAAAACTTTAATTAGTATTGTTAAAAACTTACCGTGTAATTTATTGAACTCATACCTAACAGTAGCAACATATAGAGAGGCATCTACATATATTCGCTGGCGTTTTGCGATCCCTTGGGAATTCTATATACTAAATTCACCGTGGCTCTTCGAAGTCTATGTATTACTGCATATAATTAATTGATTCGGAGAATCTGACTTCCACCCAAACCAGATTTATTCCCGATTGTGGAAATAATTAGTGCAAATGTGAGTACCTCTACTAAGAATTTGTTGGAGTACGATCCCACAATAATCTTATATCACAGAAACAAAGCGTAAGTGGGAAAACCGGTAATGCCACAATTAGAGCTACTCGTGGGAACGAAAATTTTGATTGCATTCCCGAACCCGATCCCAAAAATTGGGTCATCAATATTTTCGGACTTACACCCTAACCGGTTCCCGAAATACTGGGATCGGGTGCAGGAAACCATAAACATAAAATATGCTTGAATCGTTGATCTCAATCATTATTGATGTAACATTACTTATGCATGCGTACCATGCAACAATAGATTTAGGCACTATTAAAAATTGTCTTTAACCTAAGCGTCTTGCGTTGCCGAAAAATCTCCAGGAAGACTGCTTAAACGATCCCCACCAAGCCTTTTACAATGACTTTCATCTTGCAAGTTAGAGTAGGGGGAAATCGCTACTATGAGATGCCAACTGACAATATGCAAAACGGTTCAAGCCGCCTACGTACAATTATTATCTCAACACTTTCACGAAACAAGCCGTGCCTGCTTTGTACATTTTTGCTCAGCTAGATGGATGCTTATTTCCCGGGAATGTGAAGTGTGTAACGGGTGTGGAAACGACTATGTTCCCGGTTCCCGACGGGAACACAAATACCTTCATCAAGCTTGAACCCGTTCCCAAACCCGGCCCCGTTACCGAAATCCCTGTAAATGTTCCTGAACCTGGTCCCAAAGTATCTGGGAAAATTAATTCGACACCCGAACTCGAACCCGATCCAGAACCTATTTCCCGGGTGTATCCCGATCCCAAAAGTAGTTCTATGCACAAACCACTTATTGTAGAAGAATTATTTTTCAGTTCATGGCGTCTTAGCTATGAAAATAATATGCATGTATCTGAAGGAATGTTGGCTACACCTTAGATAAATATTTTCGATGATTTGCATAACTTCATTTTTTAATATTCTATAATACGCAGGAATTCATTAAAGGGATTTCCTTTAATCAATTTTTTATTTAAACCTCAATTCTTCGATTAATAACAGTGCTCGGCACGGATATGGGTAATACTCGGGTAAACGGGTATGGGTACGGGTATGGGTACTACCCGGGTACGGATTTTGTGCACCCGAACAATTCCGGGTACTACCCGGGTACACTTTGGTCGGCTCAAAATTTCGGGTACGGATAAGGGTATGGGTACGGGTACAAGGATTTCAAAATGGGTATATACCCACCGGGTACGGGTATAATGGTGTCATTTACCCGTACCCGCGACCATTGTACCCGAGTATTTGGATATGTTGAGATTTGAGACATTTTGATAAATTTTATGAAAATAATGGAACTTCCGTTGGAAAATACTGTCGGTATTTTTAGTAATTCTGAATGCATATAGTTTATTGTTAATACCCTTTTAACCTTACAACATGCAGTAACTGTATTTCAGACTGTTGGTAAAATATATATTTATATCTATAATATATATTTTTATGGAAACAGGTTTTAGGAAGAATAATTAATAAACAGACGAGGAATAATATCAAAATAGAAGTGGAGAATAGGATTAAACGAGATTTTATACAAAACGTCTTCATAATGTAGTAATTTGTTACTAATTGCATAAATAGTCTGATTGACACGTATGCACATCCCAGTAAACCACGAACGTTGCAGAACAATTGTACCAATGCACAATTCTAACGTTAGCATGGTTGGCGTAACGTTAAACTTAGCGTTTTACAAACGCTCAAATGTCCGCTTACGTAGCGCTCTGCAAGCGCTGGTGGTTATGATTATTGCAACGTCAGATTCTAACGTTCAACTAACTAATGAAACGTGAATCGTTTAATGGTTGCATAACATTCAATTAAAATATAACTGCTTCTTTACTGCTTATACTTCTCTTAGTTAAAATAACTTCAAAACGTGAGCATAATTATAACATTATCGCATGTCTTTATTATTAATATTAAAGCCATATTTTAAAAGCCATGCATACCAAGATTAAAATAAAGTAATAACACAAAATCGTGGAAGTAAATCTTCGTCCGCAAGGAAGCCAGAAAGAGTCCATTTGGTATTCTCGAACTGATTTTCTCTTCTGAATCTGTAGGGAAGACAGTCAAGGAATGAGCTCTGAAAACATAAAATAAAATAGAAAAATTACATCATTAAATTCTCATTTTATTTTGGATTGTCTTTCCAATGTTACTGAAATCTGAGAATAAAATGCATAATACAGCAATTTCGGCAAGCTAACTTGCAATAATAACAAATACTTACTTTATGATTATACACGGGAATTCCAGTTCCATTTAAGGGCCAGTCTCACAATCAGCAACATAGAATCAGCAGTATGTACCTCTGCTAATCTGTCCCCTGAAATTAAGAAAAAAATCTATGTTCACATATTATCCAACTGTTAATAAATATTTAAATGAGAAAGACAATCTACAATTTCAAGCAATCTAATTATAAGTGTAGGTACAAATATATGCCAGAACAATTATGTATTAGAATTTCGGACTACGTACTTACATTTCACTCAAGGCTGAATGTGATTCCTGGATGAGACCGCTTCAACTCCCAGGACTTGTATGGGAAAATGATATTAGAATAACTTAATTTTAGAAAAATTTCAGTCAAAATAAACTCTTTGTGCCAACATTTATTAACTAATAATTGTACATAAGTACTCCACATACACGGCATGATGAAATTGAATTCAACGGACAGTCTGGATTTCCCTCTGTTTCATTTGATACATCCTTGTTCACGCGCATGTCCGTTCACTCTAGCGCTTAATTAGCGTTATGGAAGTGTTAAACGAGAACGTTTGTGCACTACTTTTTTTATATCGTTTCACTAATGCTATTCGAAAGGGACTTTTTAACCGTTTCTTGAAAGCGGGTTGCAAATGATAGCAAAGCGTTTGCACCATAACGTTATTGGTCAAGCATTAATACAACACTAGCTTTTGATGTCAAAAACGGAACGTCACGTTATAACGTTAGGCCAACCAACTGTGGTTTACTGGGATGATACTTCATTAGCCACAATGAATACAATTTAAAAATTAGAGTTCCGATGAGTTGGATGGCAAGATATTTTTTGTAATTGATAGTTGATTAGGAAAAGGCGGATATTTGTAACAAGATATTAATGAGTTACATGTACACAGAGCTACTGAGGTGAGAAAATTAATGTAAAAGGCCGAATAAATCAAGAAGTGAAAAATCGAGTCGCCAAGTCCCAATCCAAAAACGCATGTACATATGGACTGGGTGCTATAAAATACTTCGCCCATCAGCCCATAAACAATCAAATGGGGATAATTTTACTTCTAATCAAAAACGCTTATAGTTTTCTACTCTTCAATAAAAATATATAATGTCAAATACCTCTCTAGCTAGTCAAAATTACCCACTCAGGTGTCATACATTATTACATATTACGTACTATGTATTACATTAAAACAAATCTGGATAAAGTACCCGGGTACGAGTACGGGGACGACACTGAGATACCCGAGTATGGGTACTATTTTCGAGTATTTTCGAGTACGGGTACAAGACGGGTACAGGTACATGGATTGAGATAACATTGCGGGTACGGGTACGAAAAATTTGTACCCGGATACTCGGGTATGGGTACGGGTATAGATACAAGTTATTAAAATACCCGCACTTCGGGTACGGATACGGGTACGGGTACCGATTTTTCGTACCCGTGCCGAGCACTGATTAATAACAATATGAGAATAAGGACAATGTTAAAAACTTCAGTTAATTCTGTAATCAGGAACATAATTAATCGCGCATTTTGTTGTTAAACTATAAAATCATCGCTTCGCGATAATTTGAAGCTTCACGTAGGGTGGCGTCAGCCATCGCCGTCAAAGTAGGATGAATTTTGAGCTTTCTCAAAACTTCAGAATTTTTTTCAAAAAAACTATCGGGCCGATTTTAACCACAGTTTTTAACGTTTTTCTAGTTAGTAGGAGATAACTGTCATTTGACTTGAAGTCCAAAACTTCAATATATGTATTTTTTCTCGAAAATTATCTAGCGAATTCACCAAAATAAGCACTCAGCCTTAAGTTTGACACAAAAAATGTCCATAAAAAATTTCATTGAAATCGGACCAGTAGTTTTTGCGTAATCTTGCGGAAGGACACACGGACGTACGGACAAGGCTTTAATACTACGGGGCTGACGCCACCCTAAAAATTGGAATTTTTGCTGCTTTACACGAGATAATCTATTACATTAAGTTGCATTGGAACGCATATAAAACACTGCAATTGCGTAATTTTGACTTCGAAGTAGTGGTCGGACCAATTCAATTCAGAATTGGAAATTTTTGATTTAATTCGATTCAATTCGATTCAGTAGCATTTCGATTCGCTTTGCAGCAAAGCCAAATTGAATGATTCGATTTGGGTATTGAACTGAATCAAATCATATCATGTGAATTGCAATTCAAACAATTCATCAAAACCGCTTCGGCTTCGCACGGGTACTTTTTTCCCGCATATTCAAAGTCCAAATACTACGTATACCACAACGTTTGTTATTTTAGCGTAGCTTTTACTATACCTTTTACAATATGTACACGACACTCCAATAACATAAGTAAAATGTTGTATTTTATCACTTGAATCGTTCGATTTACAATTCAATTCCATTCAATGAGTGAATTCAATCGAAATGAATTGGTTTGAGGCAAATTGAATCGAATATAGATTTTTCGATTCAATTCAAGCTTCAAATCGAATCAAATTGAAAAATTCGAATCAAATTGAATCGATCCGACCACTATTTCGAAGATAAACTGAGTAGTATATTGTTTTACACCTCTACGCGGGAATACATTTGGTGGATGCATTCACAAATATTCCACATAAAATTCACTACATATGTTTTAGTAACATAATTAAAGTTGTGAGCACGTATGAGCATGTAGATTATTACTTTTATTTATTGGAGGTGTTCTTGCCTATGTATCTTTGTTGCATGCAGTGTGAACCGACTCAGGTTTAACACTCACGCTAATTCCTCTTGACTTCAACTGATTCCCAAGACAATCACTTCTCGTTGCTCATTCCAATTCATTTGCTTGATTACAACGCATTGAAACGTCTCTCCTCAACAAACGAACTTTTTCAAATTCACTCGGTAGTGACAACTTATTTCTAAACTTACTTGCTTTAACTTTGAAATCGTACTAGTATGGAACAATTTTACACCGACAGGAACATTTTGCTCACAGGAGCTACTGGATACATTGGAAAATTAATCCTTGAAAAATTACTACGGAGCTGCCCACAAGTTCAAACAATATTTGTCTTAATTCGTGAAAAACGGAACCAGAGTGGAGTAGAACGGCTACCAATCCTTTTGCAAGCAAAGGTACACAATCGATAGATGTCTTGGAATTTAACTATCTTTTGTAACCTTGTCCAGAAGTCCTAGAACAAATAAAATTCGGGACAATTGACTTACACAAAACAATACAAAAACTAATTAATCGGTTTTGTATGCAAAATTTTAGTTTTTTGAATGACAATTGAAAAGCCTCATGTCATTCCACTATGCTGTATTCATTCCAATTTATCTTGTCTTTGCAATGGGCCAATCGAAATTTGCGTTCAAGTCAATTTCAAATCAACTTCATTTTGTAAAAATATTACAACTTGAAATTGCCAACTTCAAATAATGAACCTGTAAGTTGATTTCCGGTAATTGACTTTCTATTAAAAAATTGATTTGCAATAGGTCAAATACAACTGCGAGGCCAAAATTGAGTTGAAAATTCAATTTCAAGTACAACTTCAAGTTCAAATAATATGATAACTTGAGTTGTGAGGAGCCCTAATCATAAAACATGCGCAGATGTAGCGTGGAGAGTGAAATGTAGAGCTACTGGTAGAACGAACAGATGCAGACAGTAATTAATTCGTAATATGTATGCACGAATGTATAATTACATACTTCGTACAAATTTTTAAGGTTCTTTTTCAGACGTGTAGTGTTTAACTTATATTATTACATATGTGCTTGTCACTGTGAAAAAAGTTGGATTGTTCGCAGAGCCATGCGACTATATCAATCGTACGAAATAAGTACTATACCGAATTAACAAAAAATTATCTATCTACATAGCTAAGAGAATTGATGCTGCCGACCGAATGGCAACATCTGCAAATACTGGTGCAGATTTTCGTTCCATGGTGTGAAAGGGTCCTACTCGAATTCCAACGTTGGACACTGACTTTAAAAACTTCTCCACGAATCTTATCTCTTTTGGAGAGAGTCTGCTTTGCTTTAACGCCCGTAATATCTCCGTATTGAGTAGCTGTATGTGCTCTGGTATTGAAAATGCGTTGGAAAAGGCCAGCGTGAAAACAAGGGTGAATTACAGTGAGACTTGAATTAGAAATGCGGATAAAGCCATATTTTGAGAATAGCAGCTGACACCAAAAACACCCGAACCAATTACAATTAGAAGGCAGAATATTTTAACAAAATCTTAAGTAGGTTAAGAGTATTATTATAAAACTATTTTAAGAAATAATGTACACGCATCTAAAGGTTGTAAGGGCTTACGCCATAAAATCGACCCGAATAAAGATTATTATATATATATATTTTAACAAAATGTATGATTGACGCGTGGCCTAAATTGAAGAATTTTAATGAAAGCTCCGTTTCCTTGCAGAATTTTTTACACGAGGTCAAACGTTCTAAATGCAAAGAGTTCAGGTCATCTTTAAGGAATTGCCTTTGTTTTAGAATGCTAGAGTCAACTGTGTCTAAAAATAGAAGAACGTTTTCAAGCGCCATCAATCCGCAACATATTACCATTTGGTACAAAACACATTCATGAACGAGTAGCACAACGAATACCAATGGATTGTTCCAAGAATTTGGCAAATTCTGGTAAAGATGAATATTTTTGCAGATTACGGAAATCCATAAATTCACCACCAGAGACCACATACAAATCATATGTGGACAAAAAACAACGAACATTTCCTTCCTTGACATTTGTTTTACTCTTAATCCGATGGTACTTTGTTGTTGTTGTATACCTAAAAGCATAAAATTTCATATTTAAGAATAAAAGTTATATGCGCCATACAATTTTAAACAAGTCTCATAACTAAGCTATTTAATCAATTGAAAATATTTTACCATCCGGGAAAACAGAATTAAACACAAATATTGTAATTTCCGGAGTTTCTAAAGTTGTGTACCAAGTGATAATAATCCCAGACATTCCACCCACGCAATACATAAATGAAAATACAATTTCGTAGAGATTGATTGCTCCGTCAGTGTATAAAGCAACGGCAAGGTAGTATGTTGCTTGAAGTATTCGAATAATTCCAGAAATAAAAAAATATTTTCAAAGAATCTCCTTGTATTTGTTAGCACGCCGTAGCCTGACCGTCCCATTCTCAGAAAAATTTAAGGCAAACGGGATTAAACAGCATTTTGAAAGTATTTGTAAGTACTGGAAATAATCTCGAAAATCAGCTGTACGTATCATTTTCAAAAGTTGCTCTGAAATTAACACAGTAAATCATGCCATACAATCAAAAATTGCCAATACACGCGTATCCCAAAAACCTGAAAATACTGAACTACGTGTGCACTCCAGCTAAATAGGTGACCATATGAAATAATTCTAAGCTGCCTTTTCCTCTTCCCTGAATATAGTAATTGTTGAATACATAATAAGTAACTAGTCACAGAAGAAACTGTTTCACAATAAAAACACAAAACTATCGTTTATATTGGGTTTAACCCGGAAAGATCATTGACTGTAATTGTGATATGTATATGTAAGGGGGAAAATAGGTAAACTAAGTTCAGTGTGACTAGTGGCTGTAGAAGTTGCTTAATAGTAAATAGGAAACAATAATATACATGTTATAATGGTTTAATTTACACCCCAAAAACACCATTAGTTTTAATTATAGTATATATGTTCTTCGGAAAGGGAAAATTACTTATCAAGTACTAATTTCCTAGTCACCGGAGGAATTTCCCAACGTATAGTGATTAGAAAGCATTTAAGTAAGTTACAGAGCTTGAATAACACCCCAAAAATAGGATCGAATGTTTGTAGCTATAATAATTGTTCTGTAGCCAACTCAAAGACAAAATAGGCCTTAAATGATATTGGGCATTTGTTAAAACCGTCAAATAACGAAGAAAGCATCAAATATGATACGACATTGTTTGAGAATAGATATTCCTCATGAATTCAAATTATCATAAAGCAGACGCGTGGGATCAACATTGTACACATCAAATTTTAATAGTTTTGCTGATACGATGAAATTCCATGAGTGTTTCATTATTAAGCTATACATTGAGAAAACATATTTGATTCTATTCATGACATTCCCAAAAACTAGTTAAGCTTGTCACACTCAAAAAGTTAAATGTCAGTGAGAGGCTCTAACTCTCTTCCTATGACTATCTTAACCTAGTGTAAGTATGAGTAATTATTACACGAGTAATAATTATGAAATGCTTAAAAACTAGAAAGAGCCGGAGAGATGTTCACGGTTTGAACGCTAAATTGAGAGTTCCCTTTATTCTATATTCCTTTCCTCAACTCCCAAGGTAATCTAGACGCTCACCGTCCATTAACCTTATAGATAAGCGTACCTTACATTTCAGGGTAATTCGTATTATAATATTATTTATATAAGTAACTGGAAGGATCGTATCCTTACATCTCTCCCCCCTTCCCCCTTAATGAACGTCCTCGTTCATTGTCGCACACGGGGCTTTTATTTTAATTTATGTTAGAGGTAGATTAACATTTATATTTTTCGCCCAAAACAAAATTCATATACACCAAAAAAAATCATAATGCCTACATTCACAAATAAAATGTATTCTTTTTCACATTAATTTAATTCTACTTAGTACACTTCACTAGTCTTCATCAATCTTCATGATGATTCTTCTATTCTCTACCTGTTTCCTCTCCTTCTTAACTGACGTTCCGAGACGTTGGTGGTTGTATCCACGATCCATACCAGAGTCCTAAAGAGAGACAAGAGAACAAGTGAGCTACATTATCCCACAAAAAACACCATCTCACAATTACACATACTTGCGAACTACTGAGACTGTATACTGTTAACTCTTATTCAAAGAGCAAAAAAAAGCATCTGAAGAAGGCCGTTATATCTTATTATGCCCTTACAATGTCAAAACTTAATCCTTAGTACCGTATACTCGCAACGCTTTATCTTATCTTTTATCTTAATGCACATTATTTTCTTGTATGTAGAACCTAGAATTATTAAAACGCGGCTTAAAAGTTTTAACACAGCGCTTACTCTTATACCTCTAAATGAGGGGAAATCATTTCCGGTATTATTTTAAGGTATAAATTGAATGTTTAGCTTGTTTCCCAAAAAGATATGAAAGAATCCAGAGGTAATGACCCGAGGGAGCGCAAAGCTGGATTTTTAACATTTTCCGAAATCCCAGAGTTACTCAGCCTAGATCGAGCAGGTTAGAGGTTTCGAAGTTATATATGCAAACAATGTCACCGATCCTCAGGGTTTCATATAGAGCCTGAAGATGACTCACCCAGGTTTAACTCTATCTTATGGAGATTGACTTAATTAATTTTTTTAAAGGAGTAAGATTTTTAAGGAGGTTTAAAGTTTAAAGTTTCAACGATATTGTATGAATTTATCAAAATGAGGACAAAAATGAAGAAGGTAGGTATTCGATCTATGTTTGCTGACCCAACTCTCGTCTTTCGGAGTGACGGCCCCCAACCCCGCACTATGGGTCTATGCTTGAAGAATTCTTTTTGTGAAAAAACTGAAGGCAATCCCAAAGTGAAAAAATACCGAAAAGGAAAAGAAAATTACATGCCAAATGAGAATGGCTTTTTAAATGGTTTTGCTTAACCTAATTAAATGTATTTACAACAAAATTAAATTGTAGGTATCTTATAACCCTGACTCCATGAAACTATTTTGTATGGCTATTTTAACCTTAAGATATTAAAATATTAATAAAATCAATAAGATTAATATAATTAGGTATTCCCCTGGTTCTTAATTATGAGCTAAATAAGATACCTGGCCGGAGGGAGAAAAATTAAAGGTTACCCATCGGAAACCTGAACTCAGAGCTCGCTTTCAGCGCAATTTCCTGAAATCTGGCGCCTGATGTGGGACTGCAGCTCTCTTCTCCCGAGTCCCTCTTCTAGGTCCTTCAGGTCGGATATCCTCCGCTAATGGGCTATTAATGAAAGCTCTATGGGCGGCCGCTTTCGCTGCTGGACGGGCTGGAATCGGATGATTCTCGAATTCCGGGATTGATTTCCTACTCTTAGATGAGACGACAGAAATCTTCGAAGAGGTCTCTCTTCCCTTCGAGGCTCCCAGCACTAATCCGCTGATAGGATTTATGGTTTGTTTTCCCGGACTCTGGCGATGACCACTTATCCCAGCTTGAACGGGCATCGGAATCTTCCTTGGTGGAGTTCTAACCTCTGGTGGCGGGATTTCCGCCAAAACTTTTGGGACGTCCTTCCGGATCGATAACCCTACTAATAATTTAGCAGGACGGATTAGTGGAGTTGGAAGTGGATCACAGTTCTCTATATTGTCGTTTCCACTCTGTTGGTTGTCCTGGTTGAGAGAATGTTCAGCTTCTCTTACAACCTTCTCTGGGGTTGCGTCCTTAATCCCCTTTCGGATTTTATTAAGGATCTTCTCCGAACTGTCTCCCGCCTCGTATTCCAGGATTGGAGTCCCTTGTTCGTTTGTAGGACTTTCCCTTGGCGTGGACACTAATGCACACGAAAGGTCTTCCCCTGTAATGGAATTTGAGACATTCGTTAGGTCTTCAGTTGGTGTGTACACTACTGCACTGGCACGGTCTTCCACTCGTGTGTGATGTACAGCAGTAGCACGGTTTTCCACTCGTGTGTATTTCTCCACACTTGGGCGGGCTTTTTCCGGGATGTCCTCTTCTCCCACAATGACCTTCTGGCCTGTCTGGGATGCGGATCCAACCGAGTCGTTCCTGACAACTTCAGCGCACGTCGGGGACGAATGACCACTACCGATCCGCGGGGTTGTGGCTAGTGCTTCCTCCTCGGATAAGTTACTGTTGAAATAAACAACACCATTATCAACATTCACTCTTTTAGGGTTTTCCCTTTCATCTTTACCATTAACCTCGTCATGAGTATCTCTATCTGTTTTCTTTCTAGAGAGATCCTTCTTTTTCCTTAATGTGATTCAGTCTCTTGATGGCTCCAATCTAGACGGGGTTTCCACCATGACCGAGCCTGATTTATTTTCAGCTGTATCTACTATTGTAGATCCCTGAAAAGGTTTGGTGAATCTGTATGGAGTATAATCCATCACAGGTGAGTCGAATAAATTCGGTGACTCGTTATCCTTGAGTCCCGTAAAAACTAGCGGTCTGCTTTCCGGATTGCTAGACTCGGATTGGTCTTGACAAGTTTTCTCCAAAACCCTATTTGGATTGGGCGTAGATTTATCCGTTGACTTTTCCATAGCGTTGGGGGATTTGTTGGCAATCCAATTATGAAAAGCTGTAGAAAATATCTTCTCGGGACTTACTTTCCGGTCCGAGATTTGTTGGGCTCCCTCTGGAGTATTATAAATACTCTCCCTTGAGCTGGAAGATGCTGCCAGTACTTCGGGCGATCCTTTTGACGACTTTGGGTCCGAGAATGGGGTTCCTCTATGATCCAAAATTGAGCTGGTATGCTCGGGGGCATCTTGTATTCATACGGCTGTAGGAATATTTCAGGTACTGGTAGGACTTGCGGTTTTTGAATAAGGAAAAACTCACATTTATCTGGACCTGCATGTTTTGTGACACAATCAATACTGGCCATATCCATATAGTAGTCTGACATCTGGATATTATTGGTTCTCTTTCTTCCTGGATTTATTTTGTCCACTATTTGCAGCGGATTCTCCTTACTCCTGGAATGGTTGTGGCTTCTATTGGTCTCCTCTTGACTGCTGGGACTACTGTTCGGCTGACCCTTTTGACGGAGATTCCAATTCTCAGAAATTTCTTCGTCCTCTTTTTCACTATCCGGCGGAACGGGAGTTCTAGGGAAACTGTGGACTGAGGGATTCTGTTCTGAAAATAATGTGGGAGGATTAATTTCATTTTCCTCCTCCTCATTCAGAGACATTGAATGGTTCCCACGTTGCGTGAGTGTTGGCGCTTCCTGCGGGTGTACAGGGGAGACTATCAAGTCTTGATCCTCGACACTGGAAATAGAAACAAAATGTAGATTTCCACCGGGGTTTGGTTCTGGGGTTTTCCCGTCCTAATCCTCGTTCCAATCCATCGGGATTCTTTCCACTGTCACCGCCGTTGAATTATTTATAACGGTTTGAGAATTCGGATTTTCTATCCTTGAATTCACCATACTGTTTCTGGTACGGAGTCTGGTTTGAACTGGGGATCTGACTACCTCTCGGGCAGTCGAATTTGGTGGTTGATATTGGTCATGGGAGGAGACTGACCTCACTGGGTCACGAATCAGAGCTTCGTGTGCGAGCACCTTAGCGTCTCCCTCTATCCTTGCTAATGGGATTTTAGCTTGCACTCTGTGGATCCACGGCGAGATTCCATACCCGTAAGATGACCCAATGATCACTGGCGGAATTTGAGGAAGGGGCTCACTACTGGGCTCATATTTGACCGGTGTGCCTCTCTTACTTCCTGAAAAGATGTTTGAAGGTTATGGCTATTAATGACCTTATGCTTAAAAACGTCGGCATAATCGTCTTGCCAAGCCACCGGAGGATTGTACGGCTTCATGTTGTGAGAGTGGACTCTCATCATCCTGTGCCGGTTCCATTGGTCTCCGCGGTACTCTACATCAAATGATGTTGTACCTCTTGAGGCTGTAATCTCATAAGGGCCAATCCATCTTAAATCGAGTCCTCTTCTGGTCCCATCATTTAGCCAGACAAGATCTCCAATTTTAAAATTATTTGGTTGACGATTTTTGTTAAAAGTCTTAGCTCTCTGTTCTTGAACTTTTCGGGTATGACAGTTGGCTTCGAAGACACGATCCTTACGTGCTTCTTCCCGCTGTTCATGTGATATGGGCTGGTTGACATTTGCTGTCGGAGTGACTAAATCCAATTTAGTCTTGGGAGTCACAGCATAAACGAGGCTGAAGGGAGTATATTTTGTCATGGAATGTACGTGCTGATTGTGGGTTTTGCAAGCTGACCCCAATAGCTCATCCCAATTATCCTGTTGACGGGACACATATTTTCGGAGGTACCTTTTTATCTCCATGTTGTTTCTCTCAACATTTCCGTTTGATTCGGGGTGATTGGGCATGATCTGGATGTGGGTAACTCCCTTCTTTTTTAGAAAGTTTTGGAACTCCGCTCCGGTAAAATGCGTTCCATTATCTGAAACAATGTAGGGGACGACTCCAATCTGATTGAATATTAAATTCTTTAGGAGCCTACACGAATCCCGAGCTGTAGCTGTGGGAGTCGCAGCTGCCCATGCGTATCTACTGGTATGATCAATGGCAACGAATATAAACTTGTTACCCGTTTTTGAGGTAGTAAGGGGTCCAACGTAGTCGATGGCTATTCTTGTGAAGACGTCATCCGGCGGGGGGACTATTTTCATTATTCCTCTGGGTTTGGCAGTGCGATGATTGGAAGATTGACAAGTGACACATCCTTTTATGTAGTTAAGAATGTCGACTCGCATCCCCTTCCAATAATAGCGGGACATCAACTTCTGAGCAGTTTTATACAAGCCTATATGACCTCCATCCTCACCATCATTGTGGGCTAGTTTAAGGACAGGTCCTCTGAGTGTTGATGGAACTATTAATTTGAATGGTTCTGATGACCTGTTGTCCACTTTGTACAACAGTCCCTGGATAAGAGCGTGCCTACTGGACAATTTGTTGGCCAGTTCTCCGTCGCTCTCTCCATTCTTCTGAAGATCGTCAATGATACTTTTGAGATTAGAGTCCGAGTGCTGATGCTTCTTGAATGCTTCAGCATTTCCTCCGAGGATTATTTGAATGACTGGCTCATCTCCGTGGATTTGCTGCTCATTCTGCATTGTTAGTGGAATTCTTAGGGATCTCACGGGATACCGTGAGAGACAATCTACATGAGGAATCTTCGCCCCAGGCACGTGTACAATTTCCTTTTCTTGTTGTACAAGTTTCAGCTGCCGTCGTGCCAGCCGGGAATGCGGATCCTTCATGTTGTTGAGTTGAGTGAGCGCCTTATTATCCGTCTGGAGAAGTATCTTCCTTCCGTAGATATAGGGTCGAAATTGTTCGAAGGCAAAAATCACTGCCAGGCCCTCCTTTTCCACCGCGGAATATTTTAGTTCCACGTCCTTAAGGATTCTGGAGGCAAAGACAATAGGTTTCCAGGTTTTGTTGTCTCGTGACTGCTCACAAACGGCTCCGAGACGGTATCCGCTGGCATCCGTTGTGACTCGTACCTGAGCGTCGGGATCAAAGAAATCCAGGACTGGGGCTGAGATCATCGCTTCCTTTAATTTTTGGAAGGCGTGTTCTTCCACTTCCGTCCAAACAAACTTCACGTCCTTTTTAGCAAGGTGATGTAGGGGTCGTGCCATTCCGGCGAAATCTTCGATGAATGTTCTGTAGTAGTTACAGAGCCCGATGAACGATTGTACTTCCTTAAGTGATGTTGGGCTGGGAAATTGTCTGACGGCCTCAATGTTTTCTGGATCTGGTCCGGAGCCTTCCCCATTCACCACATGACCCAAGAAGTGCAACTCATTAAAACCAAAATAGCACTTGGTCAACTTAAAAGTCAACTTAAAAGGTTAAACATGGCAGCTCTCTTGAGGACCATTTCTAAACGTATCAAAAGAGTGTCAAAATCATGGGCATATATTAACAAATCATCGATAAATACAAGGGCAATTGAGTATTTTAGATCCCCAAGTATCGTTTCCATCATGGACTGATATTCAGCCGGGGAATTCTTGTAACCAAATGGAAGGCGGTTGTAACAAAACTTGCTCCTGTGGGTTGAAAATGCAGTCTTAATTTTGCTGTCTTCCGAAAGTAGCATTTGAAGAAATCCCTGGAGAGCATCCAAAGTGATGAACCAGGTTGATCCGGCCAAGTGGTCAAAACAATCGTCGATCCTGGGGATCGGGTAGGTGTTCTGGGTGACCTGCGAATTTAGTTGCCGCAGATCCACGCAGACCCGATATTGAAGATTTCCTTGGTCGTCCTTCTTCTTCGGGACGACGATCACTGGAGAGTTATAAGGAGATACGCAAGGTTCAATAACTCCTAGCCGTAGGTTACTTTCAACATGCTCGTCCAGGACCTTCTTCTCGGTGTGGGCGAGTCTGTACGAGTATTTATGAAAGGGCTTATTGGATCCTGTGTCATTTGCCACTGGAGGATAATTGACTACTCCGAGCTCTTCGTCTGAGCGGGCGAAATTGATAGAGTATTTGTTGAGTTAGTTGACAATCCTAAATTTCTGTTCCTCAGAGAGATTGGGACCCAACTTCAATTCTTCTTTGGAGAAGGGATTCCTCTGCTCTTGCGGGGATTGACGGAGTTCAGGAGGAAGAAAATCGTACCTTGGATCTTCTGCAATTATCATGTTGGAGTCATCAAACGGCTCATTGTGTCCAATGTACCTAATTGCAGGCATTGTGACATGAGTCTCGGTTGGGTTCAGGATGGCTGTTTGTGCCCGGCCATTCTTTAATCTTAAAATTGTATTTCCGAAAAGAATTCCTTTTTGCTGATTCGGGTTTGCTGTCATCACGATATCCCCGGACGCCTTTGGGTCTCTGGAGAATACGGTGACTTGCCTCCAAGTCATGGCTGGAATTTCATTTGGAAATTTTGTGTAAAGAGAAGTTGAAAGTTTTCGAATCCCTGGTTTTGGGAATATTTCCTTGACCATTGGAATACCTTTAGAGCTGACGGTTTTTCCGTCCCCATAATTGCTAGATATTGTTAGTTTCGAATCTCCGGATTCTGATGTGGGCAATCTGTGAACCCCATGATATATGTTTGATGTTAGAGTCGACCTACTATCTTGATCCTGGACGTCCGAAGTCAGTGATGCTCTTTGTGGCTCACTTGCATTTGGATCGCCTCTGGAATGATTAGTTTCGGTTTGCTTAACCCTATCCAAACGTGATGGGATGAATTGCTCATCATAGTCCGGTGAGTATAAAGAAGATGAAGGTAATCTGGCTACTGTTGAGCTCACTTCTCCCAACCTAAATTCCTCTTCCGAGACTTGCGAGTCTGTATGAGATATTTGCGCATCTCCTTCAATTCGGATGATATTGTTTGCGGTACTGATGTCCAACAAAAATCTCCTGTTGAAGTTTTCGCCTAGTAGCAGCAATGAATCCATTTCTTCAATTATGGCGAATTCATAGCTGAGAGGTCGATGGGGGTCAAAATCTAAATGAAAATAAAGTATTGCGGAACGGTTGTAAGGTCCACTCATATCTTTGCATATGGTGCCATAGCTTCTATCTTGGTGGGAGAACACTTTTATGGATTTTGGACAATGCCTCTCCATGTAGTACACTGTGGCGGCTGCAATTGTTGCTAGCTCTGACCCGTGTCCACTGTGGATCTCAGCTTCATATTGTATCCCATAATCCTTAGTAGGTATGTTCTCTGCTTCCTTTGATATGACAGGTTCCATAAGCGAAGAAATGCGCGTCCTAGTTTTTCATCTTGAGTTGATTGACTGTCTCCTGAGTCCGGAGATCTTGGTTCGCTGTCTTCGTCAGCTCTTCTGATCTTGGGTAGTGATCTGAGCTGCATTCTTGATTGTTCCCTGATCTCAGGTGGAACTTCTCTTTTTCTTGAAGAATTTCGGGGGTATTCTTCTTTTTTCTTTACTTCATCTGGGATCCTTTCGGGTGTCGGCAAAATTGGTGGCGGACACAAGGTTCCAGGATGACTTGACGAGGCTCTTGCCTCTGGTTGGGTCCTCCCATCATCATTCTGTATAAAGTTATGTTGATGTAGATTATCTTGAGTCCTAGCAACTTGTGTGCTTAGGTCCAAGATTTTCTTTTGTATGAAGAAAGAGACTGGGTGATGAGGCTGGATAGTCTGAACGTCCCCGAACGTCAGACTATTCAGTTTCCCGAATTTGGTTGTTGAGGTGGTGCCTGGGAAGTCCATGGGTTAGGATTCCCTTGAGCCAATTGAGACTGAACGGGTTGTTGAACCCATACAAATTGTTGAGTTTGGTTAGCCTGTGGTTGATGGTTTCGAGGAGCATACCCCCTATTCATCCAGTCCGGTTGTCGTCCCGTTTGGTTAGGTTGTGAATTATTATGTTGTGGCAGATTGGGTGGGGCTTCTGTCCACTGTTGTTGAGGGCCATTTTGTTGTACATAATTCTGTTGTGGGAGGAAATTATCCTGAGGCTGTGGAGGGTTTTGGTACTGTTGCCCCGCCCTGAAGACGTCCTCTAACATTACTACGCTGATTGTACTGATGCTGAAGTGGTTGCCCCTGACTTATATTGGGATTAGTGCCGTAGGATGAATTAGGTAAATTAAAGTTTGTACCTTTCAGAGGTCCTTTAACCTGCCGACCTTCAAACAATGCGTTGAGGCGATCCAGCTGGCGATTTGCAATATCACGGTGCATATCCCTACAGTGTATGGTAATGTGATTGGACCTGTTGCAGTAGTCACAGCCTCCCTGACTTGTGAGTGCTCTGACCGAACTTGTGGCCAACTGTGGAGCTTGGGATGTAAATGAGCCCGATGAGGTCACTGCTCCCTTTAGCCATGGATTTACCTCCTGGTCCTTTAGCATCCCATCCAGGTTTTCAATGAGCTCCTCGATGGTTTTGGACGGAGTGCATGCTATGGACCTCATGCATGCAGGAATCTTTGGCCAAGCCTTCCTAAAAACGCGCTCCTTAGGCATGTTTGGGTCGATTTCCCAGCATGGTCGAGCCAGCTCTGAAACAAATGATGAGGCAGACATGTTAGATTTTAGTTTAAAATTTTCCAGGTCGGCTACTTTCTGTTCTAGCCTTTTTTCCTGGCAAAATTTTTCACACAAATTAACCGAGAACCATTGCCAAATAGACTGGCTAGATTTGGTACTATCCGCTTTTCGTAAACGGATTTGCGGTACCTGGTAGCCAAACCATTCCTTGACAGCTTTGTCGGGAGAATCTGCAAAAAATCTATCTATATTATTAATGACATCATCATATGAGATCACTAACCTTTTCCTTTCCCGTTCCACCTTATCAATGAATTCATTGGGGTCTTGGTCACTTACATAGTGCCGGACTTCTGACCTGAATTTTTCTTGGCATCGGTAGGAGTTGTCCGCCTGTCTGAAATCCTGTTGTGGATTAATTCCGACCAACTGCACTGGGAATTCTACTCCGTTGAGACTGATAAAAGGTGCCTTTGGTGGAACCTTTTCCCCCTCATCTCCGGAATTGGACCCTGTGGACGGATGCCTGGACTTCTTGCCTTCTCCTTCGTCGCCGGATCCACTCATTGTTAGTGGCACAGGTGACTTGGGATCACAGGTCAAAATTCACAGAATTAATATTAACTATCCATAATTGATTCAAAAATGTTACCAACGGCACTCAGTTCCTCTCTCCAGGACGGTCTTGACAATCCAACGGCC
Organism: Allacma fusca; assembly: GCA_947179485.1. Lineage (NCBI taxonomy): Eukaryota > Metazoa > Arthropoda > Collembola > Symphypleona > Sminthuridae > Allacma > Allacma fusca. The sequence continues at coordinate 81,592,475 of OX359245.1, read as the reverse complement.
GTTTTAAGGATCAGCAGGGTGGGGCCATCTTGAGATAATGCCCAGACGCAGAGTAGCACTTTAGATCTTAATTTATTTTTAAGAATTAAAAATACCTAATTTTAAGTTAAATTTAGCACTGCTTGGCTGTGCTAAGGACGGGAGAAAAGAAATGAAGCACCTCCACCAGAAATGAGAGGCTCTAACTCTCTTCCTATGACTATCTTAACCTAGTGTAAGTATGAGTAATTATTACACGAGTAATAATTATGAAATGCTTAAAAACTAAAAAGAGCCGGAGAGATGTTCACGGTTTGAACGTTCCCTTTATTCTATATTCCTTCCCTCAACTCACAAGGTAATCTAGACGCTCACCGTCCATTAACCTTATAGATAAGCGTACCTTACATTTTCGGGTAAATTGTATTATAATATTATTTATATAAGTAACTGGACGGATCGTATCCTTACATCAGTGAGCTTTATGTACAGGGTTTGATTAAACTAAGACACGTGGAGTAATTATTTGTTTTACTGGTATACCATATAATGATAGACGAAGATTAAGGCTAATTTGGAGAACAGTCAGCGATAACGCACGCTTTAAGATTGAGGGGACAATATTTGATAGCACTTTGAGAATATATTGTAAGATAATTATGAATTATAATTATTTGCATCTATCCATCAAATACGTTAAAAAATATTTTGCACACATGTCTCATACGAAAATTTTTATTAATTCATCCAGCACTTTCAACTAACTAATTGCAGAAAACAGCTATTTGAAGTAATAAATTCGCCTTCTCAAATTCAGCCATTAAATGTAATGAAATACAGAGCATGAAAAAATAATAACTCATTTAACTCATCATAAGGAGTCCTAAAAATACATTAGATTGAACTTTGGGATTTTCTATGTGGAAGGTGCTTATTTGCTTGCATAAGGTTCACTTATTACGTTACCTTCATTTATTTCTTTTAATACCCGCTTAAAATTTGTCTTGTTGGGGTACGTCTATAATGGAAGGGAAAATTCAACGACGTTTTGCAGCTCGCGCAACAATGCAGTCAATTCGTGAACTCACAACTGACAATGTGTGCCAGCTCTCTTCACTGCAAAGAACCCTGCTGGTGCAAAAGGTTTTTAAACGGATTGTAGTTTAAAATTAAAGGAAGGCTATTTTTAAAAAGAAGGCTGAAGGCAAAAACGAGTGTAAATATTTTGGAAGGAAGGGTGAAGGAAGGCAGATTTTTTAGAGGGCTTTATTCTAAGATATGTTGAAGGGGAAATTTTTACTGAATTTTCGCCTTCGAAGGCTTGAAGGAAGGCTATTTCTTTTGCGCATCCCTGGTCTACATCACATCAAAATATTTAACATGATATTGATTACATTGGTATGATTGGGATAGCAGTGAACACTTATTCGTTACGGCACCACGTTGATTTTCTTTTAGTAAATATTTTTGTTTCATAACGCAAAAGTAATAGTTATATTATGACAGTAATCCAAACATGCTAAGAGAAGTATTAGCTGTATGTATGTATGTCTGAAAAAAGGAGAACTTTAACATCGAAGACTAGATTTGTATTCTGAAATGTTCTTTATGTACAAGTACAAAATCGTGCATTCTGATTTCGGATTCAAATAACTAATCTGAAAGCGACAGTTCAAATATGTATCAAGGCCAGGTCAGATCAAATTTGTAAGTACAAAAAAATTTAAAAAAATAAGTTGAACCTTCAACATCGAACTCAAGTGAAATCCTAATTTTAACTTAAATTTCCGAGTTCAAGTTAATAATTTATTAGGTGATGGCAAGTCATATATATAGTGTCCTTTATTATTCCCGAATATGTATATATACATACAAAGGCCACCGTGCTCTTATAGTGATACTTATGTGCTATTTTTGGATGTAGTTTGGAAAATAAAATTATTATAATTTCAAACGTTTCATTGCATTTTAACATGGGAATTTTGAATAGTTTCAATAGTCCAAATGTAGCAAAATTCAACCTTCGGAAGCTTTATAATTTTAGAGTAATTTAGATGTTTTTAAGTTAGTTTAAGTTGTTCATTTTTAGGTCAGTAAACAACGCATATAATTTGTCAAAATTTCCATTGGAGTTTTTCCGTGCCTAGCATTTAAAAATTCCCATGGTAATATGCATTCAAAGTTTTCAATTTAGAATAATTTTATTTTAATAAGTCGTATATTGTGATAATAACCGACTTAAAAAAACCCGTGATTTGTGCAATTGAAGCCAAATTATACGTGTACTACATTTGAATAAATGGAAAAGCAGTGATGCATCCAATAATAGAAATGACCACGTATAACCCACTGCGTCGCAGTTTGCTTATATCGAATCGTGAGTAGAAAATTACAGATAGAACGACAATATTTTGCAGTGAGACATCTTTCAAGATGGTGTTTTAGAAAATGTGTTCAAAAACTTTATTCCCAGATACGAAGTGCTACCAATACGACACCTTGGACGAGTGATAGAGTATTATTTATTAAAAATTCTGTATTCTTTTTCAAGCCGAGATTTATTTATAAACGTAACATTTTCAACTGGAGTCATAAATCAATGATTCTGACATTATAATTTCTGGAAGCTTTATAATCACAAACCACAATAATGATTAGTAATGTTTTGGTTTGCTGGTTTGTGGCATTACTGACAAATGTATTACATGTATTTTTAATAAATGTGGAAGTAAATAAAGTTTGAAAACAGATCACCCGCGACAACGCAAGGAAGAAAATGAGAACAGTTGTGCATTCAAAACGTTAGGGAAAGATTTTCCTAAAGAAAACGAATTGTTTTTCATCATCAATGTCCCTACAGTTTTAGGATACTCTTGAAGAGTCAATAAATATGATTTTACTGTAGAGTTGAAGAGAGTAAGGAGAAACTATAAACTTCAATACCTTCACTGGATTTCACTGCAATTACAAATCTACAATTTCCCCTCTTAGCAATTTTGATGTTGCTTGCAAGGACTTTTAGTTTCCCTCTAACAATGAAACTCACTCCTTTCCTCTACCTATTGATGGTTCTCCTAGCTCCATCTATCACAGTCGTTGAAGGACAACAGCGTTGTGGAGATACTTGCGCTATGACTGCAGACTATGCATGTGCCTATATAGATAATTCTGCTGGAGGCAGTAAAAGCAGGACACATAAGTGTATTTGGTATTATATTATTTTTATTTTTAATTAATTATTGTAATTCGTTATATATATACATATATAACAAATGTTCAAATTTAATTTCGTAGTGAAAAGATAATAATCGACTAACGATTATCTTATAGAGCAAGAGTAGACGAATTAGTATACGAGTAGTATTCTGAAGTTTTTGAGCTTGAACTGCTTAACGTGAACCAAATCAAATGTCTTTTGATATTTGTTAAAGGACTTTGCATGGTCCGTAGAGGACCTTGCTGATGAGAGGATTCCCTCAATCTGCAGATTGGACGCCGGTTTTTTGTCTGTATCTGACAAGCACCCAAATTTCTGCACATTCCTTGGTATTTTAGCCTACGTGTCCAGGGATTGGTGGCTACCTTTATCGTTAGGCACTTTTAAGAAATTTCTTGATCTTTGAAGTGAAAATTTGATTGCACTTTTTTTAAATTTCGGGTGTAATAAAGTAATAAAATAAAACAATGATTTAATGAGTTTCCGGAGTTTTGAAAACCCACTAACGGTGTATGTAGGAAAAAAACATGAGCCCCTTTTCTGCCTCCAGACACACGCTAGCTTACAATATTCGGGTCAAGATGAGAGCCGTGTGGTTACATGGCGTTTGCGACATCGGAACATTGACCTATAAATGCTTAGTTGGGAGAATGTCTGCGCTGAGTAAATCAGTGGCCAATTTACAATATTTCGTGTAGATCTACATTCCTGGCTACTTTATTAGCTACTGCTAACTAATCTATTGCTAGCTTATACATAGTCACACCATGAACACTTGCTCCATCATTTAGAAAATTACACATGAGCTTAACATTTAAGTGTTTACATGCGAAATGCAAATTTCGCCTAGTATAATCTGCAGGATGATAAAGATTTATAACAAAGTACAGAAACTCACAGCCGCTGTTCGAGAAATACAAAGGACGGATTTTCGATTTCGTACGGAAAATACGAAATCGCTTCACAACAGCCTTGATAGATTAGATCAGAAATGCTTTAATTTCCGCATTGAGGATGTAATTATTAAAGACTACTTTCGCAACTGCGCCTATGGTTTAAAATTTTACGTTTTGCAAGAAGAGCACAGCGATTTGCCCCGAGCAAGGAAACATTTCAGAAGGTTTCATTTATTTCTGAAAACAATTTGTTATTTGTTTATTATAAGGAATTATAACGAAAATATGACGTGTGACTAATTTGATGTGCAGGTTACGCATGCTGTACTTGGCTGTGTGGGCAATTCCTATCTTTTTCGTAATAATCTCACTGATATGGATGACAAGCAGTTCAGATATCGGTAACGGTTGATTATCAGTACGATAATTGGTTCCCGGCGTTACGTGGCATCCTTGGAGAAATATTTGAGCATTACTATTAAAAACTATTTTCGAAAAATTGTATAGTCCAATTATGTCTGTCACTGTTAATCAGTGTACACTGCGTTGATTTGACAATAAGCCCATTACCATACCCTATGAAGTCTGAGTTACTGTGGCTACTGTATACCTAAAATAAATTTATATTATTATTATTTTATGAAGATGCATGATGGAACAATGCCAATTGTGATACGTTACAACCTTCATATAATGACCACCTCTGAAGTGACTATTCCTCTTTAGTGATACCAAATCATTCCCAGAATTTTTCCATGCATTACAATTTAGGCTCCTCATATCATGTCTTACAATTAGCTGTAGTCACGGTTGGCAAGTGGCAAGAATTGGCCTGGTCAATATTGGGTAAAATCCGGTACTAACCGGCCTGGTCCGGTTGTATAGATTAGCGTAAAATGGCCATAACTAATAGTATCCAAATAAATCCACCTTCTAATGAAAACCGGTTTTAACCAAAAAGTACCACCGGCTTGGCTAATATTACGCATGGAGGACAGAAATGAATAAAGGCCATAATCGGTAAAGGAAAACACATTTTTAGCAATTTATTCAACCGTTAGTATTTATTAAATATTTTTAAAAAATTCATCTTTGTTTTAATATTTCCAAGCAGTTATTCGGTAATGAAATGATTATGAGAAATAAAATAATAAAAGAACCAAAAACCATCCCAGAAGTGACACTCACTGAAGTGCGGAAAATCCTGCAGAGAACTACCGGTCTGCCACAATATTTGAATTGGGCTGCTAGGTAACTAACGAAAATTGTATTTATATAGGGAGTAGGTAGGTGCGTACGTAAAAGAAGCGGAGTTTTAATTTTTCGGAGAACGTCGCGTGATCGGACATAATTGTTACGAATTATTACCATAAGCCAAAAGATGCCGGTAAAATCCAATATCAACCACTGGCCTGGACATTAAATTATTTAACTGGATAGTATTGGCGTTTATTTTATTTTAGCAATTAGAATCCATATAATATAAAAACCGGTTGTTCCCATTTCTTCCCACTGGATTGGCCTTTATTGATAAAAGCCGGTTTTTTTCCAACCCTGGCTGTAGTGTCTACAAGAATAGTTTCCGTAACTAATTGTACGTCCTATAGTGGTTTTCATTGTAAACTCATAATTTCCAGGACAATTCTGCGCAATGGAACCATGCAACGAAACGACAATTGAAAACTCGATAAAAACAGTTGAATTATTTGACCGTAATAAGATATGAACATCCGCATGTGCGTGCTATTCTTAAAACATACCCCATAAGAGCCTCTCTGCCCCATAGAGCTGCGTATAATTATATATGATGTTTATGGGTGAATGTTTCCCAGACTCACGCGATTGAAGCAACTATCTAATAGCTATATGTTCAACACAGTATACTTACTGATTTTACCATTATGCACCATAGAGTTATCGAGCTATGGATAAGCTATGGAGAAGGAAGAGAAATTAAATCATCCGGGTTTGGCAGTTCAACTAAACAATTAAAGTTTTTAGGTTGAGACATAGTGGAGGATGAAAAATGGTTGAAATGGAAACCAAAGGACTGTTTATATGTGCACGTGGAACAATTTCAAAATTGTTTGTAAAATTTGTAAAAACAAATAGAATTTTAAATATTGCTATTAAAATATAAATTAAATATGTAAATTAAAATAAGAGTCATTTTTTCTGTTTGCGCTGTATAGGATGTATAGGATAGGACGAAACACCGGTGTCTGCAGCTAACAAGGTTTCTGGTCTTAAGTATCAACTGTTAGTGGTCGCCAGATATAAGCCTTTTGTGGAAACAGTTTGTTTCTATCATGTTATCACGTAATCCAGTTATAAATTATTAAAATTATTCTAATCGTAGTTTTTGTTCATCAGTAAATATTCTACTGGCTGGCCCAGTGAAAATTTATATGTTGTTGCATGCATACTAATAAGCAGTGCTCGGACTGGATACAGAAACCGTGTACCCGTACCCATATAGGGTGGGCCGAATATTTTTTAATTTAGTCATACCCGAATATCGGGTACGACAAAATGATGTACCTATACCTGTACCCATACACGAGTACCCGGGTAAATCATTGCAGAACCCGTACCCATACTTGAAAGTACAGTGTAGTACCTCTACGTACAATTTACCCGTACCCGAAATGTACCCAAAACCTGCACCCGTACCCGAGTATGTACATAGTGTTTATACCCGGGCATTACTCGGGTACTCGAATTTTGGCCAATTGAAAATGCCCGAAGACATTTGCCTGCTCAGATCAAAATGTTTAATTCACCAGTTTTTTGACCTCCATTAAAAATGCCCGGGGTTTTGGGAATTCGTCTAGGCGTTAAGGGTATCCTATTTCAAATTGTTAGAAAATCATGAAGGTAATTTATGATTTATTTTTAATAAACACTGGCGAAATTCAAATACTACTTCCCCAAAATAAAAACTTTATAATCAATTGGGACGAACTCTTTAAGACTAAACTCTCCATAACCGAAAACTTGCTCTTTAACTTCGAGAACATGCAAAAATCGTGTTCCCAACTAATCGTTTTCTCATAAATCTTTTAACACAAGTCCGACGTTAAGAACTGTTGGCATTATTGTACAAATAGGACACAAGGTTTGTAACGTATATTGGAGGAAGGCAGTTGTCGGATTTTTGCGGGAAGACAGGAAGTTTCTTCCCAGGGAAAACATTTTTCTGGCAGGGGAATATCAAAGGGAAGGGACATATTTTTACGAACGGATTTTTAAAATCGTTGACATTTTTTGGCACGAATTTTCAAATTTGTTGGCGTGTTTCAGGGAAATGTTTTATTCAAACAGAGATATATACTTAGATTGATTGCATAATATGGCATGGGTTTGACGTCTTGTAGGGAAACTAGTGCTGTCAACAGGAAATTTGAAAATCGTTGAACTTTTTTTCAGCACGGAGTTTTGAAACCGTTGAGGACCACCCCGCAGGTACATAATATTCAGCAGGGAAATTCAGATATGATCTTCCAAGGGGATTTACAAAAATCCGACCCATGGAGGAAAGTAGAATTTCCTGATCATGACAGTTTTTACGTCAACCATAGAACGTAATTATATAAAAAACAATATGTTTGAACACTAAAGAAAATTATACGGATTAATTTTTATACGGTTTTTTTCTTTTCAAATATTGCTGTTTTAGTAAGTAAACGTGTGAGGCAAGATTGCATATTTATTTTATATTACAGTTTTATAAAACAAACATTCATAACTTTCCTTTCACATTTAAGCAGCCTGAGACGGAAAGTTTTGGCGAAATTAGATTCAAATGCAGCCCCATGAGTTTGAAATCCAAGTATAGAAGACTCCTCTTTTAACATCCAAATTCTAAACAATAATAAAATGGGCGAAAATAATAATATTGCCTGCAAGAAATGATATTTTATAATATTATTATAAAATTGAATAAATATTTACTGCAATAAATTCTCAAGGTGACATAAATGTCCAGGATTGATAATGCTCAAATTGATTACACAAAATGCCTCGGCGTTTTCAAATGGGCAACCCTACGTACTTGTAGCATTAAGAAATGGATATGGCTCGAAGCTAATAAATGTACGTTTACCTCGAGCGTAATATGTACGTCTTTAAATAATTGTAATGTTACGTTCCCAATGAAGCTAATTAAATTTAATTAGCTTCATTGGCCTTGCCCTTTGAAATTCTTCTTTGATGAGCTTCATTCTTTAAATCCATAAATATAGACGTTCTGACTGACTCTACGATACATTTCTTTATTAGATTCCTGAGAGGAATCATTAGAAGAGTTTGATTGCAACGACCAAGTAATCATAAATGGATCAAAGATACTTGGCTCTGTCACTAACTCAAGTTTCTGTATACAAAGAAACAAGCAATGCCACGGTTGGCAGGTCTTATAGTTAGCCATAGTCATCCATCCCAACAGGAATCCTTGAAGTAGCCAGAAGTAATTACGCGGGCACAGCACTCATGGATACAGAAATGTTACAAAGTGATACCCGTATCTATTGGATACTACCCGATTGTGACTGAGTGAGTACTCATACTCGTACTGGTACCCACTTTATTGCATAAAATCCAAAGTACCCGGGTAACGCCTGCGTGCTTACGAGTATACGCAACTTCTGTACACTGGTTGTACCCATACAAGTTTCCATACCCATTTACCCGAGTATTATCCGTACCCAGTCCGAGCACTGTTATCAAGGTAAACGACAGTTTTAGCTTTTACAAATATTACCTCCTATATTTACAAGTCAGTGCTTGAACTATATACCTACTTGAGTGCTGAGCAAAAGTTACATAGCCCCCGGTGTGCACTTATTAGAATTCCAGACCTCGCTAATGAATACAACGTTAATCCTGAGGATGGCGCCATTGTCATGAATTATAATTCTGTTACAAAATTTTATACAGAAGGGATTTCTACGACAATTCACACTATTTCAATTTTAATTCCGAAATTCTTTCCACCTTTCGAAAACGTCGATATATCAACTATTACATGAAATAGGAAATCACACGATAGTACCAAAGGTTTGAAACTTAGAAAATTATTAACATCAGTAACAACAACGTTATTCTGGTTCGATTCTAGGTTTCTGAAGACTTACTTTTTCAGGAATCTTCTGGTTTTTGTTTGTTGTTTAGGACGTCATGTATGTATGTATAGGTGCAGTTACATAGGTCGAGAAAGCTTCAGTTGAAAGTACAGGAATCAATGGAAAAACAATCACATAAATACAACAGCCAAAAATTTATATTTTTCAGGAGAGTGACTCAATAACGGGTGTGGAAAAAGTTCCAAATGGTCAAAGATAATGACAACAGTAAATGGTCAACTAACCCAATGGGGAAAGATGGCCAACAACCCGCCGAAAATTTTTGGCCAACTACCTAGGTATGGGAAAAAATTTGTGCCCAACTACCAAAAACTTTTGGTCAACTACCTGGGTACCGAAAAAACATTTTGCCCAACTACCAAAATTGTTTGCCAACTACCTGGGTAGCGAAAAAATTTTTTGCCCAACTACCACAAATTTTTGGAAAACTACCTGGGTAACCAAAAACTTTTGGCCAACTACCTGTCTAACCAAAAACGTTTGGCCAACTACCTGTCTAACCAAAAACGTTTGGCCAACTACCTAGGTAGCGAAAAAATTTGTTGGTCAACTACCTGGGTAGCGAAACAATTTGTTGGTCAACTACCTGGGTAGCGAAAAAATTTGTTGGTCAACTACCTGGGTAGCGAAAAAACTTTTGGTCAAATAACCCGACAGTGTTTTTCAAAATGGCCAACTATCCCGCCGTTCAATGTTGCCCAACTACTTTGGCCCTTTTGTCAACGATCCCGGATCGCTGGATCGGGAACTTTTTCCACACCCGCTCATTAACAACAACAGTCAACAGTGAATTAAAAACATTGAAACATCTTCATTTCCCGACCCTCAAACCCTGATGAGAGAGTAACTTCTAAAATAGATATTTGACTCCCCCAGTTTGCAACAAAATTGTTTCCAGAATTTTCAAAGTACGCTTCAATGACCTGGGTCAATATATGAAGCCATACGGTCAAGAGTCGTTTATTATGCAAAAGTCGGGGTATTTTCCAGAATGCGTATTTCTACATGTCTTTTTGATTTTCGCGGAATGTTTTCCTGAACATGTTTTGAAGCTATATTATACGCAATTCTATTGGCTTTCCAGGAAGCTTTTTGATAGGTCTCTGCGTGAAGAATTTTTTACATGACCGGAAAAGACACGGAGAAAAGTTTTATAATTTACGCTTCAAGAGTAAAGGTGAGAAACATTGTCATCACAGATCGCAAATAAAACCGTTAGAAATGATGCTAGTAATGACTATGAAAAGATGGCTGACATGCCCATCTCAGATACAGATAAAATGTCAGAGTTGGCAATAGGAGCCAATGAGGAGGCAGCACCAACGGGCAATGTCGAAGGTGCAGCTCTAAATACATTGTGCAATGCCTCCGGCAATGGAATTAGAAGGAACGCTGGAGGAGCTGGAGAGAAGGAACGTTCTGGGAATGCATTGCTACTTCGTTGAGGGCCAGGTGTTCAAGCCCTTAGGGTATCAAGTTTACCTAGGAATGCAGTTCTAATAATAAGTGTGACTGTTGTGACGACCATAATAATTATTGTTAAGGGCTGAACGTTTTGTGATGCGACGTGGACAGTCACTCTGGTCCACTTTGAAATTAACTAGATGAAATAGAATCATTCATCGTCCTAAAGGCGGAGAGTTGAGGTGGACTCATAAGTCTCTCCGCACTTTCCTAATTGTTTTTCCTAAAAGTTATCATTTTACTTTGAATCTTATGATATCTTGAAAGTACATTTACTTATAATTTTGTCAAAGTATTTATTTTCTTGACTTAAAGATAAATATTATTTTTTCTTGTTTGGTAAAATTGTCTGAAAAATGGTTTGAAGTGTAAATCTATAATAATTAATTTGTGAAAACCTAAATGAAGATAGATATTTGAATTAAACACTTATTTTCTCAAAACACCTAGTGCATTCTACATCCATTCATAATTCACACAGAGTAGGAAAAAATTTATGTAATTTTTCCTACCGTTCTACAATTTTGTTCTTTGTCACTCTACCCGAGTTATTGCAGGTCGAGTGTTGTTGTCCTCGAGTGTGTCGACGACAAACTTACGGAAGAAAAGGAATTTCTGAACTTGCCAATTTTTTTTAGACAGTCCGACGTTCATAAACGTTTTTCCCAGTGCTTTTTTGTAGCAAATTTCATGGAGTTTCATTTGAGGCTGAACATCATGTTTCTAAGACAACAATTGCTGCTTCAGGAACCAGGAATGGAGTACAAAGTTCACGTCTTGGATAAAAAATTGCCATATAAAAATAAATGTTTTTTTCTTGATTGAACCTACCCTCACATTTTAAATTCTGGGGCAGCAAATATGTTCTTAGGAAGATAATATTGTAGACTGTAAATATGGCTTATTAACCGATGTGTCAATAATTAGAGCAAAACCAACATTCGCCAAAACGATATCCATGGTGTGACCGACCATTTTTGTGTCGTTGTTGTATTTTAGAGGCTCTTTGTTTAAACAGATCATCCCACGTCGAATGATGAAATGTGACAATAAAAATTAATTATATGCATATGTTGTGCTTAGCAGTTGAAAGGTGACTTAAAAATTACAAAATTAATTACCTAAATAGAATTAAATATAACAAATAGAATGAGTGCAATTGTGTGTAGCCATTGTTAGCAAAAATTGAACCGATAAGTGTAATTATATAATCTATAACTTTTATCCTTGAATATATAAACTTTAGTTTCGGGTACGGGAACGGGTTTCAGGGTTTTGGGTACGGGTTTGGGGATTATTATTACGAACAGGGATTTTTTAAATCGTTGACCTTTTTTGGGCAGGGATTTTCAAATTTGTTGACGGGTTTCAGGGAAATTTTTTAAGCAAACAGGGATTTTTGGCTTGATTGGCCAAATTTGGCAGGGATTTCACGTCTTGTCAATGATTTTTTTGGAAACAGGGATTTTGAAAATCGTTGACCTTTTTTTCAGCAGGGATTTTTGAAATCGTTGAGGACCTACCAGCAGGGAGATAATAGTCAGCAGGGAAATTCAGAAATAATCTTCCAGGGAGATTTACAAGACCAAGATCCGACCCCTGGCCATGGATGTCAACGATTAATAATCACGATTAATGATTAACGATTAATGATTACTAATTATTAATCATCAATCGTTAATTTGGTAAGCTTGGATTTTTAGAAATAATCAATCATTTTAATCATCAATTAACCGTTTTCAAAAATCAATCATCAATTGCAATCATCAATTAACCGTTTTCGAAAATCAATCATCAATTTTAATCATCAATTAACCGTTTTCGAAAATCAATCATCAATTGTAATCATCAATTAACCGTTTTCAAAAATCAATCATCAATTGCAATCATCAATTAACCGTTTTCAAAAATCAATCATCAATTTTAATCATCAAATAATAAATTATAAACCATTAATCGTTAATTGTAAATGAAACTCAAAATTTAGCAAGACGTCATTTGTGATCGGAAGTGTAGATTTAACAAGAAGTACTAATGTGTAATTGTAAATTGTAATCGTAACTGAAATTTTAGTAAAAACTATTTTGTAATTGTAACCTAACCTAACTTTAGTAAAATTAATTTGTTATTGTAATCGTAACTGGTATTTTAGCAGAAAGTATTTTGTAATCGCAATCATCAATCACTTTTTTCATAAAGTAGTCATTAATCTTAATATATAATACGGAATTCGAAATGGGACAGTTTTCCAATAATTTGTCTCACCTGATGATGTCACACACGTCAAGCCCGAAAACTTGCGTATTATAAACTTAAAAAAAAATAATTTACTTTAAAAAGATACTGGTAACCATATAAAATAATTATTTTTGTTGCTGTATCATATGCAGTAACTACTTACTACAAGTTCGCAACAGCAATGATCTGATAATTCTTATTTTGTTTAATCTTACTAAGTCTCACAAATTGCAGCTACGTTTTATTTTAAGACTACCAAAATATAATCTATATCATATGTAAAACGCACGTGACGTCTGTCCGTTCTGAAAGATCATTTTACTTATCATTAATAATGTAATCGGCAAATGTTTAAATAATAGGAATTAATAATTGTAATTAACAATTAAATATTTTGTTAAAAGATAATCGTTAATTACAATCCTCAATTAATTAATTTTCGAAAATATTCGTTAATTGCAATTCTCAATTAATGTATTTTCGAAAATAATATCGTAAGTAATCGTTAATTGTAATCATCGATAAAAATTATTTTTAAAGTAATCGTTAATTGTAATCATCGATAAAAATTATTTTTAAAGTAATCGTTAATTGTAATCATCGATAAAAATTATTTTTAAAGTAATCGTTAATTGTAATCATAGATAAAAATTATTTTTAAAGTAATCGTTAATCGTAACTATTTATTAGTAGTTATAAGCCCATTAATCATTAATTGTAATTATAAATTCATTTTGTTTTCGAAGTAATCGTTAATTGTAATTTGTAATCACAAAATTGGAAATTGACATCCCTGCCCCTGGCTAAGAGAATTGATGCTGCCGATCGAATGGCAAAATCTGCAAATACTGGTGCAGATTCTCGTTCCATGGTATGAAAGGCTCCTACTCGAATTCCAACGTTGGACACTGACTTTGAAAACTTCTCCACGAACATTACCTCTTTTCGAGAGAGTCTGCTTTGCTTTAACGCCCGTAATATCTCCATCTTGAGTAGCTGCATGTGCTCTGGTATTGAAAATGCGTTGGAACAGGCCAGCGTGAAAACAAGGGTGAAGTACAGTGAGACTTGAATTAGAAATGCGGACAAAGCCATATTTTGAGAATAGCAGTGGACACCGAAAACACCCGATCCAATTACAATTAAAAGGCAGAATATTTTTACGAAATGTATTATTGACGCGTAGCCTAAATTGAAGAATTTTAGTGAAAGCTCCGTTTCCTTGCAAAGTTTACTTTACAAGGTCAAACGTTCTAAATGCAAAGAGTTCACGTCATGTTTAAGAAATTGGCTTTGTTTTAGAATTCGGGAGTCAACTGTGTCCAAAAATAAAAGGACGTTTTCAAGCGCCATCAATCCGCAACATATTACCATTTGGTACAAAACACATTCATGAACGAATAGCACAACGAATAACGGATTTTTCCAAGCGTTTGGCAAATTCTGGTAAAGATGATTATTTTTGCAGATTATGGAAATCCATAAATTCACCAAAAGAGACCACATACAAATCATATGTGGACAAAATACAACGAACATTTCCTTCCTTGACATTTGTTTTACTCTTAATCTGATTGGATTTTGTTGATGTTGCATAATTACCTGAAAGCATAACATTTTGTTTAAGAATAACAGTTATATGCCCCATACAATTTAAAGAAAGTCTCATAACTAAGCTTTTAAATAATAATTGAAAATATTGTACAGTCGACTCTCTTTATAACGACATCAATAAATCTCCCAAAAAGTGACGTTATAAGGGAACGGCGTTATAGAGGCACATCATATGAATAACGGTTTAATTGCAACTTTTTTGTTTTTAGTTAAATTGGAGTCAGGTCTCGTTTCATTTAAGTAGCACATACTCTATGTATATGTAAAATGAGAATAAAAATGGTTAATATTAATAAATAAATAATATTTTTCGAAGTTTCTCACGCCACAAGCACCTCCAAAAGCAAAGGTCAGAATTGAATAAAATGTTTTGTGAATCTCAATAAGAGAATAAGTTTTTAAACAATGAAAATTGTAATTATAATAAAGCTATGAATGCCAGTTCTTTACTGGATGCGAAAATATATCTAAAAGCTTGGAAATGTGGATTTTCCTGGATGGGGCTTAATCAATGCCGTTAGCCACGCTTGCACATATATTTACAATAACAAAGTCTTTTATAACGTCACGACATTATAAGCAAATACAATAAGTGAAACTGAAGAATAAAAATAGCTTTAAAATTACAGCACCAGTATGTTATTTAGCTAGGTTTGACGCGTTGTAACGTCAACATGACGTTACAAGGGTACGCTTTTCAACCTAGGGCTACACAAAAAGCGACTTTATAAAGGAACTGACGTTATAACGAGTGACGCTATAAAGGTAGAAATTATCATATAATGTAGCTTGGGAGGAACCCAGGGTGACTTTATAGGGAGAGTGACTCTATAGGGAGAGTCGACTGTACCATCATGGGGAAAACAGAATTAAAAACAAATATTGTAATTTCCGGAGTTTCTATAGTTGTGTACCAAGTGATAATGATTCCAGCCATTCCTCCCACGCAATACATAAATGAAAAAAACAATTTCGTAGAGATTGATTGCTCCGTCATTGTATAAAGCCACGGCCAGGTAGTATATTGCTTGAAGTATTCGAATAATTCCATATACAAAAAAATATTTCCAAAGAATCTCCTTGTATTTGTTAGCACGCCGAAGCCTAACCGTCCCATTCTCAGAAAAACTTATGGCAAACGGGATTAGACAGAATTTTGAAAGAATTTGTAAGTACTGGAAATAATCTCGAAAATCAGCTGTTTGTATCATTTTCAAAACTTACGCGGAATGTAAGACAGTAAATCATGCAAACCATACAAACAAGAACTGTCAATACACGAGTACTCCAAAAACCTGGAAACACTGAACTACATGTGCACTCCAGCTAAATACGTGACTATATGCAATAATTCTAAGTTGCCTTTTCCTCTTCCCTGAACATAGTAATTGTTGAATAAATAATAAGTAACTAGTCACAGAAGAAATTGTTTCACAATAAAAACACAAAACTATCGTTTATACAGATATTGGGTTAAATACCACCCGGAAAGATCATTGACTGTAATTGTGATATGTATATTTAAAGGGGGAAAATAGGTAAACTAAGTTCAGTGTGCCTAAAGGCTGTAGACGTTGCTTAATAGTGAATAGGAAACTATAATATACATGTTATAATGGTTTAATTTACACCCCAAAACACCATGAGTTTTAATTATAGTATATTTACTTCGGAAAGGGAAAATTACTTATCAAGTACTCATTTCCTAGTCACCGGAGGAATTTCCCAACGTATAGTGATTAGAAAGCATTAAAATGTAGGTTACAGAGCTTGAATAACACCCCAAAAATAGGATCGAATGTCTGTAGCTGTAATAATTGTTAGCCAACTCAAAGACAAAATAGGCCGTAAATTACATTGGGCATTTGTTAAAAGCGTTAAATAAGGAAGAAAGTATAAAATATGATACGACATTGTTTGAGAATAGATATTCTTCATGAATTCAAATTATTGTAAAGTAGACACGTGGGATCAACATTGCACACATCAATTTTAATAGTTTTGCTGATACGATGAAATTCCCTGAGTGTGCTTCATTATTAAGCTAAACGTTTAGAGAACATGCTATATTATTGACTCTGACTATGACATTCCCAAAAAATAGTTTAGCTTGTCACACTCAGAAATTCAAATGTCAGTGAGCTGTAACGTACAGTGTTTGAATAAACTGAGAAACGTGGAATAATTATTTGTTTTTCCGGTATACCGTATGTTGAAAGACGAAGGTTAAGGCGACTTTGGAGAATTATCAGAGATAACGCAGGCTTTAAGATTGAGTGGACCAGAGCTTCTGCCGGGGACGGGGACGTCCCGTCGGGACACTGGACGGACCGGGACGGGAAGTCCCCGGGGACAAAATAATTGTCCCCATGTCGTATTCGGGACGGGACGGGGACAAAAAAATTGTCCCAATTAGATTCGGGACGGGACGGGGACAAAAAAAATTGTCCCCATTATATCAGGGACGGGACGGGGACAAAACAAATTGTCCCCATTATATTCGGGACGGGACGAGGACAAAAACAATTGTCCCCATTATATTCGGGACATGCTTTTTGGTCGTGTATATAATGTGACGGGACGAGCAAGCATAGCAGAACAAGGATAACGTTTCAGCTTTAATGCTCATGAGTAAACTATTCTGTGAACACTATTTCACCGAATGTAAGACATTCGATTTTAGGTTGTAGAAAATGAGGCTTGTTACTCAAAAAATTCAGGAAGAATCTTGGAGCCACGATTCTATAATTGTGTTTTTATGTGTTTGGTACAAATATTGTTTGTGCGTAATTTTCCTCATGTTCCGATTTTCGGTATAAGAATGTCGACAACTGTTTTCAGTAATTATCGGGACGGTACAGGAATTTTGTTCACATGCCACGATTTTCGGGAGCGGGGACAATATTTTTTTTTAATTTTGGGGACGGGACGGGGACAACGTTTTTTAAAAATTTTAGGGACGGGACGGGGACAAGATTTTTGTCCCCATGTCCCGACTTTCGGGACGGGACCGGGGACAACGTTTTTAAAAATTTTTGGGGACGGGACGGGGACATGGTTTTTGTCCCCGTGTCCCGATTTTCGGGACGGGACTGGGGACAAAAGTTTTTAAAAAATATCGGGACGGGACGGGACGGGGACGGGACAAGAATTTTGTCCCCAACAGAAGCTCTGGAGTGGACAATACATATTTGAGAGCAATTTGAGAATATATTGTAATAGAATTATGAATTCCAATCCTTTGCATCTATCCATCAAATACGTTAAGAAAAATAGTTTGCATTGTTTCATGCGAAAATATTAAAGAAAGTATCCAGCACTTTCAAATGACTAAATGCAGAAAACAAACTATTCGAAGTTATAAATTCGCCTTCTCAAATTCAACCTTTAAATGTAATAAAATACAGAGCATGAAAAAATAGTAGCCATAAAAATACTTTAGATTGAACTTTTGGATTTTCTATGTGGAAGGTGCCTATGTGCTTGCATAAGGTTCACTTATTATTATTTTTATTATTAGTCTTTATTAGTCAATGTGTCAAAGGAGTCAATATAAATATTGGTTTTCACCCCAGATACTGTACCCATTACCTTACCTTCATTTATTTCATTTAACACCCAACTAAAGTGTTTCTTCTTAGGGTATGTCCATAAACGGAAGGGAAAATTCTCAATTCGGCTTCAATTACATGGCATTAGAAAATAATTATATCAGTTATTATAGATTCCATTATTAACAATTTCGTAGCATGTGCAAATGTAAATGCACGTTCTCATTTTTGCAAACGTCCTCCAGGGTTACTTTCGTGTGTATACGATTTTCTTTTAGTAAAAATTTTTGTTTCCTAACGCAAAACTAATAGTCATATTATGACAGTCACCCGAACGTGCTAAACAGTAGAATTAGCTGCATATACATATGTATGTCTTCAAAAAAGGAGAACTTGAACATCCAACATTAGATTTATATTCTGACTTGTACAAAATCGGGCATTCTGATTTCGGGTTCAAATAATTAAATTGAAAGCGACAATTCAAGTGTGTATCGAGGTCAAGTCAGGTCAAATTTTTAGTTTAAAAATGTAAAAAAATTGAGTTGAAACTTCAAGATCGAAATCAAATGAAATCCTAATTTTGAGTTAAATTTCCGAGTGCAAGTTAATAATTTATTCCATGATGGCAAGTTATTTAGTGTCCTTGATTATTCCCGCATTCACCTATCTCAAAATCTTATAGATCGCACAAATTATTCTCTCATCCCGCCACCTTGCAAACCAGTTGTCCAGCATTTCATCCATCTACTTGTCATCATTTAAAAAAGATATTTAGCAGTTTTACTGAAGAATTTCATCGTTGGGATATTGAGGTTATCCTATTAAAGTTCAACCATTACCAACTATAATAGCTGCTGAGGCAATTTCTGGTATTTGCTTATTCAATAACAAGGAATATACTCGAATAAAAAAGTTCCCCTTCAAGACACATTATGAATTCAACTTGAATGTCAAGATTTTATCTAGTTCAAGTTCTATAAAATGAACTTAAAAATTGTGTTCTTGAATGTTTAAGTTCTTTGTGAGAATTTATTTATCAGGCGTTAGTGCAGAAATTTTGTTTAGATCATAATTGGTACTTAATTGGTATCCGAATTTCAATTACTGTTTCAATTGCAACTTAAAATAAATTAGCTTTTTGATAGAAAGAATTGTCAACGGAGCAATTGTTTACTAAAGGGAAATATTTTGCACAAAAACAATACACTACAGAATAAGTGGAAACCTCAACTTAACCGACACCGACGAACGTCGGGACAAGTCAACCGACGTACGTCGGTTTCATCATCAACTTTGCCGACGTCCGACACCCGACGTTTCGCACAAGTTGACGGACGTCGGAACGATTAAATTAGACAAGGCTAAAAGATGGTCTTTGATTATTCGCGAAATTTGACGTGTTTTGGTAAACCCCGAGGTGCAGATTGAATCTTATCTCTTTCATAGGACATGCAAGCATATTATCTTTGTTAGCTCTCGTAATTTGATTGAAAACGTGAATAGTACACGTAGCTAATAATTTATTTTCGGGGATGTGATTGCAATAGGCAAAAATTTAAGTAAAATTACGATTGGAATTTACCACTTCCTTAAAAGTGTACACACACTGAATCTGCTTCAACTTATTCATGAAAATTTAAATTCGTGGTCAAGTATTTTCATCATAGGACTTGACCTTCAATATCATTTGACGTTCAAGTTAATTTCCCGCCCAGGTACTTGGACCTGAATTTTATAAAAATCTTAACGGTGGCATTCAAGTTACATTTAAATACTCGCACTAACACTAGAACAAGCTTGAGTGTGAGTCAGAAGTCAGTGAATGAGTGAGTACTAATGGCAATGGAATACAAGTATCCACCACTCAAAAATAAAACCAGCACTCACGTGAGTGAGCACAGTTGGAAAACATGCGAAATAAATAAAACCTACAATAATTCTCCCCAAAAACATCAAATTGTGGTCAAGTTCCTTCTTTAGGTACATGCGAAAGAGGATTTTTAATTTCCTTTCTAAATCCCATGAAATCATTAATGAAAACGAAAAAATCTATATTTCAACGATGCCTAAGAAAAGGTATGGAAAAAATTGGCAATAGAATTCAACTCCCACCCTTCAACCCACAATTGTAAATATTTTGAATATGATTCGGGGAACGGATGGTTGAGAAATAAGAATTGTGTCCGAAATTACTGATTAAAATGACCCAGTGGCAGAACTGGGTTAGTTCGTCATACCTTATTGACAATTTTTTTCCGTTTTTGTTTCTGTTTTCGTTATTTTAAAATATCGTTATCGGTTAAAACGCATTTCAATCCAAATGGATTCGGTTAAACGGTTAATCAAGGTAATCAACAAATTGTATTGATCTATTTTTAAATTTATTTGATTAGACTAATAACACCAGTATTATTCAAACATTTCAAAACCACAGAACTTCGTAACGTCATTCACCATCATTCGTCTTTCAGATAGGATAAATACTAAGGATGAAAACAGGCGTTTAATTCGGTCCACCATTCGAATTGATCACACCTTTTATTTTTTTCACGCAGAATTTTCTCATGTAAGATTAAACTTTCCAACAATGCTGTTCTACTGAAATCATAAGCCGTATATGCAGGTTCTTTGTTTTTGCCTTTATTCCTCCTCATTTAGGTATCTTCCACGAAATCTGATCTCTAACCCCTTAAATTAATTGTTAATAATTATACTGGCACGACAATGAGCGTTTTTAACTTTGAAGGCCCTTGTTTGAAGAAGGTTTGTTGACGAATTTCTAAAGAAATTACTAGGCTTTTTCTTCCAAACGTAAATCCGGACTGGATATTTTATTGCACTGTAATCAATGAATTTCTCCAATTGCATGATGTAAATCGTGCGAATGTGTAAATTTTGAATTAATGGCGGTGTCTGTTAATGTTAAATAATGTTTACGGCTTCGAAATTCGTCGAAGGAACAGTGCTTTGCATTTTTAGAGCAAGATATAGAAATAACCCGAAGACTATCATTTTGGTCACGTTAATTTTTAATCAATTGTTTCGAGAGGTAATTGATTTATTCCTCTTTTATCTATCGGGTTTTAACGAATCTTGCGTAAAAATCAGTTAAAAGGCTTTCTGATTCTGGGTGCAAATACGAACGTACGTCGGGCTCCGAACGGGTTCGGGCTGCACTAAAACAATGAAACCGGGTTAAAATCGGGCTTGGGACAGTATTTATTTCTAAGCTCGGGTTTCGGGCGTGCCAGATATTACGAATGACCCGAAAATCCTACAAGAATAAAATTTAGGACAGATAGGTTGAATGCGTATTTGACGTTGCGCAGAGTTCAAGCATTGCTTGCACATATATTCATGCTAAATAATCGTTCATTGTATTTAATACATACACATGCTTAAACATTTTGAAATGATCTCTTCCGCTGATAGTTTCCCGCGTACGAATTTTGTTTGGGATCATATGGGAAGATGTGACTTACATGAAAACTGACAGAAAATCATGTGTTTAACCATAACGGTAAGAGCAAGTAGGAATTTGATATACGTTCCCATAGAGTTGTCCTAATGAGTCGTTGCCGTAGGAAAAATTCCTCAATCTTCCCAATTAAACGTTTAACATGACTTATTAAATTAATTTCAACTTACAAAATTTAAATTTTATTATTAATCAAATCAATAAACAGCTCCTGGTTATTTTTAATCAAATTCGCTTAAATTAGGCACCTCAAAATATTGAATACTCCCAAAGGATTCATGCTTGATAAATTTCACCGGTAATAATTTTTCAAGTGAATACAGCTCCAAGACAAAATAAGCATTTTCTGGGCGGTAGTACACGTGACAAACATTTTTTTACGTTTAATTCTAAACACCTTCAATAACGCATAGCTGCTCTGCAAAAAACAATTTCCACCGCATTGACAATTAACAGCATAAAATTTGACAACTTCTCCAATGATATTGTTCCGAAGTAGAAATGTGTTATTAGACCGTTTCTTAGTATCTTGCACTTTGTAAAAAATTCCATTTAGAATTGCAGATTTCTGTCGACACGGTCTTCAAAGCGTTTTTTAAATTTAAACTCAATAGAGTAACGTTTTGCTACCTGCTGATATACCCCCTTGGAACTCTTTATCTATGTCAGAAGTTTTCCATTGAATGATTCAAAATTAAACGCGGATGTTGAACATAATGATACACATACCTCGAAATCCCCTTCTA
This sequence comes from Allacma fusca, assembly GCA_947179485.1. NCBI lineage: Eukaryota > Metazoa > Arthropoda > Collembola > Symphypleona > Sminthuridae > Allacma > Allacma fusca. The sequence goes on along the minus strand of OX359245.1, from coordinate 81,570,145 downwards.
CTCAACGGGCTTATTCAGACTAACAGCTAATTATTTTAGTAGAAAAGCTAATTGTGCAATGACTGAAATTCTTAAAATAATTAATCTATCTAAATGCAACTCGTGGGAATCAATCTGCAAACTTTTTGAATCCATGTGCTTATCCTACCTTCTTTACGCTGCAGCGATATGGGGGATAGGGAACGAGCTAAGACTTAAGAAGTCTACACAGACCACTTTCTTTAGGAGGGTGTTAGGCCTGTCCGGGAAGATATCAAACCACTCCATTAGAATTGAAGCAGGCAGTTACACAGTAAGCTGTACTGTGATAAAACTAGCCCTTATGTACCTTTTCAAAATTCTCAATATGAAGGAAACCAGATACCCGGTAATCGTTCTAAGAAAATTAATACAAATAGAAAAAAACAGCAATTATAAGCCAGAATTTAGCTGGGTCAACTTAGTCGAGTCAAAATTAAATGAAATTGGATGGAATATACCATAGAATGACTTGACCCCCCTGTGGATTAAACTAAATTTTCATAAAATTATAGAGGCTACAGCGCACAGATCTTTTTTTAACGACGTCGAAAAAACATTAGAGTCAAGGCAGAACCCGACGTATAAATTTACGCTCCGAAGCTCCGCACTTCCTAATTACTTAACCGTAGAATTACCGTTATCCAAAATTAAATTAATAGCTCAAGTTAGATTGGGGTCTATATATGAAGCTAAAATACGAAGTGGGGGTTTATGCTGGGATATATCATGTAATAACAAATGCACTTTTTGCTCGTTATCGCAGGAAACATGGGTACATCTACTAATGGAATGTAAATCGTTAAGAGGATTGAGAAGCAGGTTTATAGGCAGGTTTGTTACTGCAGATTACCCGATTGAGAAGAATTTGGCTGCGCTCATGAGTTCTGCAGACAAAAACACATTGTACGCCGTTAGCGAGTTTATATACTATATTGGTAAAAAGAAATTATTATTAATAATCAATTTAATTAAGTTACTTCCCTTAAATATATACTATATCACATTAAAGTATGATTTTCCAATTCTGTAATATGATTGTTTTGTTATCTCGATAAAATTTGTGTATGAGCGAGCTCGTGAACACAATAAATACATACATACATACATACAACATAATGGACCCCAATTAGCTACACAATCTGGAATGTGTAAAAGCTGGTGTACATTAAAGCTCATATTCTCAGGTCCATACATGCTTGGAATATTTTCAACAAATGTTGTGAGATGCTCGGAACTTCTCCGAATATCATCATCTGTTGGGGTAGATTTTATCAGAGGCAAAATAGCGTTCCTAAGAACCCAAAGTGTTACCGATATCTATTGGGAATAATATCTTCCATAATAATTGGTAAAATAATTAACCACGTCCGCCATTTTGACGCTTTCCAATGGGTTTGGCTTGTAATTGATCGCACAGTTCGAGGAAATTAGGTTGGAACTTTTACGTTTTGAAGATTTTCATCAATGTCTTGTACCCGATTTCCAATGTAATATTCTTCTTTATTTTTACGCAACCAAAGTCTTGTGAACGTTCTCACAACTCCGAGCAGAACACAATGCATATAATCTACGGCAAATTCTTCTTTAATTTCAAATTGTTCCAAATTCAGAAAAGGAGATATTGATTTTATACCTTTGTTGAAATTATTTTGAATGGCGTCGAAATAATAATTAACATTTGATCGTAAAGTTAATTCTTCGAATGGATACACTGTACATCGACCATTCCCTTTCTTAACGGACTGCCATTTTTCCTCGCACCAGCCACATCCATACTTTCCATTGAATTGTGTATGGCCTTGGAACATAGGACGGGCAACTGAATCCACAGAGCAGATTAAAAAATAAACTTTTGATCTAAAACACGTATCTCTATTGTACCATTCTAAGCATTCATTAGAGAGCACATTCATTTGATCAATAATGGGTTTGAAAAACAGTTTTGCTGGGGGTGTTTCCCTTCCAATCCACAACCCACCCATTATAACAAATTTTTTCCGTAAAAAGGGTGGAAGTTCGTTCACAGTCAATAAAAATGGCCACATTGGAGTTTTTGAAGACTTAAACACAGGAACACCATCAAAATTAAATGTACTCGTTAAATCCGAATATTGAATTTTAAATCTTTGCCACTTAAATTTATCCAAAGAGTTGATTCGGGTTTGTATCGATGTACTGATGGCTTGCCTTATTTTGACATTGGCTAAAAGTTGCACAAACTGTGGTTTTAACTAAAAAACCAAAAAGTAGTGTCCAATTGCCTTTAATGTTCTTCTTTAAAATTCTGTGTCACATTCCTCGCATTTGAAGTCTTTTGATACTTCAATCTTGCATTTGTTGCAAAAATAGATTTCAAAGTAATCTTGAGTTTTGCCTTTTGTCCCCCACAATGACTCCACCGTACTAGGGTACTTAGTGTTTTTAGGTAAATGCAATTTGATGATTTTAAGCTGGTCCTGAGTAGCAGCATACGTTTGGTTGTGCTTCACGCAAAAGCCTTTCACTTTCGAAACACTGTCCTCGTTCGATAGGTAACAATTGGTTGAATTGGTGAATGGTTTTGATTCCTAAATATTCGAAATTGCATAATCACAACCGATACGTTGCATAAAGCATCAACAATGAACAAGATTGACTTAAAAAATAATAGTTAAGAAAATGATAAAAAATAATAATTTATGAAAAATACTGCATTATCAAAGGAAGATTCCAACGATTCCAATGAATGATTTGATTGTTCACTCAGAGCTTCATCATCCGATGGAAATATGGGAACTTCGCTGGCGCAGTCGGAAACACTGGAAATATCCCAGGCACAATCGGTATCTAATACCGCGCCGGAATCATCCTGAACATAGCCATGCTTGGAATCTAATTTTACCTGAAAAATATTGAATACAGATTTCGAATTTTGGATTTTACATAAAAATATCAAATTACGAATAGTTTTATGCTTTTAGCTTTAATGATTGAAGTTCACACTTCCGTACTTTATTTTCTAGCTGCTTTCTTGCGTATAAAGGTAATTTTGTCGACCCTTAAATTGTACTTTTAGCTCGTTTCATTTTCAAAAATCTTTTAAACTGCAAGTTAACCATCACAATTATTTTCCAAAACAGAGGGTATGTACGGAAAAAATATTTTCTTGGGATATTTTGTTTAAAACTTTCCCGCTCAATTCATGCACATTGATTTGCTAAATTACGGACAATGAAACACTGTAACGCCATCATTTTTTATTACCATGTCACCGTCGTTAAATGCAGTGTTGGTATTTCGACAAAGGTTAGTGCAAGTTTGGCTAGTGTTCTCAACATTTTTGATTTGGGATAAAAACATAATTGAAATTTGGGCAACATGAGCATAAATTCCAATGGTTTGATTTATTGGGAATCTGAAAATGCATACTCAGTTATGCAACGTAAAAGGATCCTATCTGGATTGGATGAAGAATCGCTTGTGGGTGAGACAGTTTCGGTTCGTTGGAGGAAAGAAGAATTGCCTGCAATTATTAAATCATTTGGTAAGTTATTGCTACTTAATTGTAATTGATTGTGCGTTAATGGTACATCAAGGCCATTTACTTTTTCTTGATTAGCCTCGCGAAATATAATTTAAAAATATATTTGGTCAATTATAGGAACAAAACATGACATGGAAGCCCTTAAAAATGAAAAGGTCGCGGAAGCGGACGAAATTTCATTTCTCGGTGGTATTAATGATAATGACCATTCAACTTCAGTATCTGATTTGGTAATGTCTTTTTAAATTATTACTACCTTTAATAATTCACGCGTGAAGAGACACAATGTTGCGGCTTTGTTTCATCTCACACGTATTCCTACCAAATTGTCTTCTTGAAAACAAAAATGTATCTATGATCTCGCTCTGGTTATAAACGAAGTCAATTTGCGTCTCCATATTTTCTTGAGTCTTCGTCAGGAACGCTATTTAGTGTACAAACAATTAATTAACTTTACTACTTGTAAGCTAAAATATTAAAATATATATGTAATACTAATGTCGTGTACAATTTACAATGTATCGTAATCGAAAATATTAATGCCGGTGTGTACATAATGGTTTGTAGAATGCAGTACATAGGAACAGCAGTGAAAACTCATCGACAGCGGAAGCCAACAACTCCGTCGATTTGAATTGCCCAAACTTCAATTTAAGCAGCTGTGACGATGAAATCCAATCATCCGCTAACGTAAGTCAACATTATATTTCTTTGAAGTTACATTATTACAGTTATTTAATAAGTTACATTACTTACAGTCTCTTATAAATTGTATTCAGGAGTGTAATTGGAAGGATGAAAAAATTCAGAACTTGGAGAGGAAACTATCAGCAATCGAAAAGCGCCACAGGGAATTTAAAAGTATGAGTTTGTGATTCCAGTTACCGAAATAATATAATATATATTCGTGTACTTCAGTTAATGTATTGGTATTTACTTTTAGAGAAGTTCTCAGCAACTGCCGTAGAAAGTGATATCCGGAAGAAGGATATCGGGGGTGGCTTTTTAGTACCAGTTAGATTTCTTACGTACATTAAACTCGGAATTTGGGATGATGCCGCTAAATGTTTCAGAAAACTATTATTTGAGTGCGGACGTTTTGACATGGAGACTATTGCAGCGTCATCACTGTCCGGGAAACCTTGCGTGCACACTAAAATAGCGCGCCCTGCCCTAGATCCGAAGAAATTGAAAGCAATTAAAGGTTATTTGTTTGCATAGTTATGTGTACCTTCAATTATGAGATCTCAAGATTTATTTTGATTTTCGTAGATCGCTCCATTAAAATTTGCCGATTGCAACCGCGGATATTTGAGATTTCGGAATTTGAAAGCAAAATTAAGAATGTTTGTTCCGACACAAGGAAGATTTTGAAGAATAAATGTGTTTCTTCAGGAACTAATGCCGATGTGTAAAGTGAACCCGTTTTTAATTTGCATTCATTGCTATTTTGTCAACCATTTTTATTTCAACTGTAACCCTTCAATTTAATTACATGATATATTAAAAGTGCAATTTGACTTTTTGATAAAAAATCAGCTGTATTTGTCATACAATATACATATGTTTGGGGGGATGCAAATGGGACAATCATATATGAAAGTTTATGATTTGCACGTAGAGCTTGTTCATATAGGATAAATTCTGTAGCTATTTTCCATGGAACGATGCCTTTGGGAAACTGTCTTGTAGGACTATCCCATGGGAAAATCTGCAGGATTTTCATCAAAATACCCAACGATTTTCATTTAGTTAGATTCCTACCTGCGTCCCATGGAAACACTTACGCGGGTTATATTCAAAAATTTTCAGAGCTAATAAGAAGTTTTGCTCCTGAAGTGCACGTTTATTGTGTTGAGTTGGGATGTATAGTATGTGTAAATATAATTGAATATGCGAACAAAAGTTTCACAGAGGATTCAATTGTTACTAAAAATCCGGGTTTTCAGTGGGTTTTAAGGTTAGGTTAGGTTTGGTTAATACCAAATCAAGTTCTCTCAAAAATTGTTTTACACACAAAACTAGCGATTTCAACGGCAAACACAAATGAGGATACAAGTAGGCTCCAAAGTAAGGCATATAGTGCGAGAACAAGTGAGCTATTCAACGACAGAGGTCTCACATGCTCTTTGGTTACCTGACGTTCCATTAAACGAAATTGTTTTGAAGATCTAATTTGAACCCATTTTTTCCAAAGTAAAAATATTCCACTACTTAAAATCAATTTTCCACGCTTTACAGCATAATCCAGCTTCTTCCAGTGAATTGTTCTTACATACATTGAGAAAGGCTGCATCAAGGACGGATCGTTGATGGTCTTCCCGTTATGTCCAAATTTTAGCTCTTTTTGCGTCGCAATCTTCTGTACTGCTCTCCAATATAAATTCAAGTGCTTTGAGAATACCGCAAGTGCAGTTTTTGGGGCTGACAAAGTCTTTTCCACAGATTTCACAAAATTTCCATTATTCAAACACCTAAACTGATCTGGACGTAAAAATTTCGAATTGCCTTCACGAAGAATTATATCGAAATTATTTTGCCCATAAGCCAATTGCCTTTTAGGCATACTGCTCCTACTACAATGATTCACGTACTGATTAATTGATCCAAAGTAAGATTTCAGAGAACGTCCATTTGAACCAAACGGAAGGAGAGTGAAGTTCTCCAACTCGTCAAGATATTTCCATTTTGTGGCTATTTCATCATCTGCGACGTACGCCATTTTAAGGAAGCTTTTGTACCCGTTGGAAATTAGGATCCCAGACATGAGCCAAAATGGTAATACAAGTATCCATGCATTAGATTTATATTTTAGAGGGACACTTTTCTGGATATTTCCAGCTTGATCCAATAAATTTCCGTATATGGAGATTGCCATGGTACCGCATTTTCTGACACCAGATCCAGAAGTGTGTAAAACCAGTGTTGCCAAAATAATCGCCATAAATAAGCACGACCAAATATACACATCAAATGGGCGTATATAAAGATCGAATCCTAGTTTGAAAGATCTCATACCGTCTGACGTTATAAAGTTAAAGCTTTCGAAAATCGGGATGCGAATCTCCTGCGTCTCTTCTTCCGAATATTCTCCACTTGCTCGAAAATAAATCGTTGGCACGAGCCCTTCGTTACTATAACTGGAGTCATTGGATTGAAAATTTTCCAAAAGGAAATTATGCACGATTTCCAATAAGGTCCAGTTTAACACCAAAACATATTGATTGATTTTCAAGATTTTTGACGAAACTTTTGGATTACCCACGTACTCATTTCTTTGAAAAAGATTTCTTCCTTTAATTGGAATTCTATCCTTGGCTCTTTCTGCTTGCTCTAAACAACTGTCAGCCAAGCAGTTGAAACTAGAAACGCAATTCCCCAGATACAAACAAAATTGATAGATATTTGATCTCGTCTTGTGCATTTCCAGTGAGAAAATAAATATTGGTGATTTGAATTCGATTATAAAGTTTCCCGGAAGGTACCTGAAACGTGTTTCTATTTCTTTTTCAATAGCAATTATCAAATGAGAAATTGTTAGGTGAAATTGCATTTCCGCTATCATATTTTGTGCCGAAATTAAGTATTTTCTTTGGACTGTCATATCCCTCAAACCTTTGAAACCGTTAATGAATATACTAGCACTACAATGTGTATTTTCAACTTTGAACGGATGTTTTCTTGAGGCAGTTGAATAATTTTTGTAGAACATATTTTCCTTCCATGACCAAAAATTAACCCGGACCGGAAATTGGAATGTGCTGAAATCAATAGTATTTTCCAACTGCATAATGTAAACAATGCAATTTTGCAAATTTTTAATGAGTGACTGTAAATTGATGTCCTCAAAACTGTTCGAAGTAACAGTCCCTTCTGGATTTAGAGCCAGGCAAAATAATATTTCCAAAACTTTCATGTTTGCAAAACTGTTATCTGTAAATATTTGATTTAACAATATGAAACTTCGGAGCTTAATTTTTAAACGGAATTAATAACCCTAAAAAATTCTAGGAAAGCACGAAAATGAAAAATGGTGAAGTCAGAATTGTAAGCCCGAATTCTTCAGAACTTATCATCAGCAGAAGGTTACAACAGAAAATTTAATAATAGTAAAAATATAAAAACTATAGTCATAGACTTCACTCAATTTTCCAGGTGATTGTTGAAGTGTTACACGTGCCTGAGCTTGTTTTCCGATGCATAACTTACAACTTGGAATTGCTTGCTGTCAATTGAAATGTTCGACAATTATTAAAGTATATATTTGTCATTTGAAAATTGGCATATGTGACTTTAAAACTGAAAAAAATTGTCTAGCACAACTTTGAAATTACGTACACTGTCTTCAAATGCCACTTCAAGATTTTCTACTCATTGTCACTGACGAAAGGAGTAAAATGTTTTCCATTATATTAAAAATAAAGAAATTGAAAATTCCAGAATTCAATGCCAGCTATGACTATTTGTCAGATGAATTACCAGTTTGAAGGAGCCTAACATTCAAGCATACATAGTTTAAATTGATTGTGTCAAATCAAATTTTAAAATTCAATATTCCTATCAAATTTCAACTTCAAAATGTAGAGTATCCTTCATGGAGCTGAATAGAGCAAAGAACAGAGTGACATCACTGTCAGCATACCAAAACACTCAGTTTTTTTCTAATCATTTATCACGTAACTGTGTAGATGATGCTTTTTATATAGACTTGTATCAAAGAGAAATCACAGGGGTCGGAATTTGTACTTTTTTGCTGAATCTTACGCTCGTGCAGAAAAATCATGAACGAATTTAAAAATCCTCTGCTGAGAATGACTAAGGAGTTTTAAAATCCGTTATTATGGCTTGACAAGATTCTCTTGAAATTTTCCCTGAAACGAATCTTGCTATCGGTAGTATGTAGTAGAGTGGTAAAGTGTCATATCACGCCATATTGAATTTTGCCATTAAAGAATGAAGTAATGGCCGGACTAACAAGCGTTACATATTGTTGTCCGTATTCCTGGACAGTGGAAATGGTTATTAATCAGTTAGATCAAAACAATTTAAATCTCTGTATGCTGAAATTTATTTGCTGAAAATACTTTTGATTGGATCCTGCTTTAAATCTCACTATGTTTTAAATTTTAACAAATAGTCTGATGGGAAGAAATGAAAGGAAACATCTGTCAGTAGTGAATTCATGATCCTGCGATGTTACAAGTAAACATGCGAAATTACTATTTAAATACGCAGGGAGAAAATATATATAATGTCATCAAAATAATTTTGATGTGGGAGCGTCAATGTGTCCAGACCAGTTTTCAATCCCACGTGTTAATCCATTCACATGTACTGTGGTCGCATGTGTAGGCAAATTCACATATTATTTTTAAATTGTTACATGGAATGTAAAAAAGTTGTGAAATTTTTCAGGTATTTAACCGTTTACATCCCTGTAATTAGGGAAGTACACATATAGCAACTCACCAGAACATAAGCCTTCGTAAGACACACAACTGTTGAGAACGGGTCCTTATCATCGGTACTATCCAGGTCTACAATTATTACAATTTAATGCTTACAAATATTTCTGAACCAAACCTGGTATATATTTCAACATCGGCTGAAAGATCCATCAAATATTTTAAGTATTAGGATTCATGCTGTGCAACATGTCCTTTATATGTCACACCTAGTTCCCTTGCTGACTTAACATGTTACTAAATTACCATCTAATATATATAATCGGCGACAGAAATTAGAAGTTATACCTCGAAAACTTCATGGTCGCTTCAAAACGACTGTCAGCATAAACTCGGAAATTAGAGAACATATTGTGCAGTTTTGCCACCAGAAGGTTGCCATTTACACTGTACCCTAGCTTCTAATATGCATGTCATCTGAGAAGTAGGAATTGAATTTTAAAGTCTCAACTTACAGCGTACTGAGAGCGCTCATTCAATTCATTTTTCCAATACAATATCGCAAATTATTTTGTCTTAAACCCTTGTCAGTGATTCCAGTTCCGTTTTTTCCTTCACCTCAGAAATTGGTGGCATCAATGGCATTCTGATATCTGTGGTACACTGACAAGCCCCCACATCGTAAGAAACTTGAAGTAACGGGAACATTGAATCGGCAATGGCGTCCGTGAGCGATCTATAAAACTTTATTAAACTAATACTTTGCAAAACAATGAAAAAATTTCTACACGTTTCCTTTCTTTACCGTGACGCAAAATAGAACCGCGGCTATATAAATGGGGATCTTCATTTCTAATAAATGGATTGTCAACTGGAAGTGTATCCTACTTGCACCCTTACCCAATGAACAGTGAAATGTATTTTAACGTTAAAATATGATATTAGCATTCTTACGTTAATATAATGCTAGAAATAACGTTGTTGCTGCACAAGATCCAAACAGTTTTCTGAAAACGTAACCTAAACGTTATTACAGCATTATCAAACAACAATTGAGGATACGTTTGAAAAGTTACAAATGTTTAACATCAGTTGAACTGGTGTTTAGAATACATTCAAAATAGACATTGAATGTGCATTTATATTCGGTTTTTGCCAGAGCTCTTGCGCTATACGTTAGAGGGAAATATATAATTTCTTCAATTTTTACTTTGACGGTTACTTGCGAGCAGTTGCTACTCCGCAATTTGGATTTTTACTTACATTTAACATCCAGAACTGAAGCTCGTAAAGAAACCAGCAAGGAAGGAAATTTTGTATTAAATTGTAGGTTGTTTTATATACTAGTTAGTACAGTTTTTAATTTAGCCTGAAGTAATTATATCGTGTAAGATTTATACTTCTCGACACAAGCGTCGAACAATTAGTAAGGATTTAGAAGAATTACCAAGTGCCCTGTGATTAGTTTAAAATTCAAAACACACTAATAATTACAGACTGTTATCAACACGTCTATGCCTAAATCTACTTTTGAAACTACTCCAGCTTCTTCAGTTTCCACAATAGTTGATTCTTGTCAAATTGAAAGAAATGGTGACCGTTGTGAATAAGAATATTCAGATCACCTTAGAAGTGATTGCAATCATGGCTACCAATCTAGTACCTCCAATGAATCATCGGAAATAAATATTGGAAATAATTGGACTAAAGATTAGAGCATTACATTGATGAAGTTATCGAAGCGGGGTTTCGTATTGCAAAGCCTAGGGTCAAGGAAAATGGAATGAAATAAATCTATCTATATTATATATTATCACTCTTGTTTAAAATAATTTTGAGAGTATGACGACACTTTAATTTGCCTTTGTATTAGTTTCTTAAGCAAAGTAGGCTGCTAAGTTTCAAATTGTAATACTTGTATTTTTGCTTACGAATATACTGTAAGCTCTATTATTACATTCATTTCTGCATTTCTGTACTTAATTTATTTTAATTTGTGAAATAAAAAGAAGCAACAACTAATCTATGCATATTAATAAAGCATAATAAGAACTAGGTATTTTTTGAACCCAATAACTAGAAACTAATTATTAGCTGTCTTACATTGCCAAATAGTAACAATCGGGCATTAAAATAATGATTGTATCATACATCAGGACAATGTTAAATGCTAATGGTTTTTCCAATGTACCAAAAGCGGACATTTTTGCGTTTCTATTGCATTAAATCTAACATTGCCTCAACTATTGCAGGGCTAAATATTAATGCAACCTCAATGTTGAAATTATATTTATTGTTCATTGGGTACTTACCGATAGATAATGCTCAAGATTATCGACGTGAAGAGAAGTCCATCTTGTTTTAAAAATTCCATCATGATTTTTTATTTAATAATTGTGTTTTTGTACATTGAAAATATAGCCTATTGTTTTCTGCGATTAACGTCTCTTGCAAGAAGTGCAGGGTTAATTAAGTGAAGTATTTCGCCTTTGTTTGAAAAAAATACTCATAAAAGACATTGTGTGGTAATGTTTTCTCCATCAATTCCACTCCTACCAAAGAGTTGTTAGAAAATTAAAAATAAAACTACACGTTCGGGCTTTCAAGTAATTCTCAGATTACTTGACTACGATTTTATACGCGCGTTTCGGGTCCAACGTTAGCTTGACTTGACCGTGACCCGAACTTGACCATGAACTTGAACTTTCAAGTACAAGAAACCTGATTTGTACGACACCAAAATACTTAAATTTTATTGAGGAAAAATTAATATTTGTGAGGTGTGTACGTGAACATACTTCTACTTCGTTTCTAACACACAAGGTTTCACTCAGCATCATGCGAGCAACCGCCTCAAAGGAACAAAAATTGTATTTTTGGTCCTTCTCACTGAATGTAGAATGTACAATGGAGATCTACTCTGGTTTCGAGTAGCCGTGTGTCTGGTGTCTCAGTTGACATTTTCGGTAACACAGAAATCCTTTTAGGTTTTGTTGACATATATGTATTACTAATGTAAAAAAGGGTGAACATTTTTAAATTAGTTTCTACGGAACCGAACCATATGAGTGTTGAGCGTTCCTTTGTATTTACACACGGAACAAGTTAACCAAGACCTCTTAAATGATGCACTAAAATACCGCTTTAAGTTTGATTTAGTGTAGTGAATTGTAAGTGAATTGAATTTTCCCGCAGCCATGAAGACTTGCGCAAACATGATTACTTGAACTTGTAAAGAAAAAATTCCAGTTCGTAGTCAAGTACTTCTAAATATTTACTTGAACATGACCAAGTACTTGGTTTAAGTAAAATAATTTTTTTTGACCACGAACTTGACTTGAGGTAAGAAATCATGGTCAAGTCCATGAAATACCTGAACCCTACCCGAACCGTTCATGGTTTTAATTTTATTTACTTGACCACGACCCGAACGCGAACCTGACTTGAAATACTCGTGGTCTACTTGTACTTGTGCGCAGCTCTGATTGTGATTGGAATCACACTAACGAGTATATGTATGCGTAAATACATACATAGTTAATTTTTCAGCTTCTCAAAACTTTATAAACATCATTAAAATCTGCTGACACTACCTTGAGGAACTTTAATAGGATTCGATTCGGTAATGTTTACTGTATTTTGTTGCTATAGGACCCTTCCTAATTCGCTTCTGAAACATAAAAGTACATCTGGTGGAAGTTGTGATAATGCTATACAATGGTTAGTTACTCCATTTTATACGAAACTTTACTGGAGACCCCTTGAAAACGTCACAGTCTGCACACCAATATTCGAATAAATTGTGTTTCGGGTTCCAGTACACAGTTTAAGAAAATAGATGTGTTCGTAAAAAAAGCAATTCTTTCAAAAATTTTGGTTGGGGGAATTGGCTGTTGTCTTTAAAGTCGATTCTCAAAAACAATTGAAAAAACCGGCCCAATGTATAGAAATTGATATTTGCGAGACACCGATATTCTCGATATATTTGCCGGTTATTATAAAGTTTCATTGCATTTTAACATGTGAATTTTGAATAGTTTCAGTAGTCCAAATGTAACAAAATTCAACCTTTGGAAACTTTATGATTTTAAAGTAATTCAGATTTTTTAAGTTTGTTGAAGTTGTTCATTTTTAAGTCAGTGAACATCGCAAATAATTTTTCAAAATTTCAATTGGAGTTTTTCCGTGTCTAGCATTTGAAAATTCTCATGTTAATATGTATTTAAAGTTTTCAATTTAGAATAATTTTGTCTTAATAAGTCGCACAATGTGGTAATAACCGGCTGCGAAAAAACCCATAATTGATGCTAGTAAAGCCAAATTTTACGTGTACTACATTTGTAGAAATGGAACAGCAAATATGCATCTAATAACAGAAATGGCCCCGTTTAACTCACTGCTTTAGCAGTTTGCTTATATAAATCGTGAGCAGCCAATTAGAGATAAAGTAACAATATTTTGCAATGAGACATCTTTCAAGATGGTATTTTAGAAAATATGTTCACCCAATTTATTCCCCAGATGCAAAAGTGCCACTAATATTAATCTTTGGACGAGTGATAGAGTATTATTTGCATGAAAATTTCTTAGGTATTCTTTTTCAAGCCGAGGTTTATTTATAAACGTAACATTTCCAACTGGAGTCAAAAATCAATGATCGTGATATTTTAATTTCTGGAAGCTTTATAATCACAAACCACAATAATGATTAGTAATTTTTTGGTTTGTTGGTTTGTGGCATTACTGACAAAGGTATTAAATTTTCCTTTTTTAATGAATGTGGAAGTAAATAAAGTTTGAAAACAAATCAACCGCGGCACCGCAAGTAAGAAAACGAGAACAGTTGTGCATTCAAATCCTTTAATCATAATACATTAGGGAAAGATGTTCCTAAGGAAAACCAATTGTTTTTTATCATCAATATCCCTACAGTTTATTGAGGATGCTCTCAAAGACTTTATAAATATGATTTCATTATACAGTTGAAGATAGCAAGGAGAAACAATAAACTTCAATATCATCACTTATTACACTACAATAATTAAAAATCTGTAATTTTTTCTCCTTCAACAATTTTGCTGTTGATTACAAACTATCTTAGGACTTTTCATTTCACTCTAACAATGAAACTCACTCCTTTCCTCGGCCTACTGATGATTCTCCTAGCTCTCTCTATCACAGTCGTTGAGGGACAACAGCGTTGTGGAGATACTTGTGCTATAACTGCAGACTATACTCCTGTATGTGGTTCAGTTGGGTCAGTTCGGAAGACTTACTCTAACATGGCAAGTCTACAGTGTGCTAAGCGCTGCAATAAAAGTAAGTATGTGTCATATTTCGATATGGACAGCTGGATACTGGTAATTTTAGACTTGCACGCAGCTATATGTTCCTATATAGATAATTGTGCTGGAGGCAGTAAAAGTTTGGTTTTATAAAAGTCAGTTCTATTAACTAGAAAAATAAGTAGCAATAACAGCTTCAGGACACACAATTACATATATAACAAATGTTCACATTTAATTTCGTAGTGACAAGATAATAAGTGTTTGAACTTGAACTGTTTAACATTAACCAAAGCATAATTCAAATGTCTTTTGATCTTTGTTATAGGACTTCGCATGGTCCGTAGAGGACCTTGCTGATGAGAGGATTCCCTCAGTCTGCAGATTTGACGCCAGACCTTGGTCTGTGTTCGAGAAGCACCCGAATTTCTGTACATTCCTTGGTATTTTAGCATACGTGTCCACGAATTGGTGGCTACCATGAGTGTCGGCAATTTCAAGAAATTTCGGGATCTTTGAAGAGAAAATTTGATTGTACTTTTTTAAATTTCGGGTGTAATAACGTAATAAAATAAAAAAAATGATTTAATGAGTTTCTGGAGTTTTGAAAAGCCACTACCGGTGTTGCGGTCATTTCTTCCACTCAAAATTAGTTTTTTACGTAATAGGAAGTATTGCTGCTTGATACCACATTTGAGGTTTTATGCACTTCAGCTGTGGAAGTCGTCATAATTTGCGCAAATTTTACCTGTTTTGTGATTGCTGTTAAGTAGATATAGAATATATTGGGTTACACAGGTCGTAATATCGCAGTCATAGGGCATGTTGCGGCTGGGCACATTGCAGTATGGAGAAACGCTATTATCGCAGTGGCAGCGCTTCTTTCTACTCGAACTAACCTACTACTAACTCACTGTCCGAAACGACCACCAACACGAAACAGACCCTAGGAGGTCGATATCTTAATGTAATGGAATAATGAGGTAGATGAAAGAGTATGTTCTAAATGAGGAATTCAACCTGTGGAAGAAAAAAGTTATATAAGAAGAATTTAAGGAAAAAGCAAGGGGCACACGTGGCAGCTCTTTGCAAGATCGACTGACTAAGTTGCATAACTTATTGTTAGAATTTCTGAAACGTGAATACCCATTGGAACTATTGATTGATACTGCAAATAGACTTACGTCATTAGAAAGAGATTCTTTAATTTTACCCAAAAAGCCAATAATAATTAACTATATTTCCAAATTTAATCCAGATTTGGTCACAGATATTGTACCAATTACCAGCACTAATGATAACAACGCAAATTATCTCGGATTATCATACAATAGCAATACTATCAATATGAAATCCTTCGTACAAAATTTACTTTACAAAAATTTAAATGTTATTTCAGACCCAGAATATACAACAGTAGCAAAACAAATCAAAGTCAAGACAGCATTTAAGAGAAGCAGCAACATTATTGAATTACTCAAGTAATACTTGCACGAAAGCTATTCGAGACCGCCAAATTCAAATTTTATTATGTAATCTCTAACTCGGCTTTCATCTCTCTTTAAAGTCAGTACTGTCACAACTTTCAACTCTGACTTGTGAAACAGTGTAGTTCCCAAAACTCTCAGTAACTTGTATCATAATTGTGCTCAATGTTTTAAGTGAGAATTTTTATTCTTTCCCACAAGTCAAACTACAACCACTAATTTTATGTACAAGACTTCAGATTCTAACATGTAACTATTTATATACTTTTTATTACATTTTTTTATTACATTTGAAACCAAATCATTCTACTGATAACTGTACTTTGTGAGTTTACTTTGAGTGTGTTGTATACGTTGTGCTATAAAGTATACATAGCTACATACTGTTCATTTGGTTAGCGTCACATGCCTCTATATTATAATAATTGTACCTTAGTTATTTCCATGGATTTATTGTTTGAATATTTACTATTTTCAGTATACAATCTCTTCTCATGAACTCACTGATACGGATGTATCTTAACTACTAATTACTTTTGACTACTACTTATTATTCAAAGTAAGAGTTTGAGCCTCTTTGATACATGTAAATATATCTATACGGGATCATATATATTTTTTTTTAATATTTTTATTTAATTCTATACACACGAATATCCATTCAATTATATTTCTTGTAATAATTATCATTCTTTGATACTTTTAGCCTGATGATGAAACTTTGACTCGAAACATGTCGTTTGAATAAATCAATATAGAAAATCACCAAAGTTCCAACTCTACTTTTTTGACATCGGTTGTTGCAGGACACTTACCTATCCCTTTGCAAGAATTACCAAGTTTTGGTTTCACATGTCAAATTGTGTATTAACTTGGCACTACGTGCCACCTACGCCTAATTGCTTTGTTGGGACAATTAGACTATTGTCGTCGTGTTGATTCCCTGGATTAATGTTTGCCGTAGCCGCCATTGTGTGTAAACTTAGTTGTAAGAAAGTGTGCTAACCCTCACTGTTCAAAACTCGTATAACTAATACCTTAATACGAAGATGAGGAGTAACAAGGCTCTAGTGAGCATTCAGATTAACTGTAAATGTAGCTTGATGAAATTGGTCTTTTATACCCATGGACATAATTAGTAATGCGTTGTCGTTATATTGATTCCCACGATTAGTACTCGTGAACAGGCCTGGCATTCAAGTTCAAGTAAAACTTGACAAGTTCGGGTTACAAGTTAATTTGAACTTGACACTGAAATCTCAAGTTCGGGTCAACATGAAATTTGAACTTGATTTTAAGGCTCGAATCAAGTTCATGGTCAGGTCTTCATTATAGACTTGACATCAATACCATGATCAAGTTCGGATCACATAACCCCAAAACCATGAACATGAACTTGACTTTTCGTGGTCAAGTTCTTATACTCATATAATACGCTATAGATAATCGTTCTTATGCAGATGTCCTTGCTGAAGCTGTAAACACT
This sequence comes from Allacma fusca, assembly GCA_947179485.1. Classification (NCBI taxonomy): domain Eukaryota; kingdom Metazoa; phylum Arthropoda; class Collembola; order Symphypleona; family Sminthuridae; genus Allacma; species Allacma fusca. Next base: position 81,552,938 of record OX359245.1, on the reverse strand, counting down.
AATTTAAATCACAGCGTTTTCGCGTGCAAATACTAGACCGGTATTTCTGTGTTTTTAACGAGCAACGTGCTCCGGGCTCAAATATTACAAGCTAAATCCTGTTGTATTTTCTTCTTCACAACATCTTTTTAATTTTAACTTGATTTAAATTTTTGAATAATCATATTATTTTAAAAACAACTGGAAAATGAGCACATCTGAAAAGTCTCAACAGTGCGAAGAAGATGCTGATCCCGGAAGTCTAACTGCATCAAGTAGCCGGAAAAAATGACCTAAGGTCCACAAGCATTTCACATTTTGCGATTCTACAAAAAAATTACAGCTGCAAACACTGCTCGTAAGTGTATTCATATATATATATATATATCTGGTTCAGTTGTCCTGGCACAGACCTTCTAACTCCTAAAAGAATGTTATAAGACATCATTTGTGTTTGTCTGTGCTTGAAGGGATGGTTGAAATTCAAATCTCAAAACAAATTTGATGAAATCCACGCATCATTCAAAAAATTCTACGGGAAATCTAGTTAGTTTTATGTTCTCTTATTATAAGTTTTATCAATCATTACTTCTAAATTTTGATATTCAATTTTAAAAAATAAATGGAAATTAAATCTCAGGTAATTTGTTAGCCTTTCTAATTATAAGTATACATACATACAACACTATAACTAGAAATTCAAGTCCATGGTCAAGTCCATGGTCAAGTTCATGGTCAAGTTCATGGTCAAGTTCATGGTCAAGTTCATGGTCAAGTTCCATTCATGGTCAAGTTTGCCGAAATTAACTTGATTATGTGAACTTGATTACTCCGGTTCGTACCTACTTTTAAAAAATCAAGTTCAAGTTCGGATCTTAATTATGGTGATATAATCAAGTTTGGGTCAAGTTCAAGTGCGAATCATGAGTTGAACCGAACTTGAGGCCAGGCCTGCTCGTGAAGGCCGCCATTTTGTGTCAACTTGTGTGGACACAATTAGTACTACATTGTCGTTATGTTGATTTCCTTGTTAGTATTTTTGGAAGTCGCCGTTTTGTACGAACTTAATTATTACGAAGCGTGTAGTCGGTGCGCGTCAGGAAGTATTCTCGTTGTCATTACAAGTTTAGCCTCTCTACCTGGTAAACCTTACGGGAATTTTCATTGTCTAACCTCGATTGATACAAAGTATATACCTGGTACACCTCACGATAATTGCCATTTCCTGTACCAGTTTAACCTGAATTGATACCAAGTATATACCTCGTATACCTTACGAGTATTTCCATTCCCAGTATCAGTTTAACCTCAGTTGATACCAAGTATATACCTGGTGCAGTAAGTGTCTGGTACACTGGTATATTACCAGGTATTTTTCCTGGTGCAACAAACGACAGTTTGTGTAGTTTGAACCAGACCTTGTGAACCAGGAATATACCTGGTGTCGTTTACCAGGAAAGAAACTATAGCCGTTGCCGCTTGCACTATTTATCAGCCTTGGTAGTTGATGGAGTTGCCACTTTAGTGGGGAAAGAACCAAGGTAATTTTGAAGATTCTTTCAATTGCTTCTAAAAGTAATGTTATGCTACCCTAAAATGTTTTATAATCTGTAGGATGATAAAGATTTATAACAAAGTACAGAAACTCACAGCCGCCGTTTGAGAAATACAAAGGACAGATTTTCGGTTGCTTACGGAGAATACGAAATCATAATATAATTCATATAATTGCCACCTCCGAAGTGGTTATCCCTCTTTAGTGATAATGTCAAATCATCCCCAGAATTTGCCCATGCATTATAATGGAGACTTCTCATATCATGTCTTAGCTGTTGTGTCTACAAGAATAGTTCATGTAACTAATTTTACGTCCTATAGTGGGTTTAATTGTAAAATCATATGATTTCTAGAACAATTCTGCGTAATGGAACCGTGGAACGAAATGACAAATGTAGACTCAATAAACAAAGTTGAATTATTTGGCGTAGTAAGATGCGAACATCCGCATGTGCGTGCTATTCTTAAAACATATCCCTTAAGAGCCTCTCTGCCCCACAGAGCTGCGTTATATATATTATGGGGGAATATTTTCCAAACTCAAGCGATTAACTCAACTATCCAATAGCTAGCCTAACCTATACGTTTAGCACAGTAAGCTTAGTAATTTCAGCATTATAATAGAATTATCGAGCTATGGATTAGCCATGGAGAAGGAAGAGAGATTAATTCATCCGGGTTTAGCAGTTCGACTAAACAATTAAAGTTTTTCAACGTAACAGACGGTTGAGAGCAAATCCTTCAAACTCATTCCTCCTCCAGCCTCAGATAGGTACTGTAGAAGGTAGAAACAGTAGTGGAATTTAATGTTAGTGTCAGAGCTTTACTGGGTTTGAGACCTACTCAAACGGAACGCTTTAATGACTCAGCCGATATTGCAAGACGCATGTACAAAACTATTGTTATTTTGAGCTTAGTTACAATGTGTAAAATACATTGCTAAGCATGGAAAATGTAAGCTATAAAATCTAATCGTCTCGTAAAAATATCAACTACAAAATACATAATGTTTTGGAAATCCAAGTAGTTTTAAAATCTTTAGAAGCACATTTTGAAGGTGCCATGGGGCAATTATTTTTGATTTTTTTAAATCTTGTCCCATAGTTTTTTTCATATGAATCCAAGGAATGTTTACAGCTATGTTTGATTATTCTAATCGTAGTTTTTGTTCATCAGTTGATATTCTACTGGCCGGCCCAGTGAAAATAGATACATCTGTTTATATGTCGTTAATGTCGCATAATATTAAACAGTGCTAGTACTGGGTATAGAAACCGTGTACCCGTACCCATATCCGAATATCGGGTACGACAAAATGCTGTACCAATAACCGTACCCATACACAAGTACCCGGATAAATCATTGCAGAACCCATACTTAAAAGTAATTACAATGTAGTAATTACCTGTACCTACAATTTACCCGTACTAGAAATGTACCCAAAACCTGCACCCATACCCGAGTACTTATTGTTTGTACCCGGGTATTACTCGGGTACTGGAAGTTTGGCCGATTGAAAATGCCCAAAGACATTTGCCCAAGACAAGCTCAAAATGTTTAATTTGTCCATTTTTTGACCTCGATTAAAAATACCCGTGGTTTTGGGAATTTTCCCAAAGGCGTTAAGGGTATCCTATTTAAATTGTTTAAAAAATTATGAAGGTCATTTACAATTTATTTTTTGAAAACAATGATGAAATTCAAATACTACTACGCCAAATTATTGACGTTGTAATCGACAGCGACGAATTCTTTGATTCTAAAGTCCCCATAACCGAAAACTTGCTTTTCAACTTCAAGAACATGAAACAATTTCGTTCCCAAATAATCGCTTTCTCAAAGATCTTTTAACACAAGTCCGACGTTAAGAACTGTTAGAATTATCGTTCAAATAGGAAGCAAGGCTTGTAAAGTATATTGGAGGAAAGAAGTTGTCGATTTTTTTTTGTAGGAAGACGGGAAGATTCTTCCCAGGAAAACATTTTTCTGGTAGGGAAATATCACAGGGAAAGGATTTACTTTTACGAACAAGGATTTTGAAAATCGTTGACATTTTTTCAGCAGGGATTTTTAAAACCGTTGAGGACCTCCCCACAGGTACATAATATTCAGTATAGGGAAATCTTCCAGGGAGATTTACAAAAAATCTGACCCATTAAGGAAAGTGAATTTCCCGACCATGCCAGTTGCTACATCAGCCATATAACGTATTTACAAGACAGTATGTTTCAACACTATAAAAAATATTTTACGGATTAATTTTTATACGTATGTTTCCAAGTCAAATATTACGGTTTTACGATGTGTACGGTTGTACAATGTGGGAGGCAAGATTGCATATTTATTTTATATTACAGTTTTATAAAACAAACATTCACTACTTTCCATTCACATTTAAGCAGCCTGAGAAGAAACGTTTTGACCAATGCAGGCGGAATTAGATTCAAATTCAGCCCCATGAGAGTTTTGAAAGTCAAGTTTAGTTGCCTCATCCTCTTTTAACACCAAAATTATAAACAATAATCAAAGGGACGAAAATATTAATATTGCCTGCAAGGAATGATATTTTATATTATTATAAAATTGTATAAATATTTACTGCATTAAATATATACTCAAGGTGTCATAAATGCCCAGGATTGAAAATGCTCAAATTGATTGCACAAAATGCCTCTGCTTTTTCAAATGGGTAACCCAAGGTTCTACTTGTAACATCAAGAAACGGATCTGGCTCGAAGGTACTGTTATGAAGGTAAACGACAGTTTTAGCTTCTGCAAATATTAATACCTCCTATATTTGCAAGCCAGTGCTTGAACTATGTTCCTACATATTTGAGTGCTGAGGAAAAGATGCATAGCCCCCTGTGTGCACTTGTTAAAATTCAAGCCCTTGCTAGTTAATACAACGTTAATCCTGAGGATGGCGTCATTGTCATGAATTGTAATTCTGCTACAAAACTCCATACAGAAGGGATTGCTACGACAATTCACGCTACTCTAATTTTAAGTGTCCGAAATTGTTTCCACTTTTCGAAAACGTCGATTTATGAGCTATTACAAGAAATAGGAAATCACAAGATAGTACCAAAGATTTGAAACTTATAAAATAATTAACATCAGTAACAACAACGCTATTTTGCAAGTGATGGTTTCTGAAGACTTACTTTTTCAGGGATCTTCTGGTTTTTGTTTGTTACTTAGGACGCCATATATGCAGATGCAGTTACATAGGTGGACAAAGCTTCAGTCGAAAGTACTGGAACCAATGGAAAAACATTCACATAAATACAATCGCCTTATAATTTAAATTTTTCTGGAGAGTGACTCATTAACAACAACAACAGTCAACAGTGAATTAATTACATTGAACCATATTCATTTCCCAAGCCTCGAACCCTAATGAGGCAGTAACTCATAAATTATTTGGCTCACCCAGTTTGGAAAAACTTTTTTGGGCAGAATTTTGAAAGTATGCTTCATTGACCTGGGTCAATATTTGAATCCATAAGGTCAAGAGGCGTCATGCAAAGTCGAGGTATTTTCCAGAATGTGTACTTCTTTGTTTTGTTGATTTTCGCGGAATGTTTTCCTGGACATATTTTGAAGCTATTTTGTACGAAATTCTATGGGCTTTCCAGGAAGCTTTTGGATAGGTCTCTGCGTGAAGAATTTTTTACATGACCGGAAATGACCCGGAGCAAAGTTGTATGAATTATACTTCAAGATTAACGGTAAAGAAGATACGAAAGAAACGGAATTTATGAACTTGCCAATTTTTCCTGGACAGTCCGGCAAGCATAAAATATTTTCCAAGAGCTCATTTGTAGCAAATTTTATGAAGTTTTACTTGAGCCTGAACGTCATGTGTCTAAGTCAACAATTGCGCCTTCAGGAACCAGGAATGGGATGCAAAGTTCACGTCTGGGATTAAAAAGTTGCCATACAAATAAATGTTTCTTTCCTTATTGAACCTACCCACATTTTAAATTCTGGGGCAGCAAATAGTATGTTCTTAGGAAAATGATATTGTGTGGTGTAAATGTTGCTTATTAACCGACGTGTCAATAATTAGAGCAAAACCAACATTCGCCAAAACGATATCCCAGCGGCATGAACCATTCTTCTGTGTCGGTGGTTTTGAAACTCGTTCTGTCTTGTAATTGAAAACAATCTAGACTTTTAACATGTATCGGTAAGTTTGTCAAAATTTCCCGATTGTCCAAATAAACACAATTAATTTTAGAGGATAATATCATATAACGTTAATTAAAAATCTGGAGTTGTACGTATAAACACAAGACTGTATTTATTGAAGGGATAATATGGGGCAGCGTGAGCACAGCTGGTGGTATTGAATTCAATAAGGAAAAACATGAGGGCTTGTTAGACTATTCATTGCACTGAGCTTCTACGGAGACCGGTTTCCTGGGGGATAACATTCCCATGGAATAATTTAACACGACGGGAATTGCCAAGTGCATTTCATCCCAGGAATTGAGCCATTTAAAACAACCGTAAAAGGCTTGTTTTCATGATGCTAATCCGACAGATTTAACTTTCAGATAAGAGATTATTTATCTTCTAACGTGGACTCGGGTGTAAGGAATTTGTCGCATCTAATGTCCCATATTGCTTGTCTTGGATGCAGTAAAGCAACAAGACCTTATGCAGTTATCGTATGGAGGGTGCCACTGAATATTTTCCTTCAGTGTAGCTCAATTACATAAAATTGTCAGACAATTAAAAGTTGAACTGTTAAATAAAAAACTGTCAGTACAAGATTAATAGCTTTACAAATTAAACTCGAAGATAATTACTTTAAACTGATATCATGTAATTTAAAACCTGTATTCAAAATTACGTACACGTATTTCGCAGTCACTGAAAACTTACAATGTACTTTGCTTTAATTCTGGAGCAGGGAAAATTCATACGTAAGGATTTCTGTGCTATAAATCTCAACTAGAGAAAAAATCACTATTTTCAATAAAAATTCAGGAACTTACACATATTTAGTTCCGTCGGTTCTGAACTCAAATTTCATTTGAAAATTATTTAACACCAAAATTTTATATTTCTAAACATAAACCCGAAAATAATCAAAATTTCAACAATTTGAAAGAAATTTCCTTACTTTTTCATTGCTAACTTTCATACAACATTTTGACAATTATTTTCATTAATACACGTACAATTTTTGAAGCTAAAAATGTAAAGTTGAATTCTGAGGTGCAAAAACTTTCCATTGTTTAAATAAAATATTCTCACCTCTCTTTGACAGTTTTGGACAAAACTAATGCAAAAACGGTCTAAAATCATTACATCAAGTTGGATTTGTTTTATTTATTAATAATACAGCATTTCTAATAGCCTGGAAACAACAAGAAAAATTTCAAGGCACTCTGTACATTCCACTTGGAACACATCAAGCGAGAAACTGATAAGGCACAAGGAGCTGTCGGCATAAACTCAGGTAAGAAACGTCGGAGTGAATTTATTAATTGGAGGAGATACACTGAGAAATATGATCCCGGTAAAAGGATACGTTTTTATTGTAATACCTAAAACATAGCCTCCATAAGGAATTCGTTCAATTAGACATAAGTTTTTTAACGGAGACAATCAAAACCGGCTGGTGATTCCAAAGAGATTGAATTAAACCGTTGATGAACATCTATACAGATACAGATGCCTCATATTTGTCAACCATACTAGTAAAACCGTTGCCAATTACCACACGATGTTCAAAATTAGGGTCAAATTTGTATCACACGATATTTTAAATATTTTAAGACTTTGCTCTTGGACGCCAGACAAATTAAACAGGTTTGAATTCATTTAATTTACCCATCTGTTCATTTCTTCATATTCCCCTGTCCGAGGTATCAATTTCCAAGTTGCGCTACATTTGGTGAAAATCCATTTGCATGATATCCTCCGCTTGATTAATGTCCCCTGTCCCAAAGATGGCTGAATCCTATTTAGAGCCTTTTCCCTCCTTATCTCTGTTGAACTCCAAGGAACCGTTTATTTACTACAGTAAAGCAAGATTTTCCCCTTAAACTCTTATTTTTATTACCAAATTCCCTCAATAAAATTCGAACCAGAAACTAGTTCCATTCAACTACAAAATCCTACCTCCTTGAAAATTCCGGGCTGTCAAGTATGTTGCATGCTAAAACCCATATTTTTATAAAACAGTTTTTTTGTTTAAATTAGGGAAAGATTTAAAAAAAAAATTTGCTAAAAAAATTTGCTTATATTTTTAGATTTTAAAATGTGGGCTTTGAAAAAATGCGCAAAGGAGAAAAAATATACGGGTTAAAATCCGCCTAAATTTATGATCTTTCCCAAGTGGACGAATTATACCTTGCACTTAAAACTCAAGTGGACAATATTGTGCATGTATTTGTTGTTTTAAGATACAACTTACATTTCCCATTTACGTTTGCTATTATTATTGAAGATAGGGGAATTCTAATGGGCCATGAATCAATGGGGAGTTTGACGGGAACAAGTTACTCTCATAACTGGCTTGACCACAAAACAAGATCCAAGAATCTCAGGAAATGTCTTTATAGATATTAAAAGAAATATTTCCCAACGACAGACGCTCATTGGAAGTGACTCCGTCTCTCAGATTTGGCAATACTAACAATAAGACAGGAGACGTCCAAGTATATGCTTCTTGTTCGACAAACAAATTGTGATCTTGTAATCCTCGGCTTATCTTCAGCCTTGCAGTCTTTATTGACGAGATTGAGCTGTCGGCGCTAAAAATCAACAATATACATCCCAAACATTTTTCCCATTCAATCTCATATACCCCTATAGGAAAGGATCTCAAATTAAATTATCCTTTAAGTGAAGAAGATACCTTCCTCACACATGTGACGTGTCTGTGACAGTTGATACGAGACGGAGATGTTCGACTCTCTGTCACCGCATCTCATATGTCATCATAGGTCAAATCCTAGATAGGAGTCAAATTGCTGGGATGATGCCGTCAAGAAGAAGATCTCATCAACTCTTTTACCCCTAGTATAACAAATCTCGTCATAAGTGCATCTTCCCACATCTATTCCTATATACAAGATGCACTTTAGCATGCATTTTTGCATCCCAGGGATCTCCAATGACCAAGTCCTGGTTCAGTTGCTATCAGATTAGGTCGAGCTACTGTCTTGGGTGCAGTGAATCTTGAATGTAATAAACCCTCTTAATATTTATATACAAAGTGGATACTATAACTGTGTATGTGTAATTATGTTTAGAGCGTCCTGAAGATCATGTTTTACAAGTTGAGAGCTTAGTTTTATTTTCCCAGGGGAATTTTTATTTTGACAAGAATGTTTGGATTAGAGTGCAGGGATGCGGTTATTATGAGAGTTAAGAGATGACGGGGAGTATAATCAAGGTGTGAGATCCTAAACAAATAATTAATTATTTGGAGTTGGAAGGATTAGAAGACACTGTTGAAGGAGTGAGACTGTGTTCCTGAGGGAATTCTTATTAGGATTTTAATAATAATGGGAAGATATGATCTGTATAGGGATTAGAAATTGACTGGGCTTCCATTACACAGGAGGGTGCCTGTTTTGTTTTGTTTTCCCAAAAGGCTAGAAATCATTGGAGGACTAAAAGCTGTGTGACACTGACCTTTGTCATGGGGTTTGGACTTTGATGTGAGGTGACCCTATCAAAGCCATTAGGAGACAATGGGAGCCCCAATGCACCCCATAATCAATTCGAATGGAAGAGTTAGACCTCCCGCAGGAAGAAATCACCAAACAGCAACAAAATTGGCTCCGTGCTGATCCCAAGCTGTGATTTCCATACAAATGAGTTTCTACTATCAGGAGTTAACATGCAATCCTCAACTTTTTTAACGGCTCTTGGAAGCCACTTCAATCCCCTTTTTCCCAATCATTGCATCTCCTTGGCATTCACGCTAGCTTTAACACACAGGGCTATAAAGTGTTGACAGTGCTAAGAAATGATTGTCCGTTGAATCTTGTCCTCGGTCAAGAGGAAAAATTGATTCTGGTCCAATTCCCGTTCAGTTAAAATCTGCACATGGTTTTCCTTTCAAACAAATGCATCTAAACCGTTCTGCTTCTTCACCGACGACAATATACTTAAAATTCAATTTGAACATGATCTCGATCAGTAGTAGACTCATCCAGGATTTTTCCTTTAAAGAACGAATCTTTTTGGGGCAGACACTTTGTACTCGGTGCTTGTGAGAATTCTCACAAGCAAATGTTTTGACGTGACTTTCAGTTTTTAGAGGAACTCTCGCCCCCAAAATTTTTATTTTTATATAGAAATGGCAAAATTTAATTTTGAGAGTTATAATTTAGTTTTGAGGGAATTTTTTTTGGAATTTATGAGATCTGTGGATGAAAGATGGTACGTATTGGCTATTTACTATCTCAATGTAACGGTAGTATGCACAGGGATTTTTCTTTTAGCAATGTTAAGTCCTGATTAATGGAAGTTAGCATTCAAGTCTCCTGACCCTAATGTTTTATACCTCTAATGTAGTTGTTGTGTTCGGGAGTAATGAGAGTTGAGTGGATTTTTGAATATGTTCTAAAAATTGAGAGACGTGTCTCTATTTGTGATCTTTGATTGAGGAGATATCCTATGGAGTTAAATGGGTGAGGAGATTGAGTGTCTGTGTTGAAAGAAGGAGGAAATATGATGAGTGCTCAGGATTCTCTCGTCCCACTTGCCACAGTCCATGGATTTTGATTAAAAAGGAAACACATGTAAAATTAACCTTCCACTTACAAAGTTCAACCTCTAAAATTTCCCCCCAGCTCGCTCGTCTTCAAAATGAGCAGAGTCTTGGGCTTTATCTTCCTTCACCTGTTGATACTACACCGGCACTTAAACACATCATAAATCTCTTTTTCTCTCTCTCTGCATCCTTTAATAATCGACGTTTCAAGGTCCGACTATTTCCTCAACTAAATAAATAAATATGCAGGAATATCCATAATGATGTGTGTTCAGTTTTAAAGACGGTTGGGATTTTTAAATGTGAAATGCTCAAAGGTCATATTTGAAGGTTCGCCCCACTTTTGTCCCACTTTATAAATAAATCCCTCATAAAATCTAAGGTTATGCAATCTTGTTTTATGGAAATCCTCCAACGTTATCTTAATTCTACAACCGGAACCCTCTTTAAAATTACTGTTACAAAATCCCTCCATTTTCCAACACTACAATTCTCATATTGGGGCTAAAATTCATTTCATATTAAAATAAAAATTATTTTCTGTTCAAGTCCACAAAAATTCCAATTATTGTAATCAACTTTTTCGAATGTGTCTTATCAAAATTTTATGACCAGCGATTTTATGCCCTTAAATTTTTCACCCGCAAGAAAAAATATTTAAGAAATTTACAGAGCTTAAAACTTTGAAGAATTTTATGCCTCGCAAAATTTAATGCCCGCAATTATGCTTTTAAAAGTAATTTCTCATTAATTCTTGCTCCACAGAAAGATATAAAGGGAAATAATTAAATTAATTAAAATAATTGTAAAAATTTTATGTGAGTTTTTAAAATTATTAAAAAAAAACATTTTTCTGTGAATTATTGTGAATGGTCTTAAAATTCCGCCAAGGTCCGCTTATTGGGTTTGGAAAAGAAAACAAAAACCTGTAAAATTTGTTGTTTGGAAAAAAATGGTCGGAAAAGGAAATTGGAGCGTTTAGGAAAGAGGGAATGTAATGCATGAGGGATTTTAAAGAGACGGAGTGTTTTTCCGTGGTTCACCTCCGAACCAAAAATCCCTTCACGGCAAGTCTCTCACAGAACATGAGGTGGAAAAACACAGAGTATAGGAAAAATCCTTTTCGCCCAAATGTGAAGTTGTTTCTTCGTCATGCTTTAATTCCATGCTTGAGTGGCTCCTCAACATCTTTATTTCCCATTACTTTCATGTGTATATTGTATATATTTATATATACATGTTTATATATGTGGCGTAAGAATTTTTTTTGACTTTGCCCAAATAATGGTTTGAAATGTGAATGAAAATGTACACCCCGAAAAAACACTTTTTTTATATCACAAGTCAATTTAATTTTTTTTCCTCCACAAAAATTTGAACATTTGTGTATGTATTTAGGGGTGAATTTGAGCGGAACACAAAAGCCGTAATAAGAAAAGAGTTTTTGAAGGAGGGATGAATGAGGGTTTGAAGTTGGCCGTGACCAGGGCTCTAAAATGGAGGATAAGCAAAGTGGGCTGGATTTATGAACAAGGATATTTATTTTATTGAAAATTAAATAATTGTAGCGTAAAAAGAATATGAGGATGATGTGTTGTTGGGAAATGGGCCACGGGGTTGTGTATACCCAAGCACGATCTTCAACTGTACTTCTTTTCAAACCCTAGTCTCAGCCCAGCACGTCTCAAGGCTTAATGAATGCACTTCATCTTCAGCCAGGCTCTTTAGCACGTACACAGTCAAACACACACACACACACATACACACAACACACACTCAATATAAATACAATACACTGTGGATATCACAACTCCCTTAAAAATCGCATGTTTCACAGGAAACGAAAAATTCCAGATTTTTTCCTAAAATTTACACGCTAAGCATCTTTCTGTACATTAAAGATTCCTTGTAAAGGTTTCAATAAGGATTTGAGGTCCTTCTAAAGAGATGTCACTGTATAGAAAAATTGCAAGGAAGATAATTTTTTAGTATTTGTACAAATATTGACAAGTTTATGTAACAGCAACCCAAGACACTGCAAGCTGGGAAAATATCACTTGAACCAAAACACACCTGAGAAATGTTTTCCCAGACTTAAAAATCTTTCCTGTGATTTTGTATGAAATTCTCAACTTTTTTCAAAATTGTAAATCTAATAAAATTTTACTCATCTATAGTTTTAAACGACAATCGATTTTTAGAATGAAGTTTTCTCCAGGGATCAAAGAGGGTTCAATTGAATAGAGTTGCTAAGCTCCGGGGCCTAAAATCTAAACTGAAGTTTGAGTGTTTGTTGAATCTATTGTGATGACAAATGATTATATAATTGCATACTTGCTAACAATAATAATTACATACTCGCAACTCCTCATGTCATACACCTTTTGTAACAGATTCTTTAAGCATTACGTATTACAAAGAGCAATTCAACTTGTTTACAGGTTGTTATTACACATTGTTGTAACAACATCCGTTTCTGCACATCTTCGTCGGTTTATCTGAAGAAACACAACAACATTGTTTTAAGGATTTTGCTGGATTTGAATTATTGCGGGTTTGTGCGCATATAACTTACAATTAGCACTAACTTTAGAGCTTCCAAGGTTCTAGTAATGGTTCGTGACATGGATCCCGTCATGACAGAAGGTTGTTGAGGTATATTTAATTTAAGTGTTCTAATGCTGCTTTCTAACATGTTGTAGAATATACACGCCTGTAATATTTCTTTAATTTACATTAATTTTACTGAAATCATCGTGTATAAAGTATTTGCGCGACACTTTTAACAATTTTCTCATCAAGTTGGACTTTTGCATGATTTTTGACTTTTAATAATTTATAGTTAAGGATTATTTATCTAATGTAAGTTAAAGAGGAAACTATAGCAAGTGTTCTTCATATGAACATGCAACGTTTTTTTATCCAGAGTAAAAATTTGGGACATGAAGGAATTTATACTAAAATTGAAAGCAGGCTCGTGGATAAAGCTTTGGGAAGGTTTAATTTGCTTTTGCGGAAATGAGGTCAACCCGAATTTACTTCGTGGTAACTTGTCTAAGTTTTACTTGCGTTCAAGAAGCTGGCGCCCGGGAATGTAAAAGTTGGGTGAAATTTTCGGATCTGGTCACCTGGCAGAAAACATTTGAGGGCTGCTTGCAAACTCTGTATTTCCCATACGTCTGCATTGAGAATTTCGGAGAGAGCCAACACCCCTTTTCACTGTTTAATCAATTGAGCCCCGATACAGATTCTTACAATAAATTCCAGTCTCGATTCGAAAAGCATTTTTGGCAAACCGCCAATTGTCGGGTGCTCTTATTGTTTTATAACGTTTTGCCCGGAAAGGCATCATGTGGTCCTCTTCTGGATAATAGCGTCCAACTCTTTCGCGGTTCGCAAAAAACGTACGTGAATTTGGCAGTGCCTGAGAAAAACTTGAAAGGTTGCATCGCATCGGTCAAAACGACAGCAAAGGATTACAAGGTGTATCGTGACCTCAGTTGGCTAAGTTTCCTGACGTTGAAATTCGGGAGTCTGCAAAACGAACATGTAAAATTCAAACAAGTGGTGAGAATCGAAAAGTGGTACACAGTTTGTTTGAGTTGCTTGATTTTCGCTCGAAAGTTTTTTCCTGTGCCTTGGACCTTAGCGAAATCGAACGAGACCATATTCCGTGGTAATTTGGACGACATGCATGAAACACTGAACCGACATCAGACCAATATGATACACGGCATCGGTGTAATACCTACCACTCGTGCATCGGACTTCCGGTCGATTGTAAAGACAATGAAAGCAGCGGGAAGAAACGTTTTTACACGAAGAATCGCTCGCATCGAGTATTACGAGCACACGTTATTATATCAATTGTATCGGAGAAATTTTCGAATTCGTCGTTTATTTTGGAGCCAAGTAAATTTTCTGAAGGTGCCCCAGTTCAGCGTATAATGGTCCGTTCCAGAATGTTTGCATCGCCGATGTTCCTAACAGTCATTTCCGATGAGATAACATTCATGTCCTGCTATGGAACTCAAAACACCATCAGTTTTTCAATGTGTTTAAAAGCATTTGATACCTCGGTTTGGCTTTTAATCCTCACCTTTGCAATATTCTTCGGAGTGTTCATTCAAAGTCGGTCTAAAGCAAGCTTGGCAGAGCGTTTCAACACTTTTGTCTTGCCCATTCGGGCTCTACTGAAAAACGTTGATTTTACAGATGCCGAAATCCCAAAGACAAGATTTTTCAAATTTACCATAACGATTTGGATGTCCATGACAATTGTTTTGACAAATGCGTACAAAGGGATCCTGACCTCTGACCTGGCAGCTCCTAAAACTATAACCGGTCTCGAAACCTGGGATGATCTGCAAGGAGTCGATTTAATCCCTCCATTAAGTCCAGCTTTGTCCTCATATGCTCACAATCTAGCCTATATTTCTCGTATACACAAATTTACGATCGGACTCCGAGATCGGGTTTCTTTGAATCCTTTGACGCCTTTGACGATGAGCTTAATATCCATTGGCGAAATATTTTTTCTCGAGAGTCAGCTTTCGACGAGACGAAACTCCTTAACCTTGAAGATCACGCGTCAGTTGGTCCTCCCTGCTGGAAGTGCAAGCATTGAGGAGGACGTCTCAAACTGTGATAACGTCGCTTACATCGATTTTCGGAGCACGATCCTCAACTTCCGGGTTCCGATGCATCGGCGGGGAACTCTCCCAACCAAACCGTTCCTTCTGGGCAGAGAATCTATTTTCCAGGGACAGTATGGCTGGGCAACTGCTAAGTCCTATGAGAATCAGCTTTTCGAGTTTGTGGGGAAAATAATTGAGAGTGGGATTTTCCGATGGGTCAAAACTCGGTTCGAGGAATTGCATCGGATAATGTCTGACTTGAGATATTTGCAGAATTTACCTAGAGAGGTTGAGGTCATCAAGTTCCATTCAAATTTCATGGAAACTCAGTTTTTAATTTATTTCGGTCTTTCTGCTGTTTGCATCGGGATTTTTTTCGTCGAAATTGTCTCAACCATGGAATTTGTCTACGATTGAATTTGTTTTGCAACCAAGTGTCAGCATTTCAGCCGACATTAAAATCTTAAATCCTTGTAAATTAATATAACCAAAGCACTAGCAAAACATGTTCTCCATTATTATTTTACGATGAGGCATGTTACATCGACTGTCCTAATTTTAAGACATTCCTTTAGAACATGTGGTGAAATCAATGGGGATACATTTACTGGGTTAATATTTTCAACGGCTCCGAACATTTTTTTTCTCTGAAGGATATAGATCACGAGTAAGTATCCTAAAGCATTTAAAGTACACTCTAGCTATAAGGATATAGCTAGCACATTTTTTCACAGTGGATTTTAAATTATATAGGAAAGGAACAGGGCTATTGGTAAGAGGAGGTCCGACGTTATGCGTAAATTGCACTTGCTTGGTTATGAGAAGTTAATACGTGGGCTCCGCAGCTTGCTTCGAGGGTGTAGGTTACGAAAGCACGTAAAAAAATCCGGAAATTCTTCAACGCATTGTACTTGGCTGAGCACACTCGAGTGTTCCCATAGAGTCCCATTGCACGTACATATATAGACTGATTGGTGGAACCACGCAGAGCTCACTTCAGTTTACGCTCCAAAACCAAAAAAGCCACAACATCTCACAAACACTCATTTGAGTCCACTTAAACTGACACATCCAACTAGTCGGGTGTCACTTCAATAGTAAATCATAGCACTACAGCGTCACGTTCTCAGTTTCGAAATCTCCTGATTTTACTTGAATGGACGTTTTGTCACAAGTGCGTAGAGGTATATACAACACCCTGTCATAACACAGCCCTTTGTAACACACTCAATTGATTTACCCCTATTTTGTATTTTAAATCCCGACCTTCAAAATGCGTATCTTAGAAAATTAACCCGATTATAAAACGTGTGTAGGAAAATTGGTACTTATACCAAACTTAAGCGTTCTGTGAGGAAGGGACTGACAAAGTTCGACCGGAAAGATGGCATTAGCTCGGGTAATCTCCCCGGCGAAAGAAACAAAGACTGGTTATGACTTTTGAAGTAATTTCTGGGTATAGTTAAATTGGAATGAGCGGTAATAAAAAGGCCAGTGGAGTAGTAACGTGTGGAATGGTAATTATTATTGTGAAAGCGGGTGATTACAAACAAGGATTTATGGAGGCAATTAAAGGCCGTCATCGGACTGTTTGAACATCCCCAGAGAGAGAAATAGGCACCCTGTCAAGCCAGAACGCTAGGCATTCCCAACGGAACGATGAGAAGGGACCTCATAAATCTGAATGACGGGATTAGATGAGCAACGCTTGTCCTCCTCCTTAATGCAATAATAAAGCACTTGAACCACTCCAACAGGAATCCTCGGCCACAGTTTTACTCACCACACCGCCACCATTAAGTCCCGACCATTATCTTTATGTCTTCTTCCCCAGCCCCAGCAATTATCAAACCAATAGTCAAGACCTGACCGAAATACAGAGTCCCTTCGGAATATTTACCCCGTCATATAATATATGTCACATTGGAATGTACAGTGGTGACGGATCAACCGATATTTTGTTTAAATATTTACGAATTACAAATTTGAACGACATATGGAGCAAATGGGGCAAGAAAGGTTAAAATCGAATTTCCTGCGAAAGTTGCAAATCAAGGCCAGAAACAATGTTCACATCATGTTTGAATGCGGACATTACAACGAATTTCTCGAAGTTTTTATTGGCACTCTAGCAAAGCATTAACTTCTATACCTAAAATATTAATATTCATAAATACAGAAAGGCATTTCAGCTCCTCGTTTACTGCTAACAAGAAACCTTCATACAAAATATCCAGGAATTGATTTTGTATTTGAATCCTTGAAATATCTGGAAGCTGCGTCTAAGGTTTACACATTACTACAGCGCAAAAACAGAAACATATAAATAGAGCAAACTCCGTTAAATAGTCAGGGGCAAAATGAAGATTGACGTAGAAATTAAAATTATTGATCAACTGCAAAATTGTTGCAATTCGATATATTCCAATGTTTGATTTTGTTTCTATAATTCATATGATACCTTGCTTCACACCCGTATCTGTCCTAAAAATTATTTTCATAACAGCATAACAGCACACTTATTGCATTTAGTATAACAATGGTCTCAATAGTGTACATATTATAAGAGAATTTTTATTTGACAAACGTTTACCTACAATTAAAACAGGATGAGGTAGAGTTCCCGTAAATACAAAAAAATATTTGTAATGTTCGTTCCAATTTCCAGAACAGAGGGGAGGAAAACACTTGGGCACACCCGGTAGAATATGTGTGATGTTGGCAGTGGGAGTTGAGTGCATTTAATGGGCATATGTATAGGGATTAGGTGTATGATGGGGCGCTGTATGACTTTGTTTGTTGTTATTTGCGTAATTGTTTGATACTCTTGATGATGGTCATTTAGTCCTCGTAATTTGTTGACACCGCTCTGTGTGTCGTAACATTCTGGATTTATTGGAATTCCTCTTCAAGCGATTATTTCTTGTCTCCACAACCCACTCACACATCCTCACAGTCCCTATCAATCACTCGCAATATTTAAATCCTCACTCTTTCGAGGAAGTTCAATGCCTTCATTTATTCCTGTTTGCCTATCTCAGTTTACTCTCCACACACAACCTCACACAATTCCCACCCGATATGGAGCATATCATCCGCATACGCTCTCCTACTTACAACACAATTCCCTAAAATATTTGTTACCATAAAACAAACTAATGACGTCCTTCAAAAAAAAAATTCCCCCAAAATTTGACACTTACGTCCCGTTATAACCCTCAAATTTTGCCAATTGAAGGGCTGTTTTAATAGTAAATCTCTTTAATTAAATACCTTTAAATTTTCATAGAATTTAATATATAAAAAACAAAAATTTTGCCCAGGAATGAAAATTTTATAGGCAGGTCTCACAGTGCCCCAAAAGTAATTGTCAGAGTATAAATACAAAACGAACAGTGTAAAAATTGACTGTTGGCTAAAAGCAGGGGATCCTGTTTGCTCTGAGTCTGAATGAAGGTGTCAATAAAGAAATAAAAAATGTGAGTCATAGATGATTTTTTCCGCCCCATTTTGCCAACGGTTTCGTAGCCTGAGCAGCCCAAATTGAAGATGTTGTGGAACTATTATTATCGTAATTGCACGTATGTATGGTTCGTTGAGTTGAGTTGGAGGATGGAATTCCCTTGACTTGGCCTTGCATTTTAGAGTCCATTTGGCTATGTGAGAAGGAATTGAGGCTACAGAAGCCCAAGTGCATTTTCTTCCTTCCATACACACACACACACACACACACACACACACACACACACAACTCGTAGGACCAGAACTACAGGACTTTTCCCCCACACAAACCATCACTTCTCAAATAGAGTGCACTTTTGAGCAATTGATAGCACTATATAGGCTGTCATGCATGATTTTACCATTACAACTCACCTGATAAGCCTCTGAAGATGCGCTCCAAGGATGAAGGTCATCTAAACAAAGTCCAACAATGCAATTTCTCATTCAAGGAAAATCCGCGCCCTCAAAAAATCCCCTCTTTTCACAAATACCAAATATCATCCTCAAATTACCCTGCCATTGGCCCAAAAGGAAATATACAAAAGCATCCCTTTATAACAGACACCCTTAAGGCCTTTAAACATTGTTCCGATCAATTCCTATGTATTTACATGGATTTTGCATGTAACGCTTGTACAGTACACTTTTACTGTAGGATAGGAAGTTTAACATTTTTTTCGAGGGTTATAAAATTTTTGGGAGGATGTTTTTTTTGGAAGAGAAATTTTGAAAGGAAATTTTGTATGGGGAGGGATGAGTGAGGTGCTGTTGTAGTTGGGGCGGACATTATGGCGCCAAATTTGTAGATATTTTTATTGGAAATGTTGGAGGGATTTGGAGTTGATTGGAGAGTTGATAACGACTTGGGTTATTTATTCAGAGCAATTGTTTGAAAGTGGAAATGCAGGTTTAATTGGGAACAAGTAATGCTATGTTTGAAGCCTTGTCCATTGTTTTCTCCCCTGCCTTTTCTTCATATTTCCATTGTCCACTCTTTCTCTATTAACTTGGAGCGTTTTCTTATCTCAGGCCCTGAAGAGGCCTTCGTGAGCTATTCAACCCATACTTGATCCATATCCCGTGAGCATTAGCGGAGCTATTACATTTAATGTCACATTCACACCTTCAAGAGGGCCTTTCAAGATGATGCATGTGTGAGGTAGGAGCGTGTTTCCTTTGGGAAGATGATCGTATGTGTGCTTTTAATGTGACACGCTTCATCCCATAAGCAGAAATTCAGGATTTGACAACATAAATGTTTTTGCATTTGTTGGGAGGAAGCAACTTTCAATTTGTTACAAGAGTTTGTGGCAAGGTTTTAGGGGATTTTGGCAAAGTAGTAGGAATTGTATTGGGATGTTGCCAAAATTTTAAAGCTTCTTAGGAATTTTTATATGAATTGGGAAGATTTTCAAGAATGTAACAAATTTTTAATAATTTCCAGAAATTATTTTGTCAATTTTCAGCTGAATTTATAATAGAGTAAAATTTCTAGAAAGTAACAACCCAATTCTCCAAAATATGGTAAAAAATTTTCCACGCCTTTCCAAAAAGAGGTTTAGGAATTTATTACAAAAATTTCAGAAATTTGCATCAAAATTTCAAAAACAGTTTGACAAAGGCAGTAATTAAAATTACCTGTAACATTTATGAAGACTTTCGAATTTAGTAAAAAATTTTGAAATTTTGCTGGGAAAATATTTGACCTTGTTGTTGAGGTCGGTGTGAGAGTATTAAATCAAATTGACAGCATTTCACAATTTAGAAAAATTTGCAAGACAATTCTAGGAATTTTCAGCAGCAGTTGTAAAGATTGAAAGCAAAATTTGTAGGTGTCTACAGCAAAATTTAGAAAAACTTACAGCAAAATTTTGAGAAATTGAATGTGGAGAAATTTAAAGCAAAATTTTGAGAAATTGAATGTGGAGAAATTTAAAGCAAAATTTGGATTAATTTACAACAAAATTTGAAGAAATTTACACCCAAACTTTGAAGAAATTTATAAAAAACATTTTACTGCAAACGCCAAAATTAATTGACTGAATTTTCTCTAAAATTTGCAAAACGTTTCCATTGAAATAGTATCTCAAAATTTTACCCTAAAATATTTCAATGTACTTGCCCTCATTGTTGTCAGATTATTCAGAAACAATTAATAAAATTTCACAGATATTTTCCAATAAAGTTTTAAATTTTTTCATCAACATTTTTAAAATTTTACAGAGAAATTGTCAAAATTCCAAGGCAAAATATTTCTAAAGGAAATAAAAATCCAGAAATTCGCCCAAGGAAAATTGTCCGAGGTCAAAAACAAACAAATTATTTACCAGGAGAATTTCCATAACTTGAACGGCAATTGATTGAAAGTAAAGAAATTGTAAATTAGCATGACATTTAGACTAATTAAACGATTATTGTGTGCTTGAGCATTCCAATGTAAATTAAAAACTCAGATTTAAAGACCTTGTGTGTGGACGGAGGGAGCTGATATTTGGATTTCTAGATCCTTGAAAGGAGCGTCGTTTATACTCAGCCGTTTATGAAGTGGGGATTAATAAGAGAAAAAGGAGTTAAGACTGGGATGCTTTCCATGCATTAAAAAAAAGGTGATTGAGAAGGATGTTTTGTGAGCGTGTGTTGGTTTAATTTGTGCACATAATTACATCGGACATAAGTATTCCCAAGCACGCCTCAACACAATAGCGGGATTTGTAGTGGAGTAATTAGTCCGTGCTTTGTGTGAACCTCAACGCCATGGCCTCATTAAATTCTAAACCTTAATCAGCGAAAGATGAGAGCCGTAAACATTTCCAATTTTCCACCTCAAATCGCCACAACAGTCTTATCTTTTCCCTTCCATTCTATTTATAGACGCACATACGCCAATGCTAACATTTCCATTCAAAGCCCAGGAACAAACATGTTTAAATGCCCATTAGCAAACCATCACCATCCTAATTCATACCTTTCCCATTCATACAGATTTTTCTCACTCGCGTCCGCCACACAATTAAACCCTATTTTAAAGGCTGTGTTTGGAACGAAAGTCAAACATTTTTGAAGAAACATTTTTGCAGAAACATTTTTGCATTTTTATGGAGCTGTTGTAATGTAAATCTGCTGTAAATTTTGAGTATAATTTGTTTGAAGTGGGGCTGTTACATGGAGATAGTTCTGTATAATTGCATGTGTAATGAAGGAAGTACGGATGTATGGTTTCCTCAATGGTTATTGGTTTTCTTACGTAAGTTGTGTGTTTGTGTTTGTATGTTTTGAAGAATGGGAGAGAAGAAAAAAGAAGGAAATGGTTTATGACCAACGTGGCTGGCTTTCAACGACTCTTTATGAATTTCTTGAGAGCTTCAAACGTTACTTTTCAGGTCCAATTTTCCCGCAAGCTTCCGAATGAGATTCTACGATAATTAAACCGCAATTTCCTTCTATTGTTATCAACTCTAGTGCATTTTTCTGCTGGATTCCCATCAAATTCTTATTCTTAGAGTGGATTACTCCAACAGGGATTTTTAAACTTGACTTCATTTGTATTTGAATGTCGCGTGAACTTTGCTTAATAATTACGTCAGTTTTTCTTATTTTGATCGTTACTTGAAATTTACTTAACTGCTAATTTATCTTCTTTTGACGGTTACTTGAGCTTGACTTGACTGATAATTCACCTTCACTTGATCTTCACTTGACTGCTAGTTCCACTTCATTGGGTTTCGTTTTGACCGTTACTTGAACTTGAGTTGACTGATAATTCACCTTCACTTGACCTTCACTTGATTGCTAGTTCCACTTCATTGGGGTTTGTTTTGACCGTTACTTGAACTTGACTTGACTGATAATTCACCTTCACTTGACCTTAACTTGACCTTCACTGTCTCTAGTTCACTCGGCTTCAGTTTGACAGCTAGATACTTGAACCTGACTTGACCTTCAATTGACCTTCCCTTGTCTGACAATTGAACTTGATTTGACTGTTTATTCATCTTCACTTGAGCTCCACTTGAGCTTTACTTAAGCTTTACTGGAGCTTCACTTAACCATTACTTGACAGATACTTTTACTTCCTTTGACCACTGCTTGAACCTTGCTTACCTTCAAAATCATTTTCACTTGACCTTCACTTAACAGCTATTGACATTCATTTTCACTTCATCTTTACTTGACTAATACTTCATCCTTACTTGATTGTCAACTCATCTTTACTTCATGACTTTTTGAAGGTAACTTGACCTTTACTTGACTTTCCCTTAAACGTCACTTGACCTTTAATTAAATTTTGAATGAAAGTCACTTGACCCTTACCTGACCCACAACTGAAATAGACTGGACCTACACCTACCTTCACTTGACCCTTACTTCGTACTCACTAAATGCTCAATTGACCCTCACATGATCTGAGCTGAAACCCTTTAAGGTTCTTGAACCTCACGTATAGAAATGATCTCCTAAAATTCAAAAATGTCCCAACAGAAAGAGTGGGTAAACGTGGTAAAATCGCCACAATGGAAAAAACCCTCAAATTAAATACAAGTTTGGAGAGTAAACGTTAAAAAAATTGCTCACGCAAAGAACGCATCCTCTGCGTGCGGAACTGTTGTGTTCGCAGAAGAGAAAAAGGCAGAGTAATGAATTGTTAATTGACAGAGCCATTAAACACTTGACTTGAGATGATGGCATGAATAAAAAAAATGAGGAAAAGGAACCTGCAAAAATTTCCCTTGGACTCAATCCAGAATTTGAAAATGAATAGATGTTTTGGAAAACACCTTTCACCTTTACCTGTCAAATTGAAATGAATGAGTTTATGTGCGAAGCTAATCCCAGCGTTGGCCTTGATTGCGAAAATGAATTGGGATTATTAAAAATTAATGAGGTGGAGAGAAATTGATGGGAAGGAAAGGACAAGTTGGGAAAGGGCAGGAGCATAAAAATATTTTCCATATTGAAGAAAGTGGGGATTGATTGAAGGGAGAGAAATTGTGCTTGTTGGAGTGAGAAAAGGTGGAAATAGCATTTGGGATTGGTGAAGGAGAAAAAAAGAAAAAAATGTTCCACTGCCCAACTTTTTCCCTTCCTCAACGTAACGGCCTTCGCTACCACAAACTTTAAATGTGGCCACACAAACACAAGCCGTCTCAATCATGTCCAAATCCCTCCCGTTAATTCCTTAGTTTCCAGATTCTTTTTATAACGTCCACTCTCTTTCAAACGGATCTCTTTCCCTCACTAGATTTTTTTTACAATATTCCTACTCTATCCCCAATTGTTTTCCTACCCCATTCATTCTTATGCGTAGGATAAATCATGACAATTTACCTTTTGGAAACAAAATCCCTACTGGTAAGGAATGCAGGATTCAAACTTAAGTCAAGTTCAAGTTCAAGTGTGACACTTAAAGTAGTATTCTTTTACAGCTTGGAATAACCTAAAGTTTTTTGTTAAATTCATACGTATGAAAAATGTCAATCGAATTGTACTTCGAGTCAAATTTAATTCAATATATAAATGAACTTTAATTCTTAATTGTAAGTAAAGTTTGAGTTAAGTTTGAGTCAAGTGCTAGTTATTTTAAATCGAGTTAGAGTTAAATGTAGCTCAGTAGGTAAAGTTTGAGCAGGTAACTTGAAATCCAAATTTATTCAAGTTAGCATAATTTAACCCCGAGTCAATTGTAACTCAATTGCCACTTTAACTGTGATTGAGTCAGGCATAACTCAAGTGTCACTTAAATTAAGTTTGAGTCAAGTGTAAATCCATTGTGAGTTAATTCAAATGTGCGTTGAGTACGTCCAAGTATGAAAGTAAAATTATATTCAAGCATCATCTATGTCAAGTGTGAGCTCAAATGGAGTAAGCTTGATTTAAGTTGGACTCAAGTGTCAGTTACGACAGTTTTAAGTCAAGTGCCAGCGAAGACAGATTTTATTCAATTGTTAACTAAGTCAAGTTTGAGTCAAGTGTTAGCTAAGTCCCATTTCAGCCAAGTGTTAGCCAAGTGAAGTTTGAGTTCATTGGAAGTGAATTCAATTGAAGTTAGAGTCCAGTGGAACTCAAGTCCAGTTGTAGTCACTTTTAAATAGAGCAAAGCTGAAGTGAAAATCAGATCAAACCTGAGTAAACTTCAATTTAATTATCAAGTTCAAGTGAAGTAATAATGGAAAACCTATTCAAGTAAGTCTAAAAGCTAAAAACAAGTTCAATTAAATCGCAATTCATTACGAATTCTATTTGACTCCACATTTGACTTGAAATTGACAAAACCTTCACTTCAAACTCCACTCTAGTTTCATAAATTTTTGGCTATTTCAAATATTCTCCAAACACAGCTAATGTACAAATAATGCTTTGTAAAAAGCATCGATTTAATTTTGTTTCACGTCTATTTATAAATAATGCTACGAATTGAAGTACACTCGAAAATGTTGAGTTGCTTGAACAGTATGGCCTGACATTAAAACAGAAAAGTTGAGGATATTGGAATTTGATAGAGTGGAATCTATTCCTGTGTGGAATCCATCCCTATACAGTTGAACCAGTGAACAAATGCTGGCTTAATGAAAGAAGCTCGTTGACTTCAAGTCCTATTGCTTGTCAAGTGCTCATCCATCCGCTCGTTAGCACCCATTGAGATACATATCCCTCCATATGTACTCTCCCTACATTTAATCCCAAGGAAACACTTGAGCATAAGGAAAGCACAGTAAGCATTGTGCCAGGCTTTATATTCCCTTCCCAATAAAGACAAGCTTTTTTTCCGTCTCGTAAGCTGGTTTCACCAATGCACTTGAGACTCCTCAGCCTTCCCAATACACTTATTCCATAACGTCAAGGGATCTGCCCATAACGGACACACTAACGTACATATCTATCTCACTCATCATTTTGCTTTGGGTGCTTCTTGGTCTTCTTCTTCTTCATCTCCTTCTCCCATAAGTGACTACTGGGACTCAGACCAGATCCCACCTTTGTCTTTTTCACCCAACAGTCCGCACCAAACACTCAAAAACTCCACAACTTCCAACAAAGCTCCTCAGTCTCATTTTAAATTTCCTAACAATTCCTTCCCTACAAAAGTTTCCAAAATTGTATCCCCATTTTGTTTTCAAAACTCCTAAAAACACTTTTTCCCTCACGCCGGCGTCAAAGGAAATTTTCCAGAAAAATTGCCCTAAATATTTTCCAATTTTTTAAAATAAATTGCGCTAAATATTTTCTAAACTTTTCGCAAACGTTTTCACAAAGTTGCACAAAATTGAGAGCAAAACTCGTAAAATTTAACTCCGCCAAAAACCTCAAAAATTTCCCCAAAATTTTAAGTTTTGGGGCAAACAAAAAACACGAAAAAATTCACGAGGGAAAAACTGTAAACATTTCTGTACAAAAAAAAAACAGAAATTTTGCGGTAGAAGCCAGGAACCCCCCATTAAAATTGGGTCCAAAAAACTAACGTTAATAATTTTGCGGCATAATTCCTGGCCCCAATTAAAACGTAGGATTGAGAATTTTGCTCAAACCCTGTTCAGAGACCCATTGTTTGTGGGGAATAACTGATAGGACTCTAAAGACTGTGATTGTGTCCTGTGTGAGAAATTGCGGTCGAAAACCTGTTGAAAGCTGAGAATCTAGAGATAGAAAAAAAAATAACAAACATAAGTTTTCATGTTGAATCCGGGAGAATTTGTGGATTTGAAGTCAACGTAAGGAATCCTGTTCTGTAATCAAAATCTCGTTGAGTCAATTGGTTCAAGTGATTTGGAGAAATTGACTATACTCTCCAAGACTTAAGAGTGGAGGAGAAATCTGAATAATAATTCAAGAGAGAGAGAGGAAATTATTGCAGTCAAGTCCAAAGCATCTGTGATTCGGTCAAGGATGAGCAACCAGGGCTCAGAACTTACACATTTCTTGAGGAAATTCGCCACGTGCAACAAAGTAAGTCAGGAATTTTTTGTTGTTGGAGATGTGTGTTTTGCCCGAATTTTAGCCCTTGCATGTATTTCCATAGGGAAAACACCTGTTGTCAAATCCATCTCAAATCCTTCCTCTATCTCTGGTTTTACGTCTCGTGCGTGCTCTCTCTTCCATCACTCGCATGCTCAGTGACTCCGTTCCAAAGTATTCATAATTTTTTGACGGCTCGAATTCAGCCCTCATTTTTACATTAGACACCACCGCAAAACATTTTGTCACTCTAAACCCACAAATTTCAATGTAAATGAGTTTCAAATTTG
This sequence comes from Allacma fusca, assembly GCA_947179485.1. NCBI lineage: Eukaryota > Metazoa > Arthropoda > Collembola > Symphypleona > Sminthuridae > Allacma > Allacma fusca. The sequence goes on along the minus strand of OX359245.1, from coordinate 81,526,275 downwards.
TGTAGAAATTTTTCTTAGCCTTTACAAAAACCAGAACTGTGTAAAACAAATTGAATTACAATTTTTACGGGGAAAAATTGTTTGGATACATTGTTTGGGAAATATTAGGACAAATTTAAAGGACAATTTTCGGCCAAATTTATGGGGAAACATTTGGGTCAAATTTTTGAAGTTTTCTGGCAAAATATTTTACGTAAATTTGCGGAGAATTTTTGCGGCAATTTGTGGGTACAGTTTGAGGGAAACTCTTGGGGTAAGTTTTGCAACAAATTCGTTGATAAAATTTCCCCATATTGTAAGACAGATTTTTTGGTACATTTTGTTGCAAATGATTGCTCAAAATTTGGGTAAACTTCTGAAAAACACTTAAGACAAAATTTCGAAGTAAAATTTGTGCTAAATTAATGGAAAACCTTGGCGTCAAATTTCTGAGTAAATTTTGAGTCAAGCCTTTGAATAAATTTGTAGAAATGTTTTTTGGTAAATTTATACGAAAATTTGCAATAAATTGTTGTGTAAATCTTGTATTAAATTTATTTTCAAATTTTGACATAAATTTATGGGGAAATTTTGGGTTAAACTTCAATACCATTTTGGGACAAATTTTAGTAAGATTTGGAGCAAATTTCCAGAAAATGTTAAGGTAAATTCCTAAAACAATGTGAAGCAAATTTTGTAAAGAAATTCGGGGTGAATTTCCAATAAATGTTGAGAAATATTTTGTAAATTCTTTTGAAAAAATTACAAAAGGTAAAAACTTTTCGACCATCAGGAACCTTGCCTATAAAATTATGTCCCGCAAAAATTACATGTAAATACATACGCGTCAATCAAAGAATTTCCCTATGCTCCTCATGTAACGTACTTATGTGTCTCGTTACGCGGAAAAGTTACTCATAGCCCCATTGTTTACCGGCGTCCAAAGCGACTTGACTCCAACAATTAGGGAAGTTGTTGGAATTGAATACCACTGCGGTCAAATGGCCGTTCCATTGTTTCAACACATATTTTCTACTTTAATGCAAAAAAAACACTCAATTCTCTATCTCCCCACACAAGTCGTAGATTATGTCCCAAGAGAAAAATTCTCTACGAGCGTTAAAGCCAATAGAAGTTCAATCAAAGTCACGTCCTCCCAATTGTTTCCAATAAATATTTTCCCATTAGCAATTTTTTCGAGGTAGTTACAATCCCTAAAATCTCTGTTGTCTCATAATCCCCCGTGGTTTATGACCCTCATTTATTGCCAGCACCAGCGCCAACCCGGTGTGGTCACTTAGCTTATTTTTCCACCTTAAAATTTTATGCAGCCTGAGTAAAAAAAATGTTCCCTGTACAATTTTATGCAGCCCAATATCACTTCCTCCGTTTATTACCATAGCTTTTTCAAGTTCCTGGAATATTACATAAAAAACCCAATTGGAACTTAATGCATTTTCCTTGTAAAACAGCCCCATTGGATAGAAAATGTTTTAAGATAATTTTAATGCAAATTCCTGGCACTTGTGGTAGAAATTTTGCATAAGAGTCTCATAAAAATTACAGCGGCAAATTTTTATAAACCAAGAATAAGGGACTTTGCAATTTTGCACGTGCTTTGATTCCAAATTTTAAGCTCCGGTTTTGTTTTTAAAAGGGGTAAAATAAGAAACTGAAAAATGTCACGTGTTTACTACAAAATTTTGCCCTTAAAACTGTGTAAAAACTTGGGCAGTTTTTAAAGAATGGAATTTTAATTAATTGCCCGATCTTGATTTCTCATCCTGAAAAAATGAGAAAATGTGTTTTTAGGGAAAAAAATATCTGGTTTCCCGTAAAAAGTGGTTTTTGATTGGGGTGAAAAAATTGTTGTAAATTTTAATTTTTTAAGGGTAAAATTTTTACACCCCAAAATTTTGTAGGTTGTGGGTTCTGTTGATACAAGGAGAGTGTACTGTAGTGTGTGGATATTGAAAACCAGATACGGTTGGGAAAATATGTTGCGTTTTAAATTCCTTGAAAGGTCGAACTTGTTTTGTTGTGAGCAAATGGATGGGAATGGTTTGCATCGGAATAAATTAGGAATTAACAAGTCATTAGGGGCAGTTAAAAGTGTAAATGGCAGGGAAGAGACTGTTCCTCATTACTCACTCCTTCACGCAGTAATTGACATGTTAAATCAATATTTGCTCGGGAGCATAAATTCTCAAACTCAAACCCTTTTCACAATTGATTTTGAGCGTGGAAGGGCGCAAGGAAGAAATACGAGCTTGGCTTGTCGTTTCAATTTTATGGGGTTCGTTCTCTCTCACTCTGGGCTTTGGGTTTCAGAGGATGATTCTGTCGAGGTTAGACGAGCAATTGATTCCACGCTGGCTCTTGCGTCTTCCATAATATTCCCATTTGCAAGTTCTAACGAATAGGTTTTTAATAGGCAAATATTTGACCCTGCCCAGGAATTTATGCGTGTCGGTCAATTTTGAGTATTGACATTTCTCACCGTAAGATTATCACAAGAGCGAAAATATTTGTGTATGATACGCATGTGAGAACCCAATTTTTTTAACCTTGCAACTGCGTAGAACGGAATTATTAAACAATAATTACATTTTGTTCGTACTCGAAAGCGGGCAAATGTTTGGTACACTAATTCTGCCGAAATTACAAAAATTTTATGCAAAAACATTTGTCCCCATATTACATCATTTGTTTCGCAAAATTTTACCCAGAATCCCATAATTTGATTTGCATAATTTCCCTAAATATTAATATTTTATGCACAAAAGTTTGCCTCACATGATTGAAAATTGGTCAAAAAATTTACCAAAATTTACCCGATTTTGTTCAAACAAATTTGCCAAAATTTGCCCGACTTTGCGCATAAAATGTTTCCCAAAATTGTACTGTTTAGTAAAACAACGGAAACTGGAAACATTTTTGAGGATTTTTGAGGACGCCCCATAATTAAGCATAATTTGGGTTTTAATGAAAAACGGAATTTTCCTTAAAAAGGTCATCATACAAGGATTTAATGGAATTTTTAATAAATTTTTGAACAACAATTGTACAGTTTCATTTTAATTGTAAATTTAGAGGCTAAGAAAGAGAATTTAGAAAATTTAGACCTAACCTTTGGCCGAGGTTAAAATTAAAATTGGTCCAAACTGTATTCATAATTGTGAGCATTAAAAGCGTCGTTGTTATTTCCAAGCAATTATTATTCGCCTGCAGAGCAATTTACAATGTAATAACCCCTCAGCTCTATATCCCATTCCAAATGTCATTAAAGAGCGGGATCACTCTACATTTTTCCTCTTCAGCTTCACCTCCACACAAAAACTTGATCTTCAGCAAATATCCCACTTAAATCAATCCTTCGGATCTCCATTCCACAAGCCTCCGCTTAAATTTACAAATGCGAGGTTACAGGAGAACCTCTTTGTACAATCGCCCTCACACGCTTCAGAACTGTAATTTATGAAACATTTTCCGAAATAAAATTTGCGTTAAATTTCTGGACTCGTTAAATATTTGAATATAAATTTTCACCCGCAAAAAATGCGCTTTTTTGGAAGGGTTTCGTATAGTCAGAGTGCACTGTACTGAAATTAGGGAGGAATTACAGTAAATTACTTGCATTGCAGGCTGCAACTCAAGGTTGCCGTAGTAATCGGGTCGAGGCGCCTAACGGGGCAATGTAATACAGAATGCTCCTGTTATGGCAAAAACCTTTGTACGAACAGTGTCTGAATAAATTTTAATCACAGAATATTTTCCAAACTCCAAAAACATAACTTTTTATGGGAGAAAATTTTGGGGAAAAATTTGTGCAAACATTTTGACGCAAATGTTTGCAAAACGGTGCGTAAATTTTTTTTTGCAAAACTAGGTTTTTTGGGGCTGCTGTTATAAAAGCGAGGACTGTACAACTCCCCTATTGTTTCACAATTAGATAGCTTAGTGTCATTTCAAATCCAACAAATATTTTCCTCACGATTTTCACATATCAATAAATATTTTGAGAGTCAATAAAATGTTGGTCTTTAATCTGCGAACAAACCGAAAAATAATTGAGGGAAATTACAATAATTGCTTTTAAAATTCCTTCCTGCAAATATTAGCCCCAATGTTTTCATACCATGCCAAGCGTAAATACATAGAGCAAATACAACTGTATGCAGGGAGATTGTAATAGCCCCAATTGATAAAGTCTTGGAAAATTTTATGACATTGCCCAGCAACTTTTTCCCATGTGAAAAAAAAGTTCCCGTGTGCAACGAACCCTTGTAATGTTTATTTATGGCAATAAACGTATTTGCTCTCTGTCAGTATAAATAAAATTCCAATTAATTCCATCCGCCCAAGCCTGTTTCCTAGCAGAGGCCTTTTAATCCCGTTTAACGCAACTCAATTCTTACACAACTGCCCATTATTTATGTGTCCATGTTTCTTCCACTCTAAGATCCTATCGAACCTCTCATTTGTGACTAAGTTGTTAGGAAACTTTTCCGTGAAAATTTTAAAGGTATTTTGTTTCTACGCTTTTTCCTTTTTCCCAAGGGGCTGTTAAATTTGCAGAGCTGCATATTTGGAAAATGTTTATCCTCCGATTTTAAACGATTAGTCAAAGTTTGAAAGTTTCTCATTGAGTGAGTAATAATTAAACAGTAGCGGCATTTCCGCAAAATTTTATTGCCGATCCAATTTCCCGTAAAATCTTGGGCGCAAGAAAGGGTTTTCCTTCACTTCCGGAACAAATCATTCGAAACGTCTGTGAGGTTTTTGATTTCCGTCTGGGTTGAAACTTGTGAAGATATTTGAGGGCTTGTCATCTTTTTTTCTTCCTCAATGGTTTGGAAGCAGCGGTATTTACTAATTTTTAACTGTATGGGGAAATAAGTCTGCAAATGTATTTTTAGGAGTTGAGGTTTCCATGCGTTGTAACACTCAGGGCTAAACCTTAGTGTTTCCTGCAATTCCTGTGGTGACTGGATCTTTCGAGCGTGGGAAATTTAAGGAAACGGGCTGTAAACTATATTTATATTTTCCAACGTTTTCTAATCTGCCCTCAAATGTTAGGATGGCTTCTGATAATGAAGCTAAGTGTTTTGTTTTAATTTTTGAACATTCTTGAATTATTTGCATAGGATTTTCTGGGAGTAGAAATTTTCTTTTATGGAAAACACGTATAAGGTAAATTTTGTTGAGAAAACAATGTTTTAGACAAACTTTTGTTTAAACAGAAATTTTCGAGACAAATTTCTCTGGAAGAAATCAATTTTGCGTTCATTTGAATAAAATTTGTTGGAGAATTTTGAAGGACAATCTATTTTTACAGCAAATCTTGTTTCACAAAAATGTGTGTGACAAATGTTAGTTGTAAACCAATTTGTGGCGCACATTTTGTTGTAAAACATTTTTATGTATATATTTTTTTAATTCAATTATTCTAGGAATTGCATTTTTGAATACAATTTTGCTGAATCAAATTTAATAAGGAATTAATTTTAGGACTGATTTCTTTGGAACACAATTTTTGGGGAAAATTTGATTGATCTTTTGGACAAAGTTTGTTTTAACAATTTGTAATAATAATAATAATAATAAGAATAATAATAATAATAATAAAAAAACAATTTTTGGAATAAATTTGGTAAAAGCAACACTTTTTGGGATAATTTTAATAACAATAACAACTTGTGGGGCACATTTTATAACAAGACATTTTTTGTGACAAATTTTATGACAATAACATTTTTAGGGCGAATCTTGTAACTACAAAACAATTAGGCAAATTTTGCAACGAAGGACATTTTGTGGAAAATTTGGCAGGGAAATTAATTTTTTTAACAAATTTTAATGAAAACGCAATTTTCTTTTACGAAATAAATAAACAATATTTTTGGGATAAATTTGCCGGGAAATTTCTCTTTATTTTTGTCCAAAAATATTAATTAAAATTTGAAAATTCATATTTTTTCATTCATATTTTGAGCATAAAATTTGGAGAGAAAAGTAGTAATGCTCTAAGATAGGGATAAATAAATAGCATATAAGAATAATGGTTTGGGGCTGAAGGAAAAGTTGGAATGATTGAGGGGTCTGATAACCCTAACCTTTGCTAATGCTCCTGTCTTATTAGCGCTGATTTACCTGCTCGTGTTTCAGTTCCAAGGCAATAACTCATTTCCTAACTCACACTTGAGATCCGATCAGACGTCCGGAATCTCGCTCAACTCGTTACGCCTAGTACAGTAAGCTATTACAGATCACACTCCAAGCTGACCACAGACTCCGAGTAATAGAGCACGGACCCACTACCGTATTCCCAGCCCCTTTCCCCAACACGTAGTCATTTATTCACAAATCCCAATAATCATAAATAATACAATCAATTTCAAATCCAAAAACCTTCCCAAAGCTTCTGCCCTTTCTTGTAACCTCAATCACAGTAGTACCTAAAAACATCCTACAGAATTTTACTATAGAGGTACATACTTACGTGAGTACGTATGTAGTTTCACTCCGCCCCTAAAAAACCTGTAATTTAAAAAAAATTATTTGTAAGAATTTTTTCCTAGAATTATTTGACTATATACTCAAGAGTGACTTGCTTTTTTAAAGGGGGTGCTGTTATGGTGAGGGTGGACTGTAATAATTGTACAGGACTTGTCCGTATTTGATGACTTTCCTTGGCCCCAGTCCATCGTCCTTGAGTGTAATTGAACTTTTAATGGGGATTTGACTCCGAATTATTGAGCGTAGTGGCGGAGTTTTGTAGTAATGGGATTTTTCCTAGCATTCTGGGATGATTAGAGAGAAAAACTCTCGCTGGTGTAATTCCCAATTATTAGTGACTGCAGTGTGGCTGGGCTTGGAGTCGAAATGTGCAAATGCATTTCTGTCTCCCGTAATTTTACAGTCCTTGGCAATTTTCTCATCTTCCCCTGTAATTCCCACGCACCTCCAGCCCCACAATTATCCTTTACGGCTCGGATTTTTACAATTACATTTTATACGGAGACTTCACGCTCACTCACTATTTCTATGTTTTTTACGCCCCCAAATTTGGATTTCCTATTTTTCTTAAAGCTCTACGTATGTACATTCTGACTTGGATTTTTTACGCTTTTAAAAATCAATAATAAGTTCGGCGTTCATTTTTCTTAATTGGGCTTGGGATCAAACTTGTTTCTTTATTTAAGGACTAGAGAAAGTGTAGGTTTCAAATTTATTGTCGGTAGGAAAAGTAGAGGTGCGGTCAAGTTCAAGTTTGGATTCAAGTGGTGTTTTTGAAGCGGGATTCAAAAGCAGGTTTCAAATTAAGTGAAGTAGCAGAAATTCAAATTTTGACTTGAAGTGGAGCTCATTTTGAGCCGGTGGAATTTTAAAGTCATATATATCGAATAGTTCGAGACTTACTTGAGTTTACTCTCACTTCAACTTGACATTCAATCAAACTTGACATTAAGGTTCAACCAACTTGATCTTGAAATTCGGTAAAATTAAAAAAAAATACAACTTGAACTTGAAGGTAAGGAGAAGCTGAACGTGAAGTACAACTTGAATTTGAAAGAAAGTGCAAGTTGAACTTCAAGTTTAAGGTGACTTGAACTTGAAATTGACTCAAAGCTGTTTCAGGAAGTGACAAAAATAACAAACATTTTAATTTGGTGAAAGTCACTTCAACTTTATCGAAACTTGAAAAAGCTTCACTAAAAATCTGTGACTTGACTTTAACTTGTACATGGCTACACATTATGGTAGACCTGAACTTGAACTCAAATTTGTTTAAAGTAAAGTTAAGCCTCAACTTGAACTTTAAACTAAGTGTGGATCTGACTCAAAATTGAACTCGAATTAAACTTGAACTTTCCCTGAAAGTTTACTAAAACTGACTTGACTCGAACCCAAGTTTCACTAAAAGTTTGACCTCACTTAATTTTGAATCTTGAAACTCAAACAGTAAATTTTTGGAGTTAAACTTGAGTTCAACCTCAACTTTTACTTAATTGAAACTTGAACTTAACCTAAACTTAACATACACATGTATCTAAACTTAACCCTCACCTCGACTTGAACTCAACGTTGACCAATTAACAATACCAGTAATATAGCCACGTGGGCTTAAAATTTGACCTGACTTGACCCCACTCTGTTGGGTTCGAATTTGAAGTTGGCCATGTTTTGAAGTGTAAATTCAAGGTCACTGTGATGGGATCTAAAAATACAAATACCGATTCCCATATAAAGGACACTATGCCCAGGAAAAAAACATTGCTGATGGCAATATATTGGAATGGATGAAAAGGATCCGAGGATGTTGAGCATCTCAAAGATGACAAAGCATCGTGTAAAACACACTGTTCTTAGCGATTACGTGTAAACAAATGATACTCTTCTTCCATCGATCTTCCTCTCCTCGTTTGTTCTACTTTCAATGTGTGCATTCCATAACAACAAAAACTTTTTTATCCTTCACCCAAAATCCTCCAATTACGAGAACAAAGCCACAATTCCTCGCACCTCAAATAACATCCAATTCAAAAACAAATTCTACCTCCGGGCTCTCTTCATTTACCAAACTCAAACTCTTTTTTTCTCATGTCATCGATAACGTCCCACCAATTTCCTCCTCCACCACTCCACTTCAAATTTCCCATAGCCCATTTTATTTATTTTGTAAAATTTACCGCTATTTTCCCAATAAAACACTTGACTTCAACCTCAGACACTAATGCCTGTAAATCCAAAAATAAAATTTTACCAAAACTTTTACTTCAAAAAAAGAGAATTTTTTATGCCAGAAGAGGAATGTTAGGGTTTAATTTATTCAAATTCAACTTCATCGCGTGCCTCAAGAAAAATCCGCTTTAAAGTAACAATTATTGTAGATTTCGTGAGACACAATTTCCCTTACGTTTAAGTTGGAGATCAGACGTAATTTTCTTTAATAAACATCTTCCGAAGACATACATATCTGTGAACCACACAAGAGGAGTTTCCCCCCTCAACAATTTTTTACAAACACGAAACCAAACAAGAGCCAATATCTTAAAATCTTAATTTTAACATGTCAATTCAAAATTGTGGGTTTTGCAAATATTTGAAATAATGGGGCAAAAATTTAAAACATTCCAATACATTTTTTTATTGGAGTCTCATTCTGCCCCAAATAATATTTCCTTTAAAAGAAATAGGAAAATCCTAACTAAATACTAAAAATATTTCCGAAATCTTTAAATTTGAAAAATATGATGTCGAAAAAAATATCAAAATTGAGATTAAATTTTGGAATGTAATTCCCAGGTTTTGTAATTCGAGTGCAAAAAGTTGCCACCGTGCATAAAAAGTAGGAGGTGAAGAGGTTCGTGCGTGAAATTGAATAGGGATTTGATGGGTGTTCAAGCCTTCAAAGTGTTGGTGTTCTGGTGTCTGGGAGAAGATCAATGGGATGGATTTATCCTCATCATAAATTATTGGACTCGTTGAGAAAAATCTGTTGCTCCGCATCCCGAAGCCACGCTCAAGCTCAAAACTTGAGCAAAGGCAAAGCAACGGAATTTTTTTTCTTCTTCTTATGCTCTCAAGAAGTCCATTCCCTTATAAGCAGAAAAAAGCCACAATATCCCATTCAATCAGCGCAGAGGAACATGTAATCACAGCAAGGAGCTCTCTCCTCTCTTTTTCTGGCCAATAAATACGGAAGCCCTTGTAACCATTACGTATGCACACAATCCCCCCTTTTTTTAACAGACAAGTTCTCCAACGCATATGTATTCCCATGGGAGCATCTGGGAACACACCACAATGGACTCTGTATATACGTGTGTGAGTAAATAGAGCAATTATTTGTGGAGTGTAAGGTGTAACGAAGTAGGCAACAATTAAGTCATGTTTCATCTCAAGCATCCTCACAGACTGAGTACAGTCCACCCTCGTTACACCAGCCCTACTTTTAATACCTTACAATTATATTCGCAATAGCTCATTGCTACGCGACTTAGTTACGAAGGTGCATGCTAAGCTGCTAAGCTGCAAAAGGCATCAGCTTTGATTCTTACATCCCACTATATGATTTTCCAATATTTTGTATCTCACCCGATCCATAAGGCTCTGTTTAAGACAGCTGTTATACAGAGGTTAAAAAATTCCTATTGCAACGAATGCACGACTATGACACAAAGTTGAATCTAAGAACGACAGCAATTCTTGAGTCTGCTTTATAGCTTCACATTTTTAAAGCAATCCTGACGTTTTAGTAAAATGTTGTGTACAATATGCATATTTGTGTCAATATATGTCCGGCACAAATATTAATACTAATTACTATTGCAAATATTCACAGCTTCTATTTTGCAGATCCAATGTAATCAAAATGGTCGGATCGTTATTCTCACAATCAGAGAATTCTCTCAGAAAGGCATGTCATAGTCGTCTCCATTGCTAGCGTCGTCTACTGTCCATGTTTGGTTTAACTAAAATACTTTTATTAACTATTACGAGTTAATATTGTGAGCTATTGCTAAACTATATAAGCATTACAAGCTAAGATCACTCTAGTTCTAACCTTTGAAAAGAAGCAGTGCGTCTGGCTCTGGTTATGGCTCTAACTCTTCTTCTATTCTCAACCAATTTGATTCTCTGAATAAATTCTAAGTACAGTTGTTCTAATCTCATACCATAGTTGTACTTTCGTCTCATATTCTCTTATAAGTCGTTATAAGTGCAAATGCAAGTATACGAAAATATACGTGCTTAAAGTTATTCAGATTCCTTTCGGGAAATTAATATGGATATGTAAATGTATGAGATAGTTTTAAGTAAGAAGATCCTACGAGTTCTGAATATTATCTAAACATCAGTAATTATTGTATAATTATTTGGACCAAAACTACAACCTTTCACAATTCAAAATTTGTATAGTATTTAAATGCAACAATAATGCACTGGTTTAGTGGGTGTCGTTGCCGGACACCAACCTTGCATAAATACAAAACAACTTGCGTAAAACGTTTTGTGAAATAGTTTGAACAGTGTTGATTTCAAAATGTTGACAAAACTGAACCTAAGAACTTTAGACCGATAGCAGTTTATTCCATTTTACGGACATCAGTTGAAGAATTACTCGACATAACAATAGAGTTTTGAGATCATCAACGTGACGTTGTCAACAAACTTGGAAATCCAATCAACCCAGCATTATTACAAGGAAGCTTCCAAAAGGGAAATCTGGAGAAGCTAGACTACGCCAACACAGTATTTGAGGCTTGGTTAACGATTCGCTTGTATGGAGCCGTTGCCATAAACGTCCGGTGATCGTAATACACTCGATTGCTCTAGTATAGTCTTTAGTACGTCTAATTTGGAACTATTTAATAAATCAATCACTCCATGCTTAAACATAAGCCACCTCCAAAAGTGGTGGAATTCGTTAGCTCGTAAACAAACCCAAGGATGTCCGCTCCAACCAGGTTTTCTTGTACACTTTATATTTCGAAAGCCACAATATATATCAACATTGTGTTCCATATACTTGATTCCTAACTTTCTGATTCTACACACATACAAAAAAATATGAGTGGACCGTTATAGTCGGAGTTGACAGTACATATGGAAAAATACGTTTTGCTTGAAGAGATGCTTCCACTATAAGAAAAAACGAACAACAGAATGGACTTTTGAAGGGACTTATTGAGCATCTGCTCCGAATTGCATCTTGCATCTTAAACGCTCCCACATTCATTAGACAACTCTTATGCTCACTTGCATTGCATTGTTAATCCCTCTCAATGTTCACTTATATGTAGGGCTGGCCCTATGTTCCATAGTGCAGAGTTTGTATGCACAACGGCTTGCCGTCTATAATATGCATATAAGCGTCTTAAAGGCCTAAGCCACTATGAAGACCATGTTCTAGCGGTGAGGACACATTTCCCATTTACGGACTTCGACCAAATATAAAAACATATTTCGATTCCTCACTCACTCTGCAGCCCACATTTTGTGCCAGGAGCCCAAACAGTAAAAAATTCCCAGGGATTTAACAAATAGATGAAAATCAACACTTTTTTTTACACACATAGCATGACAATCAAATCTCGCCCCAGTCCTAGTCCAAAACGGGAGTTCAAAACTTGTGAATTTCCTAATCAATCCTAAATAACCTATTCTTACATTTTAAGACAATTTTTTTTATATCTTCGTGTATCTAAAAATTTTTTGGAAATTTTTGGTTTTTCAGGGAATGTTTCACTGGAGGATCTCCCTCGTGCTGCTGATAGTGATCTGCGGTATTGCGGAAACCTTCGGAGCTACCCAGATCTCTTCCCCGACGGATCGAGGAGCCCCAGGTCGGATGAATAGTCGCTTCCTCCGAACATTCCCCTCAATGAATAATTATTACGACAATCGGAAGAGCAACTTTGCTAGGATAGATGACTACAACGAGATCCCGACTCATCATTTTGTGAATGGGAACTCCCCCGTATTTTACATCCGACTCCCGCCTGCGCCCTACATCCTTGTACCTGGACTCGGCTACGTCTCCCCGCATCCATACAATTCGCCAATGGCCATGGGCATGCCCGGACCAGGTACAAATTATTTTTCCGATGCGCATTTATGAAAACAATTTTTTTTTTTGTAATTTCTCGTTTTTTTGTGTGTGTGAAGAGCAGCACACGTCACAAACAAGTTTTACTGTATGAGTAAATTTTTTCCCCCAATTTTGTGGTTTCGGTTTTGAGTATCATAAAAAATCTGGGATTTTGTGTGTGGTGGAATTAACCGCATTATAATTATTTTATGACTTTGATAAAAAAAAACTGTACTTTTTGCCCCAAAATTGATTCAAAGCTGAGAAAAACTTTGAGAAGACGTCACTCATTACTCATCCACTCGGAGGGGAATTGGTTTTTGGCGAGGTTCCAGCAATTCTTAATCGCGAGCTCAATTTATCAAAGCCACTGTAAATATGTACGCAGGTGCCAAAGGGCTGTCTCAGGAGGAGAGGTTCCGAGAATTAATTTTTTACAATTTCGTAATTATTTGCCAAAGGTCATCTCCCAAAGTTTCCCTTTTATTCGCATCACAAAACTCTCACTTGTGCAGTCCGCTCTTTTTATAACCACACCTACCAAAATCCCCTCAAAATTCAGACGGATTTTACTTCCATATATGCTCCATGAAATTTTTAAATAGGGGTATTTTATATTAAAGTCCCACTGTACAACTTTAGCATCTCCCATTGATTCGCTACATTTCAATGCGAAAGATGTTGTGAGATCCGAGGGGGATGCCTGTAATCAATTTCCATTAGGAATTTTATGCAAGGACAGTCAAACGGAGTTATAACGAACGTTCCTGCAAATTCACATTGGTTTTATATGAGTCAGAATTTTTTTTAAAAATTGTATCTATCTCAGTCAATGTAAAAGTTGTTTTCAGCAAAGCGCGCATGTATTACATTGGATTATAGGGGCAAAGTGAGAAAAAGGGGATTTTCATAGCTACTGCTGTATAAAGAATACGCACGAGAATTGTACACTACAGTGTATTTGGAAGGGCAAGGTCTATTTGTTGGCGCCTGCTCCTTTTGATGGGGGATTACGGGTTCAGTGACAGTAAATATTAAGTGCAGTGATGAGTTCCAAACAAGGGAATCGTATAATGACTTTAGCCCATTTTTTTTATTACAGCAACTGTAAAGCACAGGATTTTCTTCCCCCAGTCTTTTAACATTGCACGTATGTATGGTACTATTACATGCTTTTATATAAATACAAATACAAGCAAACCAAAATCCCTTCTGTGCATAGACAAATATCTCAAAATTATTCCTTCGAAAATGTCAATACTAAAAAATACGAAGGGGGTCTGTCATATTGAGGACCTATTGGACCCCTAATTCTTTTGGCATTAGTGTCCATGGCGTTTTGAAGGAGCACAGGGGAATTTTGGAGATCAAAACAGATGAGTGTAGGGAAAATCCCGTTAGGGATTCTTGCAAGGGAGAGACGACGTTTCGTGTGTTTCCTATTTTTGCAGGAGCCATTTTTTTCCCATTCATTTGTGTATCCCTAGAATTGCTCTTACAGTTCCCATTATCGGGGCTCCGCACACAGTGGACGTATTGTTGGCTGATTGGGAACAATTCGGTCAGGAGTTTAACAATACACTCACACACACACACACACACACACACAGTGGAGCCCGCCCCAAAAAAACAACATTAGAGAGATCGGTACACATTGAGCTAATGTGTAAAAAATCTCACCCACAATATTTTCCTCAGCGTATTAAAGCTAGTTTAAGAACAGCCTTCAAAAGCCTTTCCCAAGTGAGAATTCATATAGCGATACATTTGGGGCAAAAATTTTGACACCAAATTTTTTCCCAAATGTCTCAAAAATATCACAAATTTTTGCATTTAAATAATTGTATTATAAAACATTTTTCGAGGGATTTTAAATCAAAGGTCAAAATCCTTATAAAACATGGGCTGTTAAATCCTGATCTGTCGAAAATCTTGTCTGATGTTTTCACTACCAAATCTGATCATGTCTAATCTTAAGTGTTTTTCTTACATGAGATTTTCTTCAACTAAAGATTATTTTTACGGAGAGAGAGCACTCAAGCAGCCAAGTTAACAAGACTTGAACATATTTTCATAGGGGATTTTTTCACAAGGATTGGGGCAAAATGAGAAAAATGTAAATTTTGTAGAGCAAAAAAAAAAGAAGTTGCGTGGGGTTTTTTATTTTCGAAGGAGTCACAAGTAGGTATATGAGACAGACAGATTTCAGGTGTGTAAAGCTCTCCGACCCTAAGGGGATTCCCCAAAAAAATGTGTATCCCAGAAAAGGCTTAATTTTTAATGTAAACATAATTTACCCACTCGTTTACAAATCACAAAATTATTTCTCTCCTTTGGTAAAAAGGCCCTTAATGTCAGGAAGCGTCTTAAACCTGTCAGAGTTGAGAACGTCAGAAAAGTTGTTTATTTATTTATTTACTCAAAACTTGCCTTTTCCCAATGGATCCTTTATTTCCCACCCACGACTCAATTATTCTCTTGGCCCGTGGGGTATATGCACTGTAACGTAATTTATTATTAGTGTATAACATAAAAAAAATTAGCTTCCCTTTATAAGCATTAGCTTAAATTTTGCTCGAGTTGAAAAAATTAATTTTTCTTATGTGAATTAACATGCGAAATTTCAAGTGAGACAGGGTCCCCCCTTTGGAAAAAATCAAAGTACAGAAAAAAATTATCATGTGTGTCGGTAACATTATTGAACAATTTTTTTCATAAATTGCATCGGTTTCGGAAAATTGGGAAATTCTTTTTTTAAGACACTTTCTTATAACCAGAGTCGACTGTCTATGGTCAAAAATTGAAAAAGAAACTGAAAATTTTCACAGGGATTCGCTCCTACTTGAGAATCCGTTTGTGAGTAAATTTTTTTCTCCGGGTATATATACAAACGAGTCCTCGAAGAAGAATAGCTGTGAAAATAGGCGAATGATTGAGTTGACAAGAGATGAATGGGAGACAAAACCTTTTTTTCCCTTCGACTCAGAGAGAGAAAAGGTTGTTTGAGAGGGAGATTTAATTGTGAGGATTGTTGTGAGTCGGCTGTCACCACAGGAATTGACGCTGACGACTTGATTCCTAATTATCATCCTCACACACACTTCACAATCACAAGGACCAACATCGGAAATACAGTCCTTGTCAGGAGTCCCTCCATTATGTCACTCTCATCCTCACAAGCACTTGTTTTTAAGTGTCCCAATCCTCAGGTTAAAATCTCTCAGGAGCGAATGTTATAAAGTGTCCCGACTGTACTGACAGTTGAGGTAAATACCTGGGATTGCATTAATCAAAGGGGAATTATGGCGGGAAGGAGAGAGAGAGATCTATCTCTGTTGTCAAGTCGTCCTCCTGGGACGCTTTAATTGCCCTTTGTTTTCCTTTTATCACTTGAGTCACGGGCCGGTGCAAAAATCCACTCTGAGGAGGAGAAGAAAAAAAAACAAAAAAAAATATATCCGCATCATTTTAAAAGCGTGTGGTGATTAAGACAAAAGGCCTGAAATTGTCACTTGATTATATCCCTTTTAATTTCTTTATCCCAATGTGGCGTTCCTCAGAGGATGAGAAGAGAGGAAGGAAAAAAAACTAAACCATTATTTACGCTTCCATTGTTTCCCAACTCTTACATAGCAAGTATAGTTTCAAATAGGGCTCTGCACAAAAATTTACAGAGCAGTGGGTTTTGACCATTGAGAAAAAAAAACACAAATTTTTAATGTAAAAACGCTTCGTTGATTCTTTTCCTATGGACCTTGAGATTTAAAAAAAATGCTAAGGAGCTCCCAAATTAATTTAATTCTGCTCTACTTTTTACAAAAATTTTTAATCTCACGACATCTAATTCTTAGTGAGAGTTTCCTTTAAAAATTTGTCGACCCTAAAAATTCCTCTAAATTTTTTTTGGAGCAGCCCTCAACCTTGACAAGTAATGTCTATGAACTTGAATAATTAAATCAACAACGTAATTTTATATTGTGGATTCGATATACATATAAGCATATGTATAGCCCTTGAGCATAGTAAATTTTACTGAAGAACGTGCTGGATTTGTTATTTAACTTTTGTATGGGGAAAACTTGTCGCAAGGGAATTTATGGGGTTGGAAAAATTTAAATAGAACAGGAATACTCATGTTCATTAATTCCAAGTGGAAGTGAACGCTTTGTTTAAACAAGGGGACAAATTCGAGGGAGAGTGAACCTCGGGTCGTCCAAATCTTGCTCAACTGGTTCTCTTTTTAAGCACCTTTCCCTTCCAATGATTCCCAATTAAAATTCCCCTAAAACCAGGTGCAAGTGCTTGTTTAAAATCCAGGGAATTGCAAATAAATTCTCCTTAAGTGCTACCTCAACAAAATATCCTGCAGGGAAATTCTTTTTCCACAAATCGTTAAAATACAAAACATGTCAAATTTTTTTATTTGCAAAATACCTACATACATGCAAAAGCTCTTTTAAAAATTGAAATAAATGTTAAATTTGTGGGAAATAATTTGGGATTTTTACGAAATTTTATGGGACATTTGATAACAAATTGGGTAAAAATTATTACAATGTTTACACAAACGTACTCAAAAAACAGTAAAATATTTTGAGATAAATGCTGATTTAAAAAAACGCTTTGTGGGTTGTAAAATTCAAGATTGATTATTTCCAATGGGGGTGGACGGAGAAAATTTTTGGGGTACTGTGAGAATGAGTAAATTTAAAGTTGGAGGAAAATCCTTTGCGATTTAGTATTTGCGCTTACAATTTGTAAATGAATTTAAAAGCTTAAATTAAAGACAATTGAGGGTTAAAAAATGTGTTTAAAATTTCTAATGTGTTTTATTTTAAATTTTGTATATCTATAGTCATGGGAAATCCTGGAAACCAAGGATTCGATCTTTCTGCGGAGCAGTCCCAAAAGAGTGTGATAGCCCTCCCTTTGAAGTTCATCTCAAACGGGAGACCCGCCATCATTGAGAGTCCAAAACTCCCGCCTAAAAACCTGGAATCAAAAGGAAGCACGCTCATCTCCGGAGGAAAATATTCTTTTAATGGAAGACCCACGGCCGTATTTGTAGTTCGATCCCCTGCTTAACGACTATCCCCAACCCTATAAATAGTCAAATTGCTTACAATTCCCTTCCAATCGCCTAAATTCCATTAATTTTACGAAACACTCCCATGGGAAATCTTCCTTTGCAAAAAATTCTAGAAATCCCCTTTTCCTTTAGCACTTAAGTTATTTTATTCATTTTGCAATAATTATTTTATTTCCCATATAAAATATCAACTATATACCCTATTTTTTAGCTCGTACTCTACCCCTTGCGTTACTAGAGGGACGCTTATTTAAATGCAATTTTATTATTACAACATTGTGTTACAATTAAAATTTAGCCCGTTGGTTAAGATGCAAAAGGGTCAAATATACTGAAATTTCTCCAAAAGAAAAAAACCCAATTTGTTAAAAATGTTTTTGGGAGGAAATTTAAAAATTGATTCTAAAATGTTTTCCCTTTTGCCTCTCAACCCGCACTGTTGGAGGTAATTCCAAATCGAGATTCTTTCCGCTAGAATGATTAAATTATTGCGTGCGCGGAAAGTGATAGGGGCTTTTGTGGATGCCATTTAAATTGTTACCTGTTCTCCGTGTTTCTGGGAGATTTTTTCAACTCGTTAAATAATTAAAAAGTATATGAATTGTTGAGACATTCTCTTTACGGATTTTAATACGCACACACACAGGACTTCGAATGTATAATGTATGTATGTACATATATGTATTTATATGTACAGGGAAAAGATAATAGCCTAAAGATGAGCTATTTTCCCGCAAAGAGTTTCTACCTTTTTTTTTTGACTTGAGTAAGACTTGAATAAAATAATAAAAAATTCGTTATTATTGTGTATATCGTTTGTATGTATAAAGAGGAAAAAAATAAAAGCTGATAATAATGTTTGTATTGAAATTTAATGATGCTGATCTTGATTGAGCACTTGACAGTCACCTGTCATAAGTCATCCCCAATGGATAATTGGCCCGTTACGAGCAAAAGTCTTGACAAGAGGTCTGACAACCGATAAGCAATCCCTGGCTAAAAGAGTGACAATGCAGTTGGCCCTCAATATTCAAAACCCCCTTTTTACATGAGAAATTTTCTGGGCAAAATTTCCTTCAAATTTGTATTTGCCCCAATGTTAAATTTTTTTTTGAGATTTTTCAAATCCAGTAAAATTTTTATGTAATTTTTAAAGTGAGCCCCCATAAAAAGAAGGGACTGTAACGTCCTCCTCAAATCTTCCTCAACTTTTCCTTTTTACTTTTTTTACTCCACAATTGATCTCTCATACATTGCTATAGACGTGTCCCTGTCTTAATTGATCCTGATCTGAATTTAAACAACAGTTCAACTTTTCCCAATTTTTTCTCGAAAAAAACAAACCCAGGAGCCAGTTTTTATCCAAACAGTAGCATTTGACAATAGGAAGCCCTGTCAGAGGGAGTCATAAAAATTAAATACGCAATAATTATTAGCAAAAAATATTGCCTTTATCTCAAATATATTTTAAAAAATTTAAGGGCGGCAAGTTCTTACAAAACATTGTCACTTACAGTTTCCATTCAAATTCCTGGTTTCATTACTATAAGGAAATTGCGGAATTTTCAGAATAAAATCGTGATAGAGTTTAATGCACAGTTCCATGGGAATAATGTAAAAAATAGGGGTAAAAATTCTGACCTAGGTAGTAAATATCCGGCGTAAAATTTTGCAACGTGGGAAAATTGTTGCAAAAAGGAACCATTTAATTAAATGGATTCCAAAAATGTAATTCAAAAATATTTCGTGAGGTCCTGTACCGTAAATATGGATTTAGTGTCAATGTGCAAGGGCCTTAGACAATAATCGCATAATTTTTAAAGCCCCATACCATGCGCGTTTTAAGAGCTATGATTTAATTGGAATTGTGATCCTTTGACAGAAATATCCTACGTTTGGGAATTAATGGAGCGGAAATATAGGGATAAAGTTTTTGCTCTATAATGCTAATAATATTGGACGCATGCATGCTTACACAATTGTAGGTTCATATATGTATGTATGTGCATATAAGCAAGTGTATTGGGTCTAGACGAATTTGACGTAACTCATACGGGAGACCGTAAGGAGCTTACGGTACAGGCGAGCATTTAAGTGAAGGCTCTTCGAAGGGATGGAAATTCATTGGTTTTATTTTGCAAAGTGATGTCACCTTGTCAGTTTGAGAGCTGACTGGGGGAACAATCAAATTATGAGCTGCCTCGGACGTCCCAACAATTTCCAAATGAGGTTCTCACGCTAAGGACATTAGAATCAGGAGCATTAACTTATGCTGATTGTTTTTCTAACAGGACTCGGAAATAAAAGCCTGGATTTTCCTCCTGGAATCCAATTTACCTTTAATCAACAACCCTTTCAAACAGAAAAAACATGAAAACTTGAGATGACCAATAACCCCATGTGCACGGATCCAATGTTTTTTTTTTGTTGGAATGCTAATTTTATTGTATTCAGTATAAAGATGTCAATCACGGGATTTTTCTATTCTGTATAAGACAGTTTGGGTTCATGTAGTGGACCATTCATTTGTATGACGGCCTTTGGTAAAATATGCATCCGGATTATATTTTTTCTCTGACAAATTTTTTTTAAATGGTTTACTATTTTTACACTAAAGGCACTTTGCTATATGTAGATACATAAGTGAGTTTTTAATGGCAGCTCCGTAGTAACAACATATTTGAGACTTTGAGTATACATACGTTAGCCTATATTTACAGTTTGATTTTGTAACATAAATTTTCCAAAGGTGTGTTATGCAATTTTTGCGCCACACATTTTTCCACCGTTGAACGTAAAAGTATTTTTAACATATCCTAACCTGCTTTTCTGCGCACATGTACATAATTATGTATCTATCTATAATATGTATAATTTGTACTTGAATAAAAATTTAGTTATAGTAAAGGAAAAAATATTTTTTATGCAAGTTCAATTCCGTTCGATCAGGTTATCCATTGACTGTTCCTGTCCGTAAGGTTTGCGAACTTGAAATTACGAGGAATTTCCCCCTGAATTCCGGCAACTTTTATAACAGAATTATGTCAGCAGATGAAATTTCGCTTGCGTGCCATATTTCATTTCCGGCATTACAATTTGCGGAACTTATTTGTAAGAAATTTGTCAAATTCAATTGTGAGTATAGTATTTCAGACGACGCGAGTCAAAATATTAGAAAACCATGGGACGATAGATTCAAATCTGAAAACAAGCTATCTTCAAATGTTGTCTGCCAGTTGACCAGATCTGGGAACCGGACCCAACGTTCGCATTTCCTGGTATCCACACTGGGAAGGTAATTATAGGTAACAAAAATAAATAATTGACTGTAAACCCGATAAAAATCCAGACTGTCCACATTTTGTTCGAGGAATGGAAAAACGGTCATCAATTTAGCGGAAGTTTTATTCGGTTAATTCTAGGAGCGCTCTTAAGTAATTATTGCCAACTGATTCTTATCGTCGCAATGGTTTCAAAACTCGCAACTCTATTCCCAGCACGAATTGTACAATTAATTTACTGTAATTCCGCTACTAGACTGGTAAATATCATTAGCGCATTAATTATGTATGTATGTATAGACACATAACAATCGCGTGAAAGTCTAATATCTGTAAATTAAACTATGGTTGTATGATGCTCGTACAAGGAAAGTTAAAGCTGCGTGTGAGCCGGTTAGTTGTTTACAATTTTAAATTAAAAATAATAGATCGGTTTACATTCTGCAAGACATTATTATAGTAAACTGTTTTTTAATAATTATAAAAGCTATAATAATAATTACGTGAGCACGCAAAACAACAAACGAGCTCATAAAATATTTTAAAGGTCCATTTCTCGAGTGATGCTAATTACGAAATTATTTATTATTGTGTTCTTTAGAGAGCGGTCTAAATTTTGAAAGATATTGCAAACCCTACTTATTATGGTTTTGACTGAATCCATCTTATTAAAGGGATGTATACATACGTAGAAAAAATTATTAGAGCATCTTATCTCTAATTTGAACATTGTCTCAAATTAACTACGTGCCAAAGGCTCTGCATTTATGTGAATGAATGTTTCCAAAATCAATCCTTTTAAATGTATCTACCTCTGGGGTAGAAATTTAAAAAGTAGTAATTACATTGTGTTCTCATAACTTCTTACAAGTATTAAAGAGTACTATATCTAACGGGAACTAAATTACGCTTTTTTAGAGATATCTGCCGAAAATATTTAGATTATAATTGGTTTGGGTAACTTTAAACATTAGGAAGATATGCGCTAAATCTGCGTTCCGTAATAACGTATTCTCACGTTCAGTTCAATTCTCATCTCTCAATCATAGACATTCACGTTCATTAACGTTCGTTGCATTTGCGGGGACGGTTCAATTTAAACTCATTCATTACACAAACTGAAATGCTTCCAGTTCACTCAAGTTCACTCTAATCTTAAAATATTTCAGAAACGTTCAATTAACAAACTGTAGTTCATTAAATGAACCCTTGCATGCATGCTTCAGAGA
The DNA here is from genome assembly GCA_947179485.1 of Allacma fusca. Classification (NCBI taxonomy): domain Eukaryota; kingdom Metazoa; phylum Arthropoda; class Collembola; order Symphypleona; family Sminthuridae; genus Allacma; species Allacma fusca. The sequence goes on along the minus strand of OX359245.1, from coordinate 81,504,099 downwards.
GTGCTAATTCACAGAAATTATCCTTTTTATATTAATTGAATGAGGATACAGGGTGCTGTTTATCCTAAAATGTTTAAAAACATTTAAACGAGATGTACGTAATTATATAGTTTGTATTATAGTTAATCTAGCCCGAATTTAATTTCGAACGTCATTCCTTGGAGAGCCAGAAAAATACGATAACTCTAGAAATTCAAAATAATCACATTTTGGCAAAAAAAATGCGAAACTCTTGTAAGCTGAAAATCCTTCCCAATTTATTACTCTATTCCAATAAACGCTAGGAAATAGTTCACGGAATGTTTTTAAAGTTTCATTTAATATTGTTCTTCACGGGCAATCCGGAATAAGATGACCTGGCAGACATTACCCTCCCAAGAAATTTAGAGAGCTACAGGTTATGTAACTGCCCTGTCCCCACTTTTTGAAATAGAATTAAAACAAACAGGACGCCCGGAAGAAACCCGAAAAAAGACTTAACCCTACCCAGTCCGCCAACATAAGGTCTAAACATGGACTGCATATAAAATCTTTATATGCAATAAAATAAATTGTTGACTAAAAGTTGGAGTGTTCAAAGTCAAAAACATGCCCTACGTTGTTCATATTATAATTATTGCGAATATCTATAGTCCCAGGAATGAGCTAATCTTTTTGCAATAAATTATACTCGAGAGTGGCTTAGCCTAGGATTCCATTTTCAACTAATTACAGGCTTTCCAGTTGGTTATTTTCATTGCTTCAAGGAAATAATATTTTCCCTGAACTTTACAAAATTTATTAGCCTGATTAAGTTCCAAGCCAATTTTTGCTCAGGGCTTGAATATTCCTGCGAACAATGATATCAGTTTCCCGGTTATCAGTTTTGCTTGTTTTGGGGTTTATACATAGTAGCACCGAATTTGACGCAATCCTTGGAAAAAAGAAATCATATCTCAAGAGATGGGGAAACATTAGATTTCAAACACAAATCTTCGATGTTGTTGTTACATTGTTATTGAATGACATGAATGTATTACGATTGTGTTACTTTAAATTGCTGGTTTTAATTTCGTTGTGATTGTTTATGCTTTGACGTGATTTTTATTATTCAAAAATGTTACAGATGTACATGTGAGTTATTTTAACATAATGTTATCAAGGGCTTATTTCCAAACATCAAAAAACTAGATACATCAATAATTATTACAGGATGAGCGTCATCTTTTCAATGAATTTACTAAATTCCATGCATTGCGTCACGACGATTGTCCCGAAGTCTTCGGGTGTGTTCAAACCTCCAACATTTTATAGATGATATCATTTCAACGAAGAAAAAACAAGTGCAAATAGCAGACAGAAGCAAATAAATTAAGAACAATGTTTGAATGAAATTGGAATGCATGTGAAGTGCCTCAACAGCACGTGGTAAACTTTGCATGTACTCCAAATCATACTTCGTCCTATATAATCGATGAAACCTAGCCCTCACCCACAGGAAAATCCCACTCTCCACCACATTTCTGAGAAACCCAATTAATTGATTTTCAACATTAACCTCAAAATCCCAACCCCACAAACCAGAAAGTAGAGATTCTTTTCCCATGAGAAAGGGCTTGCTCTGAATAGTTCGTCGTCGGGATTTTGGAATCCCAAAGTGTAGTATTTTACTTCGAAAATCCACTAAAGCCACGTTATTGCATGTAGAGACGTCTTCACTTGCGGACAATTCTCCAGAAGGGAGAACCAACCGATTTGTTACTCTCACAAATTGCTCTTTTTCTTCCTGGAAACGGTTGTAAGCCAAGTAGGTGTCTGCAAAAATGACTTGTTGTACCTGACTCCTATACATAATATACTGCATCATAAATGCTGGGCCGACAGAAACAAATAACAAATTTCTCATATTAGTGAAAGAACGCCGGCATAGCAAGTTTTTACAAGGTTTCCCATCTTGACTCCGCACAAGTTTCATGTTAAAATGTTTTGAGTAAGATGCTTTGATCGGAGATATTAAATCAACCGTATCAAGGTCATTCCACGTCTCCAAACCTTTCATGGGATGAGGAGCTGTCAGGTCAGAGGTTAGAATCCCTTTGTAAGCGTTGCTCAGAATGAGTGTCATGTAGAGCCAAATCGTGATGGTGAAATTGAACAACGGAGTGTTCGGGAGTTCCCTCTCCGAGAAATCCACGTTTTCCAGTAAAGCCCGAATAGGCAAAATAAATATATTGAATCGTTCGGTCATTCCAAGGTTAGAGCGGCTTTGAATGAATACCCCAACGATTGAAGCGAAAGTAATGATTAAAATCCAAACGGATGTTTCGAAGGCTTTGTAGTAAATTGTGTAGGTGAGGGAGTTCCGGATTTTATAGCAGGATACAAATGTAATTTCGTCGTGAAATAAGGGTAAAAATGACCTGTGGAACACCATAATTGTGGGGAAAGTCACATAGAAGTGTAGGACATGTGTAAATTGTTCCGTTGACAATAGAGGCAAACTTGAGTTTGAAAATTTTTCCCACACGATCGAAATTATAATATGTTCATATTCTTTAATTAGTATGTCGTTTCTCGTAAAAACGTTTTTCCCGTCCGTTTCCATATACAGTAAGAGCTTCTGAATGCTCAGCTCAGTATACTTGCCGTACAAATTGAGTGCTACAATAGCGTAACTTTGATGGCGATTTAACTTTGCGTGCATGTCATTAAAATGGTGACGAAAATTTTTAGTGTTCGTAATAGCCTCATTCCAGGGCAATGCAAAGGCCTTTCCATGGAAAATTACGCAATATAAACAGACTACGTGCCACTGGTTGACTCTCATTACTTGAGTAAACGTTGGCCTGAAAAATGGATTTTCATGATCTTGCAGGATCTCCTCCTTCATTGTAACAAAACTTAGCCAATTGGATGTTATCACTCTCGAAGTATCCAGTTTTTCTACGGAATCAATGCACTCATTTAGATTTTCCTCCCTCACAGCGATATTTACATACAATGCCAACGGGATGTAAAGCATGTAAACGCTGTCATCCAGAGTGTTAAAGCAAGAGCGGCGGTCTGGTGAGATATTGTGAATTAACAACAATGCTCTACATTTTGAACTACTCCAGTAATACAGTTTAAATCGGCTCCATGGTTCATGAATTAACGGTGTAGTGTTCCGGCCTTCAAATAATGTCAGCAGTGTTACCGGGTGCTGTAAATCGTTTAAATTCTCAATGCAGAAATGCGGGGTATACAAATATTGAAAGCAATCCTCAAATATTTTCTGCCAGTTGACCAAATCAGGAAACCTGACCCAACGTTCACATTTCCTAGCATCAACCCTGGAAAGGCAGGTAAAAATTAAATAATTGAATGTAAACCCGATGAAAATCCAGACTGTCCACATTTTGCTCGAAAAATGAAGAATTTGAAGAATCATGAATTTCAAGTTCTAATCGGTTAATTTTAGCAGCGCTCTTAAGTAATTATTCCCAACTGATTCCTATCGTGTCAAATTGTTTACTGGTATCAAAACTCGCCAAAGTAATTATTTCGAGCACAATCAATTTATTGTAATTTCGTAATAACCCAATAAGACTGGTTAATTTCATTAGCAATTAATTATGTATGTAGACTCATGGCAAGTGCTTGAGAGTCTAATACCTGTAAATTAAACTTGTATTATATCCTCGTAAAAGGAACTGGAAGTTGCGTGTTACTTGTTTAAAATTTTAAATTAAAACACATTCGATCGGTTTACATTCCGCGGTACATTCCAGCTAGCATTGAACATCACAATGCTGGCATAATTAATGCTCGAAATTCAATATCAGTTCAAGTCTTTTACTTGAGGAGATTACGACTTCCAATAGGCTTTTTATCAATGAACTATATATTTTTGACACGGTTCTGACATAGTGCTTAAAATATTACAGGTGTTGGGGTTCTTCAGTACATTTTCAGTACGTCAGGATCAAAACGAACTGCGCTCATAATCTTGGCATTTGCCGGAAATATTATGAAATGACTTTCTGGGCTGGTTGATTGCGAAGGCGCGAGTCCATGGCATGAATTAACTCTAACCCAATTCCGGGTTGGATTATTAGTGGTGTGCTTTCATCGTTCCCAATTTACTTGAAAGTATTAATTTTTGAACGTATTTGTATTTTGAATTATGTATAGATATCATAAAAAGTATCAGTGTGCCAATTTGCGTAACCAGTGTGAATGAACGCACAATGTTATTTTGAACAACTACTAATAACGTTTTCCACAGTTAAGCGAATCTTGTCAAAAATTCTGGTTTTAATGTCAAACATATGGGCATTAGATACTTGTACGTATTAACGTACACAGTACATCTCATACACTGTAAAAAAATTGAAAGAAAATTAGGTTAAAAAATCGTTATCATTTGAAGTTGGACAGCTACATTTAACTATACTTTATAATATAATAATAGCATTCAACACATTATTTTTTGTAAATATTTTCTTCTGTATTGGAAAGTTACCAAAACAACGAATCTGACCACGGAATTGTAATAGTTATTCAATTACAATACTTAGTCGTGAGTGTAATTTATTTTTATAATGATTTTATATTGGAATGCCTTAAACTGGCGACATGTTTTGTGGAAGGGAATTGTGGGGGGTTATGCGCAAAATTCTTACGATCGTAACTTCAGTCGCCGCTCGTGAGTTACGATAGTTAGGATTCTCAAAGCATTTTGAAAATCGCAAGTTCTTAGAAAATCGTAAAAGTTGTCGTAACTTTACGACAACTAAAACAACTCGTAGGTACTTACGATCAAGCATTCTTTATATGGCGGTGTTAATTTGACCGCCTTTCTGTGATTACGAAATTATTTGTTTATATTTTTTACATAGGCTTTAGTGGTAGGGTTAATTTTACTGATGGAGTTATTAACTGTGCTGTAACACGAAAATCGAAGAGCTATTAAAAGACTATTAAAAGAATTTCTTGACCGCATTAATCCATTGGAAGTTTTTGATGACCAAGGACTATTTAAGCGCTAAATAGATTTCCTAAATTGGAAATTTTAAAATTGATGTGTAGTCTTCAACACCGGCGAGAAACTTAAGGATTTTTAAATATCATTCAAAATGAGTTATGTTTACCCTATCGGTTATTGCAGCCCACATTGCTTCCTTTGTGTGAGGACTAATTGAATTTGAAATCACAAAATTTCGAATAATTCGAAATTACGCTTACGATTCGTAAGTGTGATCATATATGCGATATACTCGCTTTAGTTTTTGAGAATATTAAAATTTGAAAATCATAGAGGCATCGTACGACACCTGTCGTTAGTTCTTACGAAGTCTTCACTTGCGATATCGTAAAAATTATGTTCAAGAATGACCCCCGGGTGTAGATGGTCTCAAAAGTGTTCCATTGTAAATATTTATTAAAAAAATGTAAACACCTAAATTTCGAAAGTCAGTGAACACCCTAAATATTTTAGGGTTTATTATTATTATTTATAATTAGGGTTTATTATTTATTATTATGTCGTGGGCTTCATGGGTTTCAAGTTGACAAAATTATTAGAGCACCTTATTTCTGTTTTGAACATTGTCTCAAATCTGGTCGAAGCCATTGCATTTGCATAAATGTGTATATGTCAAAACCAATCATTTTACAGGTACCTCTGGGGAATTTTTGCTGGAAAACGAAAAATATATATTTTTTCATAATCTCTTAGGTGGAATTAGGGGTAATACTGCCGGTCTAAAATTATTTGCACCTTTTATCATTTGAAGGCTTGTAAACTAACTATTACAAGCGACAACTGCAGTTGCTCAAAAATGTGTCTACTTCAGACGGCGCTAATGCAAAGAAATTATGAGGTATTTTGTATCAGTGTAGTTCAAGTAATACTTGAGTTTTCGAATCAAGTTTGGGTCAAGTTCAAGTAGAGCAATTGTTTTACTTGAACCTTTCGGGTCAAGTTCAAGTATGTACTCGGCTTGACCATGACATTCTAAGACAAGTCAGGTTCAAGTACAAGTAAGAGAAATTTACTTGAATCTCAAGTCATGCTCAGGGTCAAGTAATGGAAAGAAAAAACTTGACCATGAACTTGAGATTTCATGGTCAAGTTCAAGTGATTTTAAACTGCGCATGCCATTAAGGACGGAAGCAATTTCCAAATCACAATCCAATTTCATATCGTGTCCAGGGTATATTGTTTGCACATGCCATCAATCAAAGAACAAAATTCAAAATCAGAGTCCGTTTTATGAAGGTCTTGTTTACCAGACGTTGCTCATTGTTAGTTGTTGCAGCGACCTCTCCATGAAATGAAAGAATTATCTTGATAATTCATATTGTTGCTTAGAATTATTAGTTTCAACTTGTGTAACTAAATTCCAGTATAAAATGAGCTTGGATGGCTCTTTACAAAAAGCGTTTAATAAAAAAGTAAATACTAGTTTATTAAATTTTAAATTAAGAGCACTCGTAATGCTCAAATAGGTATACGTATATGTATCTATATGCATATATGAACATTAAATAGAACTTGACACTATGTAAAACTCGTCAGGTATACAGTGAAAGTCCGTTATAAGGGCTCAGCTTGTAAGGAAATATCGATATCATGGATGGATTTGTTAGACCCCAACTTTCATTTACGCAATGCTTTAGAAGTTTTGTACAAGGGAAATTTCTTTATGAATTGTACAGTCCCTTATATCGAACTTTTACTGTATTCAGTACACGCTCAAAGTTGTCTTTGAATGGTTTTAAATAAAAATTAGTAGTAAAATTGTTTCCTGAATGCGTTTTGGTTTTCAGTCTGAAGGAAATAATTTGCTGATGTAAGTTCGACTTATTGTGGCCACGTTTAATTTTTTGTGATACTTAACGTGAATCATCAAGTTCATGTCGCGTTCAAGTCATGGTCAAGTCAAGTTTAAGTCAAGTTTGGAACTTTAACTACTTGATCAAGTTCGGGTCTTACAAAAGTTACTTGATTACTTGAACTTGACAAGTCAAGTAATTACACGAACCCGAGTTATCAAGTTCAAGTTGTGCAAATGCAACAAACATATCCGACCTTAACCTCATGTACTCAATTTGAAATTGCATGGAGACAGTCGGAGAGCTTGCAGCCCTAAATATAGAAATCAAGCTTAATTTGAATACCCACATATATAAATTCGGTTTGAACAGAAACATTGTAAAACAAAATTAATTACCGTAACAGACATGACTGTGACAGCTTGAAGATACAACGTACGAGATTGATTCAATTTCGTTTGCAAATTAGGGGCAGCCTGTGAGTCGGCCACGGATGCTTCGGCACGAGAAATATTAAAAAGAGCTGACATCCAATAATAAAATTTTCCATCCATACCTAGAATACTTACACAATTAAGTTACAAAAGTTAAACCTTCAAGGACGCACAGCTTCACAATGAGGCACGCATTATCTAAAGTACCCCAGGAATAGAGCTACTTGTGGGAACGAAAAATTTGATCCCATTCCCGAACCCGAAAATCGGGTCATCAATAGTTTCGGACTCACACCCGAACCCGTTCCCGAAATACTGGGATCGAATGCACAAAAACCCAGATATTCAATATGCTTGAATCGTTGATCTCAAACCCGATCCCGGTCCCAAACCCGAAATCAGATAAAATTTGCTCCCAATCCCGATCCCGAATCCCTTGAACCCGGACTCGTTCCCGGGACCAGCGCAGTTGGTGAAAATCAATTTTTTTCTTCACATTTTTATTGATTTAGCAATACTTATGCATGCGTACCATGATACAATAGATTTAGGAACTATTAAAAATTGTCATCAAACTAAACGTCTGGTCTGCGTTGCCGAAAAAGATGCAGGAAGACTACTTAAACGATTCCCACTATGAGTTTTGCAATGACTTTCATCTTGTAAGTTAGAGTAGGCGGAAATCACTTTTATGCGATCCCAACTTACAATATGCGAAACGGCTCAAGTCGCATATGTAAAATTATTATCTCAACACTTTAACGAGGGAAGCCGTGCATGCTTTGTATTTTTTTCTCCGCTAGATGGTTACATAGGTCCCGGGAACGTGAAGCGTGTAACGGGTGTGGGAACGAACATGTTCCCGGTTCCCGACGGGAACACAAATACCTGCATCAAGCTTGAACCCGTTCCCAAACCCGGTCCCGATCCCGAAATCCCGGGTCTGCTGAGCATGTTCCTGAACCTGGCCACAAAGTACTTGGGAACATTAATTAGACACCCGAACTCGAACCCGTTCCCGATCCCGAACCCAATTCCCGGGTGTATCCCGATTCCAAAAGTAGCTCTACCCAGGAATATCACGTACAGTAGTAAGACTAGCATTACAACCCAGTTGATTTACTTCTAATTTTGACCTTGCAAAAAATAATTAAAGTCATCTTGTATAATATATTCCAGGCGACTCCTAATTCTCTGCCTATGTGATTCTTACTAGAACATCACCCCGTGGGATATTTTAGGCCCGTGCCCGCCCGCGGCCCACGAATGTTTACCCGTGCCCGCCCGGCCCGAAATTAAAGTTCAACGATAAAGCCCGGCCCGGCCCGTAAAATTTAAAAAAGCCCGTAGCCCGCCCGCTAGTACTAGTTCAGCTTGTAAATCCATAGCTATAGACCCAGAACAATTTGCTTATTAATTTTTCATTTTCAACCTTTTTTGATTGAAATTGGTAAGAGCTGGGGTTGCTTCCACTGCAAAATTGTTACAGTTATATTCGGCCAGAGTTGATGTCCCTCCTTGACGCTATTGCCTGCTAAAATATTCCTGCACTCATTGCACTTCACATAATTTATGAAAACCTATATTCAACTAGTACCTGTTTAAATGATTTCTACACTTGTGATCTTCCGACTGTTTCCTGCAATTTAATTCGTTGACATTGGATGTCAAGGCTTTTTTAAAAATAAAATACAAACGTTCGAAAATCATTCCATGTATTTAAGCAAATATACTTTTACAACCCGTGATCCAGTATGCACCACACATGAATTTTTTCACGGGCTTTTACGGGCTTTCACGGTCGTTTAAAACCGCAGTGAAAAGACCGTCCCCGCCCGTAACCCGTCAAGTGTAATAAATTTTACCCGTACCCACTCAATCGCCCGGGCGGACCGGCCTTTTTACTGTCTTGCCCTCAAATTTCAACCGCCCGAGATGCTCGAATTTTTACTTATACTCAGGGTTGCACAAATGAAAATGCCCTCGGTTTTATGCCTGCCCTCCTGAAAGTGCCCTGAAAATGCCCAAAACGCCGAAAATGCCCTGAAAATGCCTTACTCTGAAAATGCCCGGCATTTTGGGCATTTTCGGCAGGCATTTTGGGCATATTGGGCATTTTTACAGACACGTATACACCAGTATTGCTCATTTAGCGAAAATAAGGGAGTTTTTCATAGTATAATCAAACCAAACAGTTTGAGAAAATGTTATACTTGATTTAAAAAAAAAGAATTTAATTCGTCTAATCCCCTATTTCAATAAGCCCCATGGAGTTGCAAACCTTCAACGCTGTACATTAAAAAAACTTTTGGATTTGAAAAGAACAATTTGCACAGTGCCTGCATAAATTCCGTATTTTGATAATGGCTTGTAAAGTATAGAAAATTTTAAACTTTCATTAGATTTATACAATGCGACGGTTATAATATATGTCAAAACTTGGAGCTTCCGTAGCAAATTTTGTGTCGACTTTGAAAACTGCATTTAATCAGCCGTTTATATTATATTATTACCAGTGTAATAATTCCAGGAGTTCAAAATGTAACAATAAATACAGTTAGATGACGACGAGTTTTGAAGCTCACAAACAATGAAATTGTTAATCTTTTAACAACTATTTTATCCTTTTGTGCTGCATCTTTGCCGGAATATGTTTGTTCTTGAAATCTAAATAATTACAGACACGGTGTACCAGCGAATTTTTGCAACAAAATAAGGAAAATAGAATTATTATTATTTTACAATAAATATGTCTATATCAACTGGCTCCAGGTTTCAATCTTTTTGGAAACAGTTTGTTTCTGCAATTTTATCAATTAATCCAGTTGAATATTAAAATTATTTGCAACATACTGTTTTGTGACTTATTTTGCAAAATGAGCAGGTAGCTAAAGTCATATATTTAAAAAAATTGAGTGAATATGCCGAAAATGCCTGCTCTAGGCTGAATATGCCCAAAATGCCCAAAGTGCCATAGATGCCCAAAATGCCATGAAATGAAAATGCCCAAAATGCCATGAAATGAAAATGCCCAAAATGCCATGAAATGAAAATGCCCAAAATGCCATGAAATGAAAATGCCCAAAATGCTAGGGCATTTTGGGCAGGCATAATGCTGAAAATGCCATGGCATTTTCAATTATGCAACCCTGCTTATACTCATACCTCTTTTTGAAGCAATTGGCAGCATAGAATGGATCAGAAACTTCTAACGTGTCACTATAGTCAAGGGAAATTCGTTTGCCGTAATGAGCATATTTCCGCTAAGGATTAGTCCCGACAAGCTCCCCAGAGTTTGCAGGGTCGAAGTTCTTTCAATGGGGTCGTTTGAATGAAATGCGCTAAAAAAAATTGCACAAATTCTTCAACATTTGTTATCATAATATCAACCATGTTGAAATAATTGGAATTTTTTGTTATAATAAAAATAAATATATGAAAATAATTGTTATCATGTCCAAGTGTCGCTCATTCTGTTGGCAAACCCGTAGGGCACAAATGTAGCTTTAAGTCAAATTTAAATAATTACAATTGCTCTAATATTTCAAATTCAAGCACTAACTTGTATCTGGACATCACATTTACTAACCTTTTCCTTATTCGGTTAGAGCTAAATTAGATTCCATTTCTGGCTCCCCTAAACCCATTTGAGTTAATGTATATTTGGTCTTAACATTCTTCTGATTTTGCTGACAGTGACAGTAATCAAAATAGTTAATTATCTTATAATCTTATAAAATGACAGTTCAGCTAAAATCTTCGCTCTCTCACCCAAACGCACTTCTATTGGTTTGCGAGAACCAATTAGCCCAAGCACATACTAACAGGCTTATTTTCAATGTTCACATACGTATCTTCCATGGATTATGCTCCTAATCCTTTATTATTGAAGAGCACTTTCTGTCCCTTTATTTAAAGTTTCGCACTTTCATAGTTCCATTACATCACACAACGCCCAAAAGGTGGCAAGCCAAGCACTCCTTATTATTAACGAGCACTATTTATTTAAAGCGCTACTCTTAATATAAGTGCGCACGATTTAGTGAACAAGTCTCTACGACAGGGCTTGATTCGCAAGCCGTTTGACTTTTAATTTCTACAATCACACTACCACCTCTTCAAGTAATTGTCCCTGTGAAGCACAGGGCTTTTACTAGTATTATAAAATGACAGTTATGGCACAAACAAAAAAGAACTTTAAAACTTCGCTATCTCTCCTAAACGCGCTTTATAGGTTCGCGAGTACAAATTACCATACAGGCTAAAACGGCTTGCTGGTATACCAAGGCATTATACAGTAGCAAGGGTAGGAATATTGTCATGGGCTACATGTTTAACAATATATGCAGTGACTACTCATTTATATCAAAGAGAAGACAGTTTTATATTACAGTAAGCTTTGCTAAGACAGTTAATAAATGTTAGGGACAAAGTTTTGGTAAAGTTGTCATTTATTTTCACATAGACAAAAGTATGTTGCTTTTTGAGGGACACGTCAAAAGAAAATATCAAGGTCGTTGTAACTGATTCTGTTAAATAGGATGAAATATTGGGCAAAGGCGAATGCGCATACACAAGTAATTCTGTTTTTAGATGTTTTGTAAGTTGTTGGATTTTTTATTACTATAATATATTGGAGTAAATAAAAATACCTTACGAAGGCTACAATGTAATCTCTTCTAAACGTGCTGTCTAGGTTCGCGAGTACAATTTACAAATTGTGCATTTAAAAACGTTCTGTAGGTACCGTTAGATTACAACATGTGAAATTGTATTTCAGAAGCAAATGTCATTATTTAAAAAATATTCGATTGGAAAAACAAATCGGCAATAGAATTTTAACACTGGCGGAACTAAAATGCGTCGGTGCTATTATTGGTAAATTATGGTTATGCACTGAGGCAGGTGGTGGTTTGATCTGTTATGAAATAACATGATTTGACTACCTGGTTTATTTCCGGTATGTAGTATACTGTAACATAATGTATGCGCACGCATAAATTTACAATTTTTCAATGGCAACGCCGAAGGTTTATGCATCTCATCCGCATCATTCTGAATAGGATATTTTAATACTAGCCAATTAAGCCATTAGCTCTTTCACTGTCGTAAATTAATGTTTATTTATATCTACTAACACTGCACAGGGGTCAAATTTTTGTAAATCTACCTGGAAGATTTTTTCATCTTCCCTGCTGGTCATGTTGTCCTTGTTCAAAGCAAATATAAAGCCCCCAGTTGACAAAGCAATTTTCGTAATGCACCCCAAAAAATTCAAAAATATGTGCTAAAAATAGGTCAACACGTTTTAAATTTCCTCCTGACCCAAAATCATTTTTGTAAATCACCTCAACAATTTCAAAAATATCTGCTGACAAAAATTGTTTTCCATAAAATACCTCAACAATTTCAAAAATCTCTGCTGACAAAAATTGTTTTCTATAAAATACCTCAACAATTTCACAAATCTCTGCTGACAAAAATTGTTTTCCAAAAAATACCTCAACAATTTCAAAAATATCTGCTGACAAAAATTGTTTTCCATAAAATACCTCAACAATTTCAAAAATATCTGCACTACACAAAGTGCTCTATCAAAACAAAAGGGATTTGTAATATGTGGTAATAAATGATCGTAACTTTATTGTTAGTAAGTCCTAACGTTTAGAACAACGTTTGAATTTGTGGATAAGTATAACTTTCGAAATACACTTGTGATTCAGATTCAGCTTTAAAACAAAATACGTGTGTAAAATTTATACAACAATTATAATAATGAAACGTTTAACTGCAGCTGTATATTTAACCTTTGTTTGAAACCTGTGATGAGTAAAAGTACAGTTGATATATGTTGGGCTGGTTTACTCCTGAAATCTAATTACAAAATGCAAGCCCCTTTTCAGCGTTTATATACAGTCCTGAAAGCTCTTAATCTTTCGTATCTTATTATGCGCAAATACATGTAAAGAACTTACAAGAAATTCATTTATGTTCATGAAAGCGCTTAGTAAATGGTCTACATGATTTAAATAACTTAGTATTTCTCGTTTTTTTAGTTGTACACCTATACATTATCCTTCCTTTAAAATATCGTCGTGGGGTTTTTAGGTCTTATTTATCGGCTTAGACAAGCGAGATTTAATACATAAATTTACATTTAATAAACTTTAAGCGATATTAAAAATCAATAAAACTTGCAGGGGTGTACTTAAGAATCAACTGATTTCTTAGTTTTCTCAAGCATGTGGAGATGTATTCAAGATACGTGATTTCACTATTTTCCCCCGCATTAATTAACGCCCATTCGATTATTTAGTTCCCATCGATAGCTTGCTCAACTCGTTCTCTTGAAGTTCTTTGTTTCCTTGGTTTTTAAAAAGCCTGCAAAAAATATAGGAACGACAAATTGGTTTCACGATTATCATAACTAGCAGTTTTTAAATAATAATCAAAAGGTATTGATCCTACTGAATTATCGTAGTTGTCTTCACCAAGGGTCGTAATGCCAAATGAATGCGGTGTGGAAAGAAAAATCAAAGGTGAGGCTTACAATTTGCTGCTTCCATTAGAACCTCTTGAATGCTCTTTCGATTCAATGCATCCATTAAAACGCCAAATTTATCAAGTATAAAAAATGACACATCCATAAGCTGCCAACAAGATACCATGAAATAGATGGTGGTGAACAAACTTTCTCCAACAGACATGCTTGATACATATTTCTGAATACTCTACATGATATTTCGAAATATATTACGTAAAAATACTAAGAAAGTTTATTACTCAATACATACCTAGCAAGATGATTGACTTATGAAATAAGATCTATTACTGCATAGCAAAATGAGTGGCAAAAACTCACTTATTCGCCATTGCTAGCTGCCCGTTTTTAACTTCAATAATTTGCTTCGCAAAATCGTTAGAATTTTTGTCTGAACTGACGTAGCACATTAGGGATTTGTCTTCGTGGCTGATGATAAAGTCACCCTGCAAAAAATAACACCCATGGTAATATTCAAATCAGATGTAAATAAATGTTTTTAGTTTGCAAGTAAAAGGGCTCACAGTGTACTTTTGACTCCTTATAAGGGCCAGAAATAATGCCCGAATGCCGATTCCAAACTCAACTTTCTTGCGTTGGAAGTTGTTGTAGTGAAGCTTTATACTCGGTCGTGCAAGCTGAGCAGAAAAGTCACCGGTATCCAATAAGTAACATTTAGAAACAATAGATCATAAGTAAGCATGTCAAGAGTAACGAATAAATTAAACTAAAAAGCGCGAATATCAGATTAAATTACAAATTTGGATAAAATGGACCATTCTCTCCTGCGAGAATGATATGATCAGAGATGATGAACCTTGGTGAGAACTTTCCAATGGTGTGAATGAAAATTCTTTATAGGCTTTTGATTTTTGGCAAATAAAGTATGCAATTTTGGCAAGTGTACAATGACCTGAAACAATTCTCATCGTACCATGAAGAGACGGCGTAGTGTGCAGATCACCGAGTTAGTTTCGCATACACCAATGAGTATGTTTTTTTTCGAGTTGTTCATCATTTTCTGGTTTTTCAAAGAACTGTAACAACCCCCGGGGTAAATGCTATTTATTTTTATTATATAACTTCGCAATATTTCGAAGGGCCCGTCTTTAGCTGTATTTCCGCGTGTACTAATTACCTCTGACTTACACCATTTCGTATGTTTCTATGATGACATGTTAATAATACTTAACTATTTCAATGATCAAATATTTATATTGTCACATAGTACGTTGTAATAAAACCGAAAAGGATCAAAAGATAGAAAAACGTATTTACTGTTTGATGTATGCATATTTAAGTCGATGGCTACAAGTAAGCAAACTGAATTCGGCTCACTGTATACTACGCCACGCCGTCTCTTGTTGGTAGGATCAGGGTTGCACAATTGAAAATGCCATGGCATTTTCGGCATTATGCCTGCCCAAAATGCTAGGGCATTTTAGGCATTTTCATTTCATGGCAGTTTGTGCATCTATGGCACTTTGGGCATATTCAGCCTAGAGCCGGCATGTTTGGCATATTCGCTCCAATTTTTTAATTATATGGCTTTAGCTACCTGTTAATTTTGCAAAATAAGTCACAAAACAGTATGTTGCAAATAATTTTAATATTCAACTGGATTACATGATAAAATTGTAGAAACAAACGGTTGAAACTTGGAGCAAGTTGATATATACATATTTAGGGGGAAATAATATTAATTCTTTTTCAATTATTTTGTTGTATACATTCGCTTGTACACCGTGTCTGTAATTATTTAGACTTCAAAACGAAACATATTCGGGCAAAGATGCAACACAAAAACTTAAAATAGTTGTTAAAAGCTAAAAACTATCTTTGTTTGTGAGCTTTAAAACTCGTCATCATCTACATAAATGTACTTATTGTTACATTTTGGACTCGAGTTATTACACTGGTTTACCAGGGCTAAATGCAATTTTCAAAGTCGACACAAAATTTGCTACGGAAACTCCAAGTTTTGACGTATATGTATTCTAACCGTCGCATCTTATGTATCTAATGAAAGTGCAAAATTTTCTATACTTTACAAGCCATTACCAAAATACGGAATTTATGCTGGCACTCTGCATATTGTTCTGTCCAAATCCGAAAGTATTTTATAATGTACAGCGTTGAATGTTTGCAACTCCGTTGGGGTTTAAATTTTTATTAAGGTTTATTGAAATAACCACTGGCCATAAGTAATAGGGCTCCTCACAACTTCAAGTTGTAGTTGCAACTTACAAGTTCAATTACAACTTTAAGTCAACTTCAATTTATTGCAAAAATTAAATTGTAAATTGAAGTCAACTTCAATTTGAAACAAAATATTAGTTGAACATTCAAGTTCAACTTCAATTCAACTAACAAATAAAGCTTTTAATTTGACAAGCATAGTCAATTCAACTTCAAGTTGCGGAAGTACAAATAATGGACAGTTGAAGTTGATCAATTTACAATTTTTGAACGAGTTAAGCATGCGCTTTTTTAAAAGCCTTTAGTAAATTGCGGGAATCCACTGGTAGTTTTAATGAGCAACACATACTGCGCGACGCTGCTTGCAACTTAAAGCTTCTGAAATTTAGTTCAGACCCAACCTATACAATGGTAAAATAATTCATAAGTTTAACCAACGTTATTCGTTATGAGGAAAGGAAGAAAAACGTTGGTTTATTTGTTAGTGGAGAATCAGAAGATGGTTCAAGCAGTCGCCTAAAAGCAAAAAAAGAAATCCTCTGACAAACAAGCATGTATTTGGCGACGGAGTATATTTGTTATTTACTCTATTTATTTTCGGCTGAAATTAGAAAACCATTTTGTGGAGTTTTTGAAGCAAAAAATTATTTACTGTCTAAAACTCCTCTCGGGAAAACTTAGTTTTACCCATTATACTTTTTTATTTTGATATTAAGTATATAAATTTAATGGAACGTTAAATTGTCCAACTCAATTTAAATAAACTTCAAGTCAATTTCAATTCAACTTCAAATGGTACAATTATTACAACTTGAAATTTCCAACTTCAAATAATGAAGCTTTAAGTTGGTTTCCGGTATTTGACTGTCAATTGAAAAATTGATTTGCAATTGGTCAAACACAACTATGAGGCTGAAATTGAATTGAACATTCAATTTCAAGTACAACTTTAAGTTCAAATAACACAATAACGTGAGTAGTAATAAGCCCTAATAAGTAACGAATTAGACGAATTAAATTCTGTTTTTTGAAATCAACTATAACATTTTCTAAAACTGGATGAGTTTGATTATGCTATGAAAAACTCCCTTATATTCGCTAAAGGAGCAATAATGGTCATAATGTATACGTTTCTGTAAAAATGCCCAAAATGCCTGCCGAAAATGAACAAAATGCCTGGCATTTTCAAAGTAAGGCGTTTTTAGGGCATTTTCGGCGTTTTGGGCATTTTCAGGAGGTCAGGCATAAAACCTATGGCATTTTAATTTGTGCAACCCTGGGTAGGATGAGAATTTTTTCAGGCTTTCACACATACTAAAATACACAAGAATTATATGTACACCCTTGAAAGCTCTCACTAATTGCATTTCATCTACGTGCATATCACTGATCAGATTACGGCATGAGAAAGGGGTTTATTGTCAGCATTTGATTGCATGAACATTCGGTTTCTACCTGGACAAGTATGTCAATGGTTTCAATCTTATTCGGAACATTATTAGCGATGGTTCGAGCATTATGATGCTTCCGGAGTTTGTGGTTTTTTGACATAACATTAATTTTTGTTTGTCGTCCTTGCATCATGCAATGCATCATACTAGCTTTCATGAGATGATCTATAGAAATAAAGTTAGTCAGTTACAACTAAGCGTAAAAGCAAAAAAAGCAACTAGTCATACTGCATACATTTCTTTAACTTTAAATTGAAACTATAAAAATAATACTCACAGGTTTAAGTTAGCTTTCTGTGGACATCGCTCTCATGCATCTTTGTATTCACTCTCAAATTCAGATTCTGCCACCTTGACCTTCTTGCGCATATCTATCAGGACAGTGTAGTTATTGGGTCAAAGGTCTCTCGATTTCTAACTTCCTAGGATTTTATAAAATGCATTTTAAAAATTTTCTTTAGTAATTAACATTCCACCATACGTATTGGATGTGTTTTACTTACTCCGTCAATTTCGACGACCTTTCATTCACCCCATGATATCTGCTCTAGTACTGTGCTGCTCACAATGCAAGCGCTCAAATTCCGCTTCCAAGTGTTTCAAGTTGAATGTGGTCAATCGGCTTCTTTACTTTCTTAGCTGATTTCTAAAGATGTATTGTTCATCAATCTTGATTTTTATATTCATTTTTATGGTTTCCACCTCGTCTACCTGAACATTTTAACCGGAATATATAGTGATGCATACAATTTTCAAATAAAACAGTATCATAAAATTACAATTCCGCATACAATAATTGTTATATTAACATGCATCTACAAACGTGTCAACTATAAACTTCGGAGGAGGAGTGAAGAATTTTAAATAATTATTCTGGGGCATGGGCCGACGTGCTTTCTAGAAGTACTGTATATCAGTCTTTTGTGTTTCCTTGACTTTCGCGTCTTTCAAAAGTTATCAATTCATTGGGAACAAAAGAGAGAGGGAGAAAAAAAGTAGAGATTGAGAGAGCGAGAGAGCCGGGTGGAATTCCACACAACTCAGTCACTCTTGACTTCCATAGAAACTAAGCATTTTCCTAGAACTATATGTCTGCTCTTCTTTGCCTGTCCGTCTGCTACCAACAGCCTGTCTGCTTGTTTCTCCTCTCTTTCTCTTTTCTCTCTCTTTAGCTCTGGCTGTAATGGAAAGCTTCAAGTCAGGGACGATATACAGAGCAGCATGGGAGGCCAATCCTTCCCTTTTTTCCTATCTCAAACATCCCACTCTTGAAACCAGAGCTCGGCGGAATCAGCCTATTTTCTCTTTTTCTCTCTATTTTCATCTCTTGCCTCTCTCTCTACTATTTCTCTCCCAGAAACACACTTTCAGTCAATGTCTGTAATTGTGTTATTCAGCTCAAAAAAATCCTTAGGCCACTCTCTCTCTCTCGCTCTCTATCTCTCTCTACGCAAACAGCCCTACCACCATGAAATATATCATATGTACCATTCCATAGTCCATCATAATAAAATTGTATACAGTCAACTCTCCCTATAGAAATCCACCTCATAAAAGCATTTCCCCAAGTTTTCCTGTAAGTTCAAAAAATACCGGGAATATAATATTTTAATATTTAAGTCTTGGTAACGAGGAATCAATGTTCGATTTCGGAGAGGGAGCCTGAGAAACGGCTACCAAATCCAAGGAAGGCAGCAGGCGCGCAAATTACCCACTCCCAGCACGGGGAGGTAGTGACTAAAGGCCTGGCCCGCGGGTAAAAATTCGGGTCGGGCCTCGTCCCGACCCGCCCTTGCGGGTTATGAGCGGGTTCGGGTTTAATGCTTTGTCATGGTGATTTTAAGAGCTTCTTTTAAAGATATGTTAAAGGGTGAAATTTTATAATATTTTAGCCCTGGGAGTGTATTTCATTGGTGCATCTTTGTTTTATTATGCATTGCACCTGTATCATTTGATTTAATTTATTGATTTCACTAAATAGCTTGTATATCATTTTGCTACAAATAACAAATGCACAGATTATTTTCCCTTTTAGTATATAAGTTCACTTGCAATTAAAAATTGCAATTCCACCTGCAATAATTGCAATATTAACATGCATCTACAAACTTGCCAACTATGAACTTGGAAGGAGGAGTGACGGATTTTAAATAATTATTCTCGGACATTGGCCGACATGATTTAAATGATTTATGAAGTAAAAGTCAGTTGAGGTGTCTAAAACGCTTCTCGGGGTAACTTAGTTTTACCCATTATACTTTTTTATTTTGATATTATGAAGTAATTTAATAGCACGTTAAATTGCTCAACTCAATTTAAATCAACTGCAAGTCAGCTTGAATTCAACTCCAATTTGTACAATTATTACAACTTCAAATAATGAAGCTATAAGTTGGTTTCCGGTAATTGACTTCCAATTAAAAAATTGATTTGTAAATCTTCAAATACAACTATGAGGCCAACATTAAGTTGAAAATTTAACTTCAAGTAAAACTTCAAGTTCAAATAACGTGATAACTTGAGTTGTGAGGAGCCCTTATGTGCAATATGGGTTGCATGAATGACAATGCCCTTGTTTTTATAATTGCCCACTAAAATTGCCCTGAAAACGCCGAAAATGCCGATATTCCAGCGCAGCCTCTTGCACAATTTGCAAGTCAAACCTAAAATTAGTTTTTTTTTTAAATTTCGAAAAAAATGAATTTTAGAATTTTGAAAATTAACAAATCCCGTGAAATAGCCCAAGTATTTCTCTTCAATTTAGAGTCCAGATGTGTATCTGCATTGTAAACGGAAGTGGATCAAATTTCATTGCAAATTTGGAGGATTTGGGAAAATGCTAAGTTTTGCCATTTTTGCAAAATAATAATTTTTCTGATCATTTTCCTAATTGGTCAGACGTTGCAAAACACGAGGACCCCACATAGTTTCTGGCCAATTTTTCGGTATAAAAATGAGCTTTTGGCATTAGGTTGCGGCCTCTGCAACCCTACAAACATTTAGTGACAATTCAAATTTTCCTCATATGAGGAGTTACTGCGAAATTTGGAGGATAGAAGCACGCTCGTAATCCATAACTCTGAATTTGCAGTTTTTGCTACAGGCTGGTTTGAAATTTCATTTTTTTTCAAATTTCGTAAAATATGAATTTTTTAATTTTGAAAATTACCAAATCCCATGTAATAGACTAAATATTTCTCTACAATGTAGACTCCACATGTGTATTTAAATTGTAAACGCAAGCGGGTCCAATTAGATGGCAAATTTGGAGGATTTGTAAAAATGCTAAATTTTGCCATTGTTTTGTATGTGCATTTTAAGCAAAGGTGGGTCAACTTAAATAGCAGATTGGAGGAATCGAGAAAACGTTACACATGAGGTTTTTTTTTAAATGTATTCCTTCCGAATTGGTTTCCTTAAAGGTCAGATTCTGCAAGAAACAAATACCCACATAGTTTGTGGCGAAGTAGTCTAGTAGTTAATAATTTCACTGAGGATGGATCCTTTGAGCCCAGCACATGCCTCAATATAAACATTAACCACGTACTATGTGATGGCTACAGCATTGTCAATTTGATGGAGCAGCTATTTAATATAAAAATGTCAATGCCGAACATACAATCAATTCAGAGGAAATTTACTGTTTTGGAAAAGCTTGGTGTGGTCTTCCGAATGCCGTACGATTAAGTTGAGTTTAATACCAGTTCTCTGTAGCAAGGCCGTTTTTCGTAACAAATTATCCGCAGAAGTGATTTGCAGCCTCAGTCCTTCCGTGCTGGTGAGTCTTATAAAGGAGATTAAAAATTATTATAAAGTTAGTTATGCTGCTGTTTTACAATTTGCGATACAAGGAGTCATTGTCAGAGCACTGATCTCGGCCAAAATGTCGGTGCCAAAAAATTTGTTGTGCCAATATATTCTACCCATTCCAAACCATCCGGGAGGTATAGTCTGTCATTTGTAAGTAAGCCAGTTTAAATACATGGTACTGTCGCTGTAAGATATTCATATTATTGTGTGCACAATTTCAAAATACTGTATAAAGTATTACTGGATTCTAATTTATAGTAGTGGCATAGCTCTAAAGTTCTCTTGTGAAGAATCAACCCTGGTCGATCGGTTGAATAAAATGGAGAAGGCATTAAAGGGACTTTTAAGCTCTACGGCTAAGATAGGGACGCTGTATGCCATGCAAAACTACGCTCATTTCCCTATCACTGCGAAGCGATATTTGTTCATGAGTTCTGTTGGATTGAGCTATGCAGTTTTAATTTTCCCGGTCATAACCTCCAACAACTTTTCCACGGCTTGGAACTAAAGCACTTGGCGGCCTTGACAGATTTGAGCATGTACAAAACGGGTAAGTTTGATGCTGGGGAAATATCATCAGAAACTGAACCAGGAATGGTACGGTCTGATTTTCTGATGGTATGGAACGCTGATAACATTGTGTTTTGATTTACAGGTATAACCATACTGATAGCAGGGACAAACAACAAGCAAGTATTTTGCTTCAGTACTGACAAGAACGTTTTTGGATCTGAAGAGATAGCCAACAATTAAGGGTCTTTAATTCTTGAAGAAATACAAGATCTCGCCACGGAAATGGTGTGAAGTTTGGCGTGCTTATAATTCTGCCAGATTGTGGTTGATTTGAAGTTTTATGTTTTATCTTTTTTAATTAATCTATTTACATTTTAATAGGATTTTGTCAATGAACAAGAAGTTTTAATATTAAGTTGCAGCAATAAACAGCAACAAAATGCACTTATCTTGTTTCACACTAATACTTATCAGAACTCTCAAAAACACTTGGAAGGTTCCTTGGAACTTAATTTTTAGTCAAGATTTGAGTCTTTGTAATTTTCCCTGTAAGGTAGTTTTTGATTTTCTATGCTGAATCACAAGTTCATTCATGGAAGCTGTCAAGGATTTCAACCGTGTAATATCATTCAAAGTCAGACCGTGTATGAAATATTTTCCAGGGGACCGTATAGTTTTACCAGCTTATGTTTTTATATCACATGGTGCAGCTTCTCCCCTTAGTGACTTAGCTCGTAGTGCTATCTGTATTTACACATGATTCTTTTGATCGCTGCAAATTTCTTTGTAATATCAGTGACTGCAAATGTCAAGCTTTTTATCTGCCATCTCTTGGGGCTACTTGTGGTTATAGTGAACAGCTCGTTAAAAAAAATTAACTGCAAATCAACAAAAATTACACGCAACGGCAGGTTAAATTTGGCTTGCACATGTCCAAAATGCCAACAAGCAAGTATTTCTCAGCAAGTCGGATCCCAGATTTTGAAGTAACTTGTTTTTTCTTGGGTAAATCCACTGAAGATAATATATCTTCGATTATTTCTTTGAATTTTAATCAAGCGGAATACAAAACCGGTCCCGTGAAGTAAAATTCCCACGTTGTTATTTAATGTGTAAAATTGTTTCTGTCAATTCCAATAATCACTTTTGATTCCTGAACACGTGTAGTCCATTTATTATGCCTACTATATTATGTTTACGTGGACATGGTTAGTTTTTTGTTTTAATTTATAGTTGTTAACAATGAGTTGAACGTAGATTTTTGCATTGATTAAGTCTTCCTTGTGTATACGTATTGATTGAAGAGGATATATATATAACAAAATTTCCTGGGATTTATAATATGTACTTGAACCAAATACGATACAAGAAAACTGGCGCGAAAAAATATTGCTAAACCTGAATAGAAGGGATTGCTGTTAGTGACTGTATCAAGAGGAAATACTGCATTGTTTTGCAGAACATGACGGAGATTGTATGCTTCACGAAACTTTTTCCCATCATCACAGAATTTTCTTCCAAGTGTTGTAGCTCCTTTCAGGTTTTTTTAGTAATAAGCAGATTAAGTCCGCTCGTTGGAGTGTGTGCAAATGGCTACTGTAAATATTTATTTGATTCTTCTATGCGGATTGTCCCATGTTCTTGCTTCAACTACAAATTCAACGACAAATTTTACAAATTCTAATCAAATTAGTAACAATGACTTATATTCTAAAGCCCAACTGATTTTAAATAAAAGTTAGGTGTTCCAGAATTTTTCACTGTCGGTAAGTATTACGCTGTCAATAGTTTTTCTATATACAGATTAACTATTGATTTGGATAATCCTTAATAATTTGAATTTCGGTTATTGATTATTACTGAAATTAGGAAGTAGAAAATTCGATGCATCATATTTCCACATGGGCGGTTCCGAAAGCATTTGATGATTCGTTTCAATATTATTTTCCCGGCCACACACATGACAATTTACCTCGTAGGTTTCCAGTCCCGTCATTACTTCTAACAGTCTTCGTCTTTTGTAAAACTATTATTTAATTATTGCAAAATCCAGTCATTTTTCTTGTCAATATCATTGCATTCTTTCTTAGTGTGGGTTAATGAGATTGGAAAAGTGATAAAAGGTTGAAGTAAATTGTTTGAAAATATTTCGTGAGGGATAGTGATTCTAAAAAGAAGTAATTGGAGCTACAAATCGTCCTACCATGGAGCAAATTTTGATAATTTTCTGTATGCTCAGTTAAATGTAATCGTATACTTAGTCAGGTAACCAATATGCCAATAAATAAGAGTGAAATTAATGGAAATATGATCTAGCATAGTAAACCAAACGACACATGAAAACATTACTCTCTTATATTAGGACATAATAGTATAACACGTTTGAATTTAACTGCCAACATATTCAGTAATAATTATACATTTATGAGCTTAAATTAATACCCAGATTCTTCGCTGGAATAGGATTAACACCTAATCAGAAATGCGGAAAAGTACAGCTACGACTTATGTTGCAGCTCATGTAAATTGTGCTTCGTAACATCCATATACTTAAGTATCTATTTTATTATCACAAAACAAATCGCACTCGACTACATTCACAGTCCATTGTGAGAACGGTTCATACAATCAAATTAGCTTCATCTAATTACTTGTGAGAGACCTTGGGAACTCATTTATTGATTTATAATTTTAAACACATCAGGGAGTGTGTACTTGCTTTGCTGTCACTCGAATGGTTGTACATAAAGCGTGATTTCACAAAACAGTTTTTTGTTGTAGTTAAATTCCAAGAAGCGCAAGGTACATGAACACGTTCCACAAGGGAACAAAATCTGACAACTTAGGGAGCGTTCACAAATGACGTCATCCAAAATACTGGTTTTTAGGCACCCAGTCACACACTTGTCATCAATCATCATCATTTGATGAAACGACGCACCCACCCCATGTAATGACGTCATCATCACCAGGGTTGCACAATTGAAAATGCCCTGGGTTTTTTGCTGAATTTGTGGGTCTTATCGAAAAATTCGGGGGAAAATGTCCAAAATGTCTGCACTAGGCTGAATAAGCCCAAAATTATCAAAAAGCCAAAAATGTACAAACTTCCATGGCATTTTAAATTTTGCAACCAGTCATTTTTTATTTATATTATATATTATTTAGATGGGTCACAATGAAGTTTTCGGAATTCATTTAATTCACGCGAGGTTGCATTAGTTAGATTTGTTTTCAGCTTCCTTTTATTATACTGGAATTATGGTAGTACTTTTAAAGGAATAAAGGATTGTACCGAATGTTATATAGAATCTCCCGAATTTTTCCCGCAATTAACATAAGTTCGGAAAAATTCGGGAAAATTCGTTAAGTAATTTTAAAGAATACCGCTACTGTATATAAATATCACAACCTTTAAGTATAAAGTGGGTATGAGGGCGGGTTCGGGTTACCTATTTGTCGGGAAAGACTCGGGTTGGGTCGGGAAACGATCTGCGGGCAACGCCTTTACGGTAAAAAGTTTTCAAGGACGGCAAATTAATTTTGAGAGCTCTATATGAGCCATAATGCCAAAATTGGTAGCACAGTAGTTTTACTCAATATAAATATAATTATAAGTATTTATTGACTATGCCATAAATGCACATCTGTTTTCCAATCTACAATAATTTGTAAATCTAACATTATGGTGCTTCATTAAATTATACGGAATTACTTTACGTTTTTCATACTTGATGATTCCATCATTACTCATGATTTCTCGCTCTTCATTTACAACTGTGTAGTCGTGAGTCGTTAGCATTAAATTCAAGGGGTCTAAATCCAACGAACCTTTATAAACTATTTACTTTAAAATTATTGACGATTGAATTTTCTATAACTATGCAATTACACCTAACAATCATTCAAAGAAGCAAGCTCTTCTAACTCCTGCAGAAATTCAGTTGTGAGGTCAGTGAGTGGTGCATCATTCGTTCCAAGAATACATGGCGATGCTGAAACATTTATCCTTTGTGTGTTATTGATGCCTCCAACAGTTACGAACATACCTGAAAATATTAGAAATATTATTTCACAAATTCATGCATGTATATATCTATACACAGACAAAATGTGGATAAAGTCTAAAGCAGCTAAAACAGTTGGACAAATGCACATCTGGGGTGATGTGCATGGTGCATGGTGATAATAAGAACCCATTAGCTTCAAAAAAGAAATCAAGTTATCATGTGCATTTAAATAGAGCCAAGTAAAAACATGTCAATATAAAGGAAGTCAAACTGTGCGCATAATAGTAAATACAATTAAGCTTAACGAAGCGTGGAATGGTTCACTTCCGTGACCCCTCGGACCTCAAAAATTGACCGAGGATTATGAAAAAAATTTGCAGGATGTATAAAATATATTCTACAAATTGGGGCAATCAAATATTTTGTGAGTATCTCCCTGAGGTGGGCAAGGGCACAGAAAGAAAATGTAACTGTAGTAAAGATTTTACCTATTGGTAAGGACAAGGTTGCCAAACAGTAACCGTCCACGATTTCCATATTATCAATAAACTCTCTGGTGGTTGTGCATGGCATAACTGTCAAAATGTAGCTAGGTCCCAGGTAGTACATTGCCTTATGAAATTGGCTACATATAGCTGACGGAAGCATACTTGTGGCCCAGCACAAATACAGGGAGGCAAATGAGCTCATACCACCTCCAGATCTCTTCAAAGCAGCGTCCGTGGCAAGCAATCGACCCAGTGATGAAGAGGATTTCAGTGGAAGTTCATCCACAGCAAATTTCCTGTTACCAATTATCAAATGTTTTGGGTTTTTTAAACAATTTAATTACTAAATTAAGAGACTCAAACTATACTAAAATGTATTACTAAGTGTTGGCATAGGATATGCAATGTCGGAGAATTAATTAAATCAGTACAAGCTGCTAGAATGGTCATTTTCAGACTAACAGATATTATTACAGACAAGTTTGAACGATGAGAATCAAGGGGGTTAAATAAACATTTGTTTGTAATAAATTGGGATATTCAACAATTATTATAGGATTTCTGAGGTTATGCATAATTACTGTTTGTATGTGCTGTATGGGTACTGAAAAAATTCAGGGGTACACAACCATAATATATACGTTTTCGAAAGCTGTGTTTTACTAGAGTGGTAACACAATGGGAAAATTCGTTAAGTAATTTTAAAGTCTACTACATCCTGTTTACGAACTCATGAAATCTTCGTTTCGAGAATTCGGACCTCTGAATCCAAGGAGCAGATTTCGTAACACCTCTGTAAACGTATCCTAAATGACCATTTTTGAAAGGGTCTTAAAATAGACAAGTGGCTGATCCAGAATTACCCACTAAAAATACCCAAGGAAATAGATACATTTGGATTGTTCCTAGAGATATTAACTACTCTTATGCCAAGAATTGTGATTTTCTTGATGTAGCGTAGAAAATTCCCAGATAATTTACACTAGGTCTGAAAAAAAGTTTCTCTTCCGTATATGTTTTCCAGATATGTATTGTCTGCTACAAGTTTTGTTTCCGAATTTTTATTCCGAACTGCCCAATTTTCTATCTTTGACCGAATTCAGATTCTTAATCTGGCAGCCATTTAAAGGTCACACAGAACCACGGAAAGGAACAGGTCAACTTTTTTCAACATAATTATTAGACCACTTACAGGGTATTAAGGAGTCAATCTAATTTGACCTCTTTTTGTTTTCACCTTGACATGACTATACAGCATATCTCTCTGCAAACGTTCTTTTTGACAGATTCTACAGGTGGGAAAATGGCTGAAATGGCATTGAGCAAGCGTGGTGTGGTATTATAGCACAGGCAGATCAGGAGTGTTAATTTTCAATACTGCACTAGCAAGGATTATTTATTACGACAATAGGCAGGAAACAAATTAATTATAATTCATGGAGGAGTAAAAGGTTAAAATTGTACAGATAGTTGATTATCAGCAGGCAAAATATGTAATGATCATGGAGTGTATACATTTGAAGATGATTTAGGATTGTCAGATGTAGACAATCCTTGTTGAAGGCTGGAAACGGAATAATTCACTATGTTAAGGTATCAGGTCTCTCTTATAGGATTTATAATTGTATAAGAGTAAAGGGAGAGTTGTGGTTGGCAATAATAAATTAAATATCAGAATTATGTAGATAAATTAATAGGCAGTAATTTAGGACAAAATACATACTTCTGCATATGCTGAAACATTGAAATACACTTCATTCATAGTATGCTTAATTCAAGTGTATGTCACGTAATATTATTAAAATAAAAAAAAAATCATGTTTAGCTGCGGAAGCAGGATTAATAATCAATTAAATGAGTAAACGGGCCTACACGAGTCAGGTAACATAGGATGTAATCCTGAGGTTGGAGTCAAATCAAAAGGCTCGAAACAATAAAAAACTACCATTCGCTTGTATTTTTCACTTACATGTGATTAGTCGTTCCAAGTGTGTGATCAGGGGTTCCAAATGTAGACAATGTAGTGATATTATCTGGAGTTAGCTTCTTCTGCTTTTCTAGTACTCGACAAATCCCACCATTGACAATCGAGCGCATGACAGAATGAAATCCAACTGAATGTTTTTGCTTAATTCCTTTGATCATGTCCACAGGTATCATTTTAGTTGCGCCATAAACCCAACCTTTTGACGGGTCACGTTTCCCCAAAATTCTGCCATGTAATAAAATTGGTAACGCTTTTGACAATACGTAAGGAAGTGAAATCCAGAGTATAATTTTATGCCATACTGAGAATATTTTCCCGTTCAGGACTGGATTAGGTATTGCAAATGGGGATTGGAAGACCACTCGGAACAATTCCATAGCACTTAGAGCATCCAGTAAGGCATGATCAACGCGAAATATCAGTAATGTCTGGTTTGGTACAATTGTTTCAGATGATGATTTTCTATTAAAAGGATACTGAACCAGTACTTCCCAATGACTCTGATGCGATTTCCACGGCGTCCTGAGTACGTCTTCAATTGCTTTCTTTAACTTATCTTCATCAGTAGGCTTTTCCGTGATCACATTGTCGTAGTCATAGTTTCTCACGTGGTTGCTAAGATTAAAGGACTTGTCCGTTTTCCAAAATGAATATCCATAGAAACGTACCCAATACTGTGATAGCTTCTTGTAAACGAAATCACCCTTGGAATCTTTCAATTTGATGACGCGCTCCTCAAACATTTCTCGAATACGGTATTCTGATATATTTCCATTTACAACAAGGCAGCATATGACATTTGTTGACGATTCTTCAGGCGTATTTCCTAGGAAGGAAGTATCCAATCCTGTCACAAAAGAGTCAAGATCCGGCCTGAATAATTTCGAAACGACAGCAACATATGTACGATACGTTATTGTAGCAAGAATAATTGGAACCAAGAATAAATAAACAACTGTTTGGGCAGTGGCAAAGATTATAAGCCTCATAACGTGGTTTACGAATGGAATACCAAAAACCATTTTGAAACCAAATCAATCGAAGGAATTCGATTCAAAAGTTACAAATGTCAATGGCGACCTCAGCTGGCTAAATATGAATGCAATCCAGAAAATGTCTGTCATCCTATTTATAATGTGGTGCAAACACAGGGAATTGAGCAATGATGGGATATTATTTACTTTAACTCGACTTTCAAAAGAAAAACCTTGAAAATATGATTGAATAATGTTCATATCTCATATATTATCCTGACCGGTAGTTTCAGAGTCATTGAGCAGGTTGGCCAGATTATTCGATTCTCAAATCAGTACTTCAAAGCACTGCTGCCCGCCAGACTACCTAGTCAAGTCTAGTCTATTCTTTAAAGTTTAGAGCCGCAACTAGTCAAGTCTAGTCAAGTCAGCTGCGTGTTTAAGTAGAAATAGTCTAGTCTAGTCCTAGTCTTGATTCTGCAGCTGGTTCCCTAGTCAAGTCTAGTCTATTCCCCTAGTCACAGTGTATTTTAATAAACATTCCTTCATTTTGATTAGCAACATATAAAAACTATTGTTTTAAACAACTTGTCCCGTGAAATATAATATATACATAGAGGCCCACGAATATTTACCTGGTATGATTATGTTACGGAAAAACGACATTACAATGTACTAGACACTGAACCCCGTATATAGTTGGTATTAATTTTTACCAAACTGGTACTGACAAAGTTGGTAGTAATTAAAGGAAAACGGGTAAGAGATGAGAAATCATGTATGTACCAAAAAGTATATTTTAATTTCACCGAGAACAAAGTTGGTTTTCACTAAATGTTCTTGTATCAAATGTTATCAATTTCCCTTGCTTGTTCACTAATACATGTTACAACTGTTGAGGGTCGTCGTGCGATGTCCCCGTCACTCGTGTCCAGTCGAACTAACCTATCCTGAATGTCCGAATGGACGGGTTATTTTTCCAATTCACGAAATTCTGATTCACCACACAAGCTTTCGTCCAATTAATACCAAGTTTAGTTCTGGTGAAATCAAAACATACTGCGCGATTCCTTGTCACCTATTATCAGCACCAGTTTCTCAAAAATTAATACCACGTTTGTTTCTGGTGGAGACAAAACATACTTGGTGGAACCTGCGTTATTCCTAGTTGTCAGCACCAGTTTCAGAAAAATTAATACCACCTACGTTGCTAGTACATTTGAAATATACTAGGTACAACTTACATGATTTGTCATTGTCACCACCAGACTTTTATTCAATTAATACCAATTATATATCTGGCACTTCTTCCATTTGCGCAAAACTACGCTGCAAACTAAAGAACCAATCTTTATAACATGCCCTTTAACGTTGTCATTTTGCGGTTCAGTTAATGACTGGTACAATGGGTTTATATCATGGTACACGATCAATGAATTCCACAAATTGTACAATGTATTTCCTGGTGCGTCCCAGTGGAAATTCCATATAATATACCAGATAAAATCTCATGTTAAATCCCAATACACCAGACAGGAAAGTTAAAAATTAACAATTGTTGGTCTATAAAGTAGCTAGTTTTTACAACTTTGTTAAAGAATAAATTGTAACTAACAGCTAGATTTTTCTAAGCACATGGCTCAGTGGCCAATATCTTGTTTTGATCCTTCAAAACGAAATCCTATACTTTAGCACACTAAAAACGTTCCTGACGATGAGCGTTTCGTGTATACTGGAATTTCACTCTGGTTTCTAGTTTTGATTTTCAGTACGTGAGGGAGCCTCAAGTAATTGTGACTTGACTAGCTTTTCAAAGAAGTCATGCAAGTCAAGTCTAGTCAAGTCCTATGGTTTCACAAGTTGTCCTAGTCTATTCTAGTCAAGTCTCAAAATATTAACAACACGCGTAGTCTAGTCTAGTCTATTCTTTTACGTGCATTTTGCCTCCTAGTCTAGTCAAGTCTAGACTTTCCTAGTCAAGTCTGACTAGACTAGGGCAGCAGTGCTTCAAAGTGATTACAAAATTGCAATCATATCAACGCAATCTAACTACTTACATTTTACTTTCGTATGACGAAGAAAATTTATTTTAATTTCAAAATTTTAAATGTGTTCCTCAACAGAAAATACAGGCGCCCTGTTTCTTCCCATTTTCATAAAATCTAACAAATTATATTAAAGCGTAAAGTTAAACACTTACTGCATGCATGCAATTCCGTTGGATTTTAATTCGTTTGATAAAGTTTCGAGTACCAATGGAGGCAGTACAATTGAATATAAAGCTGCAACTTAAGTTTTTGCCAAGGTCAATCAAACCGATATTTTGGACATGTTTTTCTCAATAAACTTTATAGACAGTCCGAACTTTTAAAAGATTGCTGCTTAACTCCTTGATATGGCAGTGATACTTCGCAGCAGTGCTTTTGCGATCAGTTTTTAAACGCTTGAAACGCAAATAAATTTGTTTGACTCACTCCCTTAGTGTTTGTCTAATACGTTTCTGAAAAAATGCTTCATCAAAAATTTGACATCCCACGACTAGCACAACGTCGACGCATCAAATCTATAGATCTTAAACCAAAGTTATGTAGCGTTTTTGCTGCTACACAAGCTAAAACAGTATTTCACACAATACACACATTAAATACAACACTATTCTATAACATTCCGATAATTTCATGAACATTATTTTTCCTGAGCATAGCAACCATAACGAAAATTTTCTAAATAAACCTTTAATGTGTTCGCCTCTACATTTTAGATATTGTAAATATCAATGTATATAATTATATATATATATATATATATGCGACACTAGATCAAATTAGGATTTCTGGGCACCCTGGATAGAAGTGGCACAATACAATATGCAGGTTTTATTCTGTCCAAGTAAAACTTATGTAAGGTTCTCGTCCACAAAAATGATTTAAAATTGATTAATTCATTGAATTTTAATTGAAAATTCAGGTAACAATCCGACCCCAAGGCAAAATGACTGCTAATACGCCTTTAAAATAGTCGTATCAACTTTTTGCCGATATATCCCACATGATATATACCGGTTAATTATGGGACAAATTTGACGGATGTGGCTAAAGAGTAACTAAACTCCCACAATCACACGAGAGTTGTGCCAATAATTTAAAAACTTCTCAGCCCAGAAGTGTAAGAAAGCACGCATTTTATCGTACATTATGTATATATCATGTACATCAGCATAAGAAAATTACCATGTACGTACACCATGATAATTTCCCTATTTCGATATTTTTAAAACTTCCGAACTAAACTTGCCCTGCACAGAAACGTGAGAAAGTAGGTATTTCAAAAGACAATTTAATGATGTTGTTTGTGTTTAATTATGGAATATGCATTAAATTAAATTAGTAATTAAATAATAATTTTAATTATAGTATATGTAGAAGCAGGAATCGGGTAGAAATATCCACGAAAAAAGTGGGGTGTCTCAGACTAGTGCACGTTGCAACAGTATGGATCAGAACGAGAGAACAGGAATAGTATGGGAAAACCGTAGTGTGAACTTCATGAGTTTCTATCATGGAAGCACACATTCGTATAAAACAATAATTATTTACACAGTGGTATTTTTCTACATAGTATTGTATATTTCTATGAGGTAATTTTTCAACTCCTACTTACATGGAAATGGCGTGTACTTAAAATGTTGTTCCAGAAAATTCCACTACAATCGATTTCGGTAATTATGCATACTTACCAAGAACGGTGTTCAAAGTAAGAAGTAGAAACGACTGTCTAGTTCTGTGCAAGGGATTGACTGTGGAAGTAGAAATGAATTAATTAGTTCATACCCCTACACTATTTACTAAGTAGCTAAGTGTAATAAAATATGAACGAAACCTCGTATAATATTCTTCCTTAGTTTACTTAACGTGTGTATATTTATTCTCGCAATTTAACTCTTGCTCTATTGAGCCTTTCTAAATTTTTGATTAAATTTCATTCCTTAGAATTTCTTGTTTACCTTAACTTTTGAGATACATCTGTGAATCTGATCTTTAATATTATGGAAATGTTTGTTTTGTAGGAACACTTTCATCTTGAACTATTATTCTATATTTCTATTATCTATATTTATTTTGCATTCATAAAGGATTAACCACCCCATGAATGTACATGGAATCCAAAAAGATTTTTCGAATTCCGATTATAGCAATAGCTATAAATAGTGTTTTTAAAAAAGAATTCGAATTTGGAATTGGTATTGAAAAAATCCTCTCCAAAATTGGAAGTTTGTCTCATGAATAATTGAATACCTATAGCTTTGTGTCAAATTTTCCCGTCGTATCTCAATAATTAAAAAAGTATCGGTATTTAAGCCCGTGACAGCCCTGGGTAAATCTAATACCTTTTCACTGATGTATCAGAGAAAACTAAAATAAAACGTATTTAATCAAAATTAGAAGCTGCAATATTAAGTGGAAGCAAAATAGATTCAGCAGTACATACCGGGTGGTACATATTAGCTGGCACAGTCCGAGAGGTACAAGTTTTGAATGAACAATCAATATTTAAAACGCGGTACGTTATTTAGGAATTAAACCAGTATCTTCACAATAACGTTCGCTCCTAATTTTATAGCCTATTTTTATTCCATGAAATCGTACTCTATTTAAACTACATTTACTCGTAAGTAGAGTACTACGTAGTATGCATTTAAATTTCCTGCCGAGAATATTTTTAAAGAAGTCACTCGGGACATTACACTGAATACGCTTGTTTTGATCTTACAAGAAACGTTTCTCATCCTGTCAAAAGTTTTTCTGTATGTTGAAACGTAGCTCATATGATAATTCATAATTGTTGGCTTAATTCTATATTTCTGCAAGGTAGCTACGATTGTTAATTTTTACTAATTGTGCAATAATCTTTACATCTTGTTGAATCTATTTTCACAAAAATCAATATTTTCTTAATATCAGAATTTCAGTTTTGTAATGCAGAATTATGCTGCTATCTACAACCAGAAAAGCGATTAGTAAAAACGTCAGAGCTCATCAACACCTTTAACTATCGTCATATGAAATAAATTATTCTATTTGTTCTTGTTTTTAAAAATACAAATCTTGTAAGTCTACAAGTCATAAAGAATTATTCACCTATTTCCGCTTTAGACAACAGTATGCATTTGGAATTTCAAACACCCTCGAATGGAAGATGACTGAAACCAGGCTTTGAATTAATGTATCCAAGCATCAACGGCGTAAATGTGTATACTTTCTTTCTTATACCTTTCGTTTTTAAAGCACGTATGTATATTGAATAATTAAAATCATATTTTCTAAATGCTAATGAAGATGAATATACTCAATTTTTGTAAAGACTTTGGCCAAAATTGAAGTGAATAAATTATTATTATTTTAAACGCCCTCTCAAAACATTTCAGAGCTATCGTGGTTTTATTTATTACAGTTATACGTGGTCTTTTGAGGTTAATAATAAAATAATAATTTTCATATTCTGATATCACAATCACGCTGATATACAAATATGCTTTCTATCAATTCTTATGTGGTAGATATTTCCGCTAGTGTGCTAATTGTAAATGTCGTAAGTACAAAAGGAAAGTAGACTGACTTATAGATCCTAAAATAATGCACTCCTGAAAATGTATGGGTGGTGATCAGTTAATGAAAGCGCGATGTCATTAAATTTACTGTAATTTCACACACTGTAGGTAAAGATTGATTGCTTTTACTTTTTTCATTTGTTTGAACCCGGCAGGCACAACGAAAGCTTTAAGTAACCTTCAAGAATACTTTAACATGAATACAAGAAATCTTCATGAATTCTTAGATTGTCATTAGTTATATTTAAGTAATCTTAGAGAATGTCATTTGGCCGCATTAAACAGTTCTTGGTTAATCTTCTAAGACTCTTTCCAAGACAGTATCATATGATGCGTAAAGGAACATATAAAGAATGGGCTTTGGTTCTGCACATGCTTCGGGTTTAATGTGCAGGTACGTACGCGGATGTACTCACATTTACGCTACAATAACTGAATGAATGAAACCATTTAAGTAATTCAAAAATATTCACATATGTTTTAATCAACATTTGATGATACATATATAGTAATACAGGAATACCTTCATTTACACTAATTTTATCTGAACACATTACTGCATTAGACAAAAACAGTAAAATATAACAAATGAAATACATATATACTGTAAGAGGAGGAAAAATAGTAGAGATGGTGAGTGTAGCTCTAAAACATAGCAAGTAACAATATTATTCCCAATTTATAAGCTTCTCCAACAAGATTTTGAGTTACTGTTCGACGCTTTAATGTCTTCGTGTTTTAATTGTAGCCAACATTCAATCACGAGAAACCACGAAGTCTGCTACGATTAATAATTAATGGTTTCAAGCAAAGACCTTTGATCCAAGAAACATTTTTGAATGACAATTTCTTAATTACCCGTTAATTCGAACATGATACACGCTGAGAAGAAAAATTCTACATATTTTGCGTATGCTTGCAGTTCATTTAAGTCAAACTTATTACGAACCTAAACTCATTACTAAATGTATACGATTTCCATTCGCTTACTCTACTCCTATCGGTGCTAGGAAGTAATTATCACAATTTAATTTTTAGTTGATAATGTTGCGCACAGGCACTCCGGTATAATAGAAAATTATAGGCACTGTCCCCCCAAGAAATTCAGGGAGGTGCAGGTTATGTTACTGTCCTCACCAACACTTTTCTGAAACAAAGCTTACAATTTGTTGGTATTTTGCCCTTGCAATTGATATCTCAAAGTGTTCGAAAATCGTTCATTTAATGCTTACAGTTGTTTTAAAGCAGAAATTAAATCATGCTCTTTCTTTTAAACATATATGTAGTTCCCATGTGTTTGACGTAGTATTTTTCTGATCCTAGCTAATAATCTCGATGCTACGAATGCGCGTGTTCATCAAGTGCGGTATCCAACTCGTAGTGGTGAAAGAACAGCAGACGAAAGTTGAGGAGAATTTGCGCATGATTGGATGTTGTCAAAAGCCAAGCGTCAAGTGGAGCATTGGTACCAATATTTTCAGGTACTCGATAAAACTATAACAAAAAAACACGGGATCTGTTTTTTTGAAAACGGACACCCGTGAATGCAACTATTTTTTGAAACACAATTATATCACCCATTAGATGAAAAGTTTGTTTAAAAAAGTATCGACTTCTTTTTTTCCCATAAATCCGAATAGGAACGTTAAAAAACCAAAAAAACCCGAAAACTTCAATAATTTATTGTAGCTATACCGATTTGAATATTAAAAATTGGGCTATCTCAAACAAATTGGCTAACCAACTACTACACTCGTGATTTTTTTGGTATCGTCACATGGTGAATTTTGAAATTTCGGAATTTGTTTTGACTGCCGGCACACGCAAGTGCGCACTTTTTAAAAACTCTAAACTCAAGGAAAGCACGAAACTTACATTTTAAAATTGTTAAAAAGTGCGCAGTTGCGTGTACCGGCAGTCAAATCGGGGAAAATCCGAAACGGGTAATTTGTATATGTACATATCTGCGTAAGGCGTTGTGGATATGTCACGTTCACGAATAGTTTGCGTGAACATACATACAGCGCGCATGCAAGCGAGCTTGCTGTAGTGGAAGAGGAGAGGAGTTTCCTCCCAACGTAATACACGGGGAGTGCCTTCCATGTAAATAGAAAGCCCTATCACGCTCCATTCCTTGGGACCGTGCCGCAGCCAGAGGAATGGAAAATACATTAATTTTACTATTGAAATACAAAATACAAATACATTTTCAGAAAAGTTAAAATACAAATATAAAATACAAATACCAGGTGCAACTTAGTTAAGATACAAAATAAAATACAAATATCCGGAGTCATTTGGACAAGATACAAAATAAAATACTTTGCTTCCAACAAAAAGAGAAAATATGAAATAAAAATACCGTATTTAAAATACGAATTACATATTGAAAATACTTCAAATTTATCTCAAAGTACATATCTGAGATGTATCTAAAGTTTATTCTCTCAAAGTATTTTGTATAGTTCGGCCAAACAATACGATATTTAAAAATGAATCAACTTACGTAAGGTAACTGCATGTTATTAGACTTTATACTTGTGCATTTTTTGTGTGTCAAAGTAAATTAAAATGGCCCAAGGTACAGAATATTTTTCTTTTAAACAAATAACCTTATAACTCCTGGGTAATGTAGTATTTATATTCGCGTCACTAATTTAGCTAACTTTATAGTTCTCAGATACATTGAATTTTATGTATAAGTATATCCAGTAAGTAAGTTCTTCAAACCCGCCAAACACGTTTCAAAAACTGGTTTCAAAATGTTTTAAATTAGTGATTTTACATTTAAAATATTTATTTGAGCATGTTTTAGAGACGACCTTAACAATTGCCAGTAATATATTTTAAAACTATATTTTGTATTTAAATACGGGGTGGGTAAATTTTACAAGATAAATAAATACCAGATACTATCACGTTCGTAATCTTCAAAATAGGAAATACTAAATACAGCATACATGTTGGTGCTGACAAAATACGAAATACAAAATATCTTAAACAATTTACGGCTAGAAAAATACCAAATACAAAATACTAAATGTATTTCAAATACTATTTCAAATACAATACTTCAAAATATTCCACACCTCTGGCCGCAGCTAAAATAGTCCCTAATTATTTTTTTAACAATTTGGGATTGGTGATTTGTAGACCAGTCACTTCTGGTCTCAGCACTACCCTCACTATGTCAATTGTATTTATGTACATATAATGTACATAAATACAAAAAATGTTTCACTATGGGAATGGCTGTATTGAAAAAAATAGACCCCACGGGTAATGCTACGCCGGGTTAATGTAGGAATTTTATTTGCCATTGTTTTACTAGTTATAATTATTTGAATTTCATTACCGAAACGTTTTAGTTATCATCAGTAAAACACCGTTGGAAACCGTATATTTGATTGAATAGTGAACGAGAAACGTTAGGCACAAATGGCTCACCAAGGAAATAAATACCTATTCCGAGATCATACCTCCGAAATTGTCGGATTTGCTAAACTTAAAATATCAATCTTAGCCCGGTTTTCCAATTTACTTACAATAGTCGATACAATTAGTTTAAAAAATTGGTCACTCCACTTTCTTGGACGCTCGTGTGTAGTTTTACATGTCAGTTCTTTGAAATTTACATATAGACAACGTTTCCATTCAACAAAGAAGTATGTACATGAAGTGTAAAATCAACATAATCTTTTCAATTCTCGTACCCGTGTCCATACCCGAAGTGTGGGTATTGCAATATCTGGTATCTATTCCCGTACCCATACACGAGTATGCAGGTACAAATTTTTCGTACCCGTACCCGAAATGTAATCTCAATACATGAATCTGTACCCGCATTGTACCCGTACCCGAAAAATACTCAAAAATTTTACCTATACTCGGGTAACTCAGTGTTGTACCCGTACTCGTACCTGGGTACTTTAACTAGATTTGTCTAAATGTAATACATAGTACGTGAAATGTAATAATGAATGGCACCTTAGTGCGTAATTTTGACTATCTAGAGCGGTATTTGAAATTGTATATTTTTTATTAAAGAGCAGAAAAACTAGAAGCGTTTTTAAGAAGCGAAAATAAAATTACTGCAGTATTATCCCCTTTGATTGCTTATGGGCTGAGTGTTTCGTGGCACCCGGCCCATATGTACATGCATTTTTGTTCATAGAGATAACTAACATGCAGTTTTGGCTTGAGACTTGGCAGCTCGATTTTTCACTTCTTGATTAATTCGACCTTTTCCAATACTTTTCTCATCTCAGTAGCTCTGTCTAAACATAACTCAATAATATCTTGATACAAATATCCGCCTTGTTCTAATCAACTGCCAATAGCACCAAATAACTTGCCATCCAACTTTTTCAGAACTCAAATTTATAAATTGTATTAATTGTGGCTAATGTAGTATCACATAGTGTGTCACATAGACTCTGTATGTAATTAGTGACAAATTACTACATTATGAAGACGTTGAGTACAAAATTTTGTTAAATTCTATTCCCCACTTCTGTTTTGTTATTATTCCTCGTCTGTATTTATTTATTTACCCTTTCTGAAAAGTTTCCCTAAAAGCATATATTTTATCTACACAGTCGAAAATACATTTATTGTATGTTGTAAGGTTAAAAGGGTATTAACAATAAGCTATATGTATTCAGAAATACTAAAAATACGGACAGATGTTTCCTTCATACGGGCATGATGGCAAAAAATTCATCAAAATGTCTAAAATCTCAACGTATTTAAATGGTCGCGGGTACGAGTAAATGGCCCCATTATACCCGTACCCGGCAGGTATATACCCAATTTGAAATAATTGTAACAGTACCCATGCCCATTTCCGCACCCGAAATTTTGAGCCTACCGAAGTGTACCCGGGTAGTATCCGGAATAGTTCGGGTACACAAAATCTATACCCGGGTTGTACCTAAACCCGTACCCGTTTACCCGAATATTACCCATAGCCGTGCCGAGCACTCGTCTGGAGGGGGCGAATGATTATAATCACTCCTTCTATAGCACTTCGGGATAGTGACCCATGTTTTATGTTCTTATTCTCCTCGCCTAGCCCACAGTAAGGAGTAACTCATAAAATAAAATAGTTTAAGTTTGTAGCAAACTCACTATCAGATTTTCTTTAAATCGCTTCAATAGTCTGGTTTAATTTTTGGGGTCAGAGTGAACCAAAGTCGGAATGCTTTACGCAGTTTCAATTAAGCAGTTATTTATTTTAACACACTTGTTTCCGCAATATCTAGTGAACAGGCACTCCGGAACGTTCAAAAAAGTGGGGGGACAACATTTTAAAATTAGTTTTCGTTACTTTGCTCTTGGCCACAAACAAACGTATGTTTATATATACATACCCTATACATATGTACATATGTATAGGGTTACACATTGTTTTTCGTTAGTTAGCTTATATATATATCACATATAAGCATGTAAAATATCAAGCTTTTAATTTTTGTTCCAATGTTTTTTAAAGAACACATTTTCATAGAAGACACCAACAAAATCTCATATATTAGAAAGATTTTCTTAAACACACTAAATATTATCAAAATTTTACTGATTTCAAATAGAGGTATCAAAGAATCATTGAACTGATTGGCAATCTATTTCCGGGAATGGTTCAATCTGTTCTTTCATTTTTGGTCTGACATGGTCCAAGTGTAGAACCATTCTTCTAGATCTGTTCCACAATTTTCGTCCAAGGAACATTCTCCAGTAGATTTACTGGTTTAGAATTGCATGGATTTTCCATCCGTTGGAACATGCCAAATTTTGTGTCGGCGAATTTTTTGATTAAATGTTTCACCAAACAACAATATTTCATATTAATTATTAATATACTGAAATAAACTCCTTGTGTGACGTTTTAATACTCAGTTGTACTCTTTTCAATAATATGGGCGCGCTAAAACCTATTGAGTTTATAAATTGATCCTAGCAAATTTTCCTTTAAGCTCGTAATACAGGAATGATATTATCTTTCTGGTCCGACATTTTGGAACAAATTTATTAGTCTGGCATGAATTTGGAACGAAATTCAAAGCAAAAGTTTCAAAATGTTCAAAGTTTTGATCCAGGACAAGATTTTGGCCTGGATCAATCTGGCAAGGGGAGGTCAATATGTTCGGCATACGTAGCGGGAAACAATATTCCAAATTTAGCAATAGTGAAGAATGTTGAATAGGAAAACATCCCCTAATTTGTTGATGGGCAGCGTTGCGTTGAATACCTAAGTTACTATTTGAATAATCAGGCTATCACACAATGTCAACCCTGAAAGTATTGCACTACTGGCATAAAATCGTTTGAATGAGTTCAAAATCATTATCAAGGATGAACACTGTAGCTTTAAAAAATCTAATTCGGACTGCAGTATGACCAACTACTTTCACTACTCAATTTTGGTAGTTACCTAGATGAGCCGATCTTCACATGCATATACCAGAATGGAAAAGATATTTATGATGTAAGTAAACACTGGTTTAGAAGAGGTAGTTCGTTGCGACTTTTTTAAATACAACTTACAGCAGTTTCTGGAGGACTTCTAAAAAAATGAAGCTTCATAGGAGTTTAGACATGAAAAAGTTAGGAAAAGGTTAATTTGATTCTTAAAAGTGGGGGGACAGCAGTATAGCCTGTCCCTCCCTGACTTTTTTGGGAGGGAAAATGTCCCTCCTGTCCCCCCTTATTCCGGAGTTCCTGCTATTGAAGGTCATTTGTAGAAACTTTTATGGGCTATTCTGGGAGATGCTAATCAGGGTACGAAGGAGCTATTGAGGAAGAAAACAGAGCAAGAATGAGGATTTATAGTTTCATAAGAAAATGTGATACAGATGCACAAAGGGGGAAAATTCGGATCTAAAAAGTTTTTGCTCAACACAGGAGACTAACAAAGACTCAAATTTGCAAGAATCTCAACTTTGAGTATTATATTTTTTAATAACTAACGGCTGAATTTAAAAACCGCAAAGTATACCAACTTTACTTGATTTGCATACCCCCACAACTACAAACAGTTTAAAACGATTTGGCCACAAAACGGAGAAACTAATTAGTTAAATAGTATCAATGTTTATAATTGAATGGGTGGCCCAGAAGCCTATTGTGATCAAAATTAGTCAATCTGAGGATATTAAACGAATTGTGGTCCACATTGATCAGTACGAGGTGAAGAAACCAGTCGTGACCAAACTAAAACCAAAAAACTAATCGTGACCAATTTTGGTCAACTTAGGGTCCAGGAGTTAGCTGTGACAAATATTGATCAATCTGAGGACGAGAAATCATTAGTCACTCATTGTTGTCAGTATTTGAAAATTATATTAATCGTAGCAACTAATTGTTGGTTTCAAATATAATGTGGGACTGGTCAAGCCGACATCAATTGATTGTGCTTTCTGAAGATGGAACCACTCTGCATATTGCAGAAACAACTAGACCATGACACTGTGTACAATAAAATCAATAGTACTTACATATGCATTAGCAAAGCTTTCCAGTAGGTAATTTAATTCCCTTTGGAGCGGTTAGAAGTAGGCAAATATAATATAATTCGCTCATGCCTTATATCATGTAATTTTTGGGTAACTTTTATTTTAGGACAACCTCATGTAAAGCTTGGATTTGTAACCCTGTTCTCACTATGAAAGCATTTTTATGTTATATATCTTGCCCAATTTCGGGCTGCATTATTTCCCAATGTCATTAATGCCATGAATTGTTGAAACCATGGATCAATAAATAAGCTGACATTTCACTTCCCTTGCCGGCTTTCTGTAAACTAAAATCAATACTGCATCAGTAAATCCAGGAGTTGGATTTTTGTGGGGAAGACGGGAAGATTCTTCCCAGGGAGAAACTATTTCTGGCAGGGAAATTTTCAAACGGGATTGCAAACAGGGATTTTCAAAATCGTTGACCTTTTTTTGTCAGGTATTTTCAAATTTGTTGACGTGTTTCAGGGAAATTTGTCAAGAAAACAGGGATTTTTGGCTTGATTCCCCTAATTTGGCAGGGATTTCACGTCTTGTAAGGGATTTTGTTTACCAACAGGGATTTTGAAATCGCTGAGGACCTACCAGCAGGGAGATAATAGTCAGCAGGGAAATTCAGAAATTATCTTCCAGGGAGATTTACAAAAATCCGACCCCTGTGTAAATCATGTAATGCCTCTTTTTAGATTCATTATTAAACGCACACTTCTTAAATCAATTATCAGATTAAGGGTAGTGTTCGAAGGTATATAAACAAAAATTCTAATTGTAACGAAACGCAACGCTACTAGATGAATATGTGTGTGTACTTATGTACATACTGTTTACTTTTCAAATAAACAGTTGTTGCTGATTATCTTTGAGGTAACTGCGCGTGTGAATAAATTGGCAATATATTAAAAACTTAAATTATATGTGGTAAACCTGAGAATAATCACATTACTGAAGTACACTAATAAAAACATGACAGGTTTGTACACGAAATTGTATTGATTGTGTATGTATGATCTTCTTACGAATTACATTCTGGTTACAGCGAAGTTTTTAGCTGAATATAAATAATCATGCAGAATTTTAATAAATTAGCGTAGATTAAATATATATGTAATGTAGTGATATAAATCTGGTTAGGCGATAATATAAGAGAAACAGACTGTTACAGTACTGTATATCGGGTGACCACAAACCGTTAATACTTAAAGAGCAAAAGCCTGGTTGGCTGCATTCGCCTGCGCTTCCTTCTAGTTTGGACTCAGCAGTGCTGCGCAAACAGTAACAATGACTAGTGACGTGTTTTGCAAACCGTCAGTATAAGAGGGATAATTGAAATAGAAAATGAAGCAATTATTTTCTCAACTTCACTTCTTGGTTGAACTTTGTTTTTTGGAAAAGAAATATTTACATCGCATATTAAAATCCATGAAACCCAACGGAGCAGACATTCAGAAACTTGAGGTTGTTATATTTTTAATGGTGACGGAATCTAAAGATGGTTTGTTACCGTGGTTTTGTGTAACGGAACGGTAACACTGAATTTTAAATGAAATATTTGGCAGTGTAATGATAATAATTAAAGTAAATTTCAAATACATTTAGTATGACGTAACACAAACTCCCGTATCTCCAATAAGTACATTCCGTTGCCATGTAAATAAAAATCAATACCGGAATACTTACGACATGTAATGCCGCTTAATGGGTAGACTATGGAACCCGCACATTGCGAATGCTGACATCACATTACGAAAACCGGATTGTTTTATATTACTACTGTAACCCAGTGTATTATGTTTTTAGGTGTCGCCCGAAGTCACGTTTGTGGTTGACCATTGTGAATAGTTCTGCTGTTTATTAAAACCAGGACAAATTTTGAAACATGCCAAAACACTTACGTCCCAACTATAGAAGCAG
The DNA here is from genome assembly GCA_947179485.1 of Allacma fusca. Classification (NCBI taxonomy): domain Eukaryota; kingdom Metazoa; phylum Arthropoda; class Collembola; order Symphypleona; family Sminthuridae; genus Allacma; species Allacma fusca. Next base: position 81,459,861 of record OX359245.1, on the reverse strand, counting down.
TCCACTGGATTTTCAGTTCCAACACATTGGCAATAATCGATTTAATTTCTTATAATAAATTCAATGAAACCAGTAAAGGGAAATTGACAGCTTATACAACTTTCCAACGTAATGGAAATATTAATATTTAATACTTAAATTAATGCATATACTCTTGGAATCTTTAAAGCTAAGCCAAGTAGCACAGTTTTGGAAAACAGAAATGAATCAATCGAAGTTGCAGTAGGAATGAAATTGTCACAACAGTTGCACAAGTCATTTTGTAATAATTTTTAAAAACATTCACGCCGTTAATCAATAGTTGCTGAAATGATTTCCAAATTTTCCAAAACATATTTGTACACGGGATTTGCGGGATGTCATACATTGTGCTGCAGCCCATTTGAATGGAACTCGAATGTACAAGAAATAGTTGTGACTAAATCACTCTGCCGTAAAATCTGTTTTTACCTAAATATTGGTTTTCTCTGTATGTTTTTTTATAACATCACTTTGCAACTCGGTGATTTCTTGGATACATGGTAAATTCGGAACAATCATTCCTTCAGCTATGTTTAGTGTATTGGTTCTACTAGTAATTACGCTGCAACTCCAACTCATACAAACAAAAAATGCACTTCCACTCATTATTGAATGCGCTGTCAGAGAACTTAGCGAATTTGAAGCTGACATTAAATTTTTGCAATATTTTACTAATATTTCGTAAACCATTAGTTAAATTGGATAAAGACATACATTCATAATAAGTAAATACAAGTATACCTCAAAAGTCACAAAAAACCGTAATTAAATTTATTACTGTTTCATGATTTCAGAAATACATGGTTTCAAAAACCCTAAACATGAGTGGAAACGTTTTAAATTATTTCGAAATCGCAACGACTCCTTACTTCTGGTTTTTCATTACTTATTGTTATTTAACTGCATTGTACTTTCGCTTCTAGCGATACTGTACCCAAACATGCAATACACCTTGACAGCCTTTTTTACAGATCCAGAGCGGGTACATCATGGATTACGCGTGATTCAATCCGTGTTTATATTTTATGCTGGAAGATCAGTAGCTTTAGTAATGGAGATGTTTGCGCTTCCGGCGTTGACACTGTTTGGACCGTTGGTCACTTTGTTGGAACAATTGCGGTAAGATTTTTGAAAACGTTGTATTAAAACATATATACAATTTATCACAAATTTTTGCAAACATTTATACTGAACTGAAATTATGATATTCTTAATTTATATTTTTCGTTTGAATTTAGACTTGGGGGAAGAAACTACAGAACAAAACGTAGTCTGCGTAGACAAATTCCATTGCTTGAAGTTTATAGAAAAGTGCAGATTGTGGTTAAATACGCCCAGAACCTAATGTCCATATTTCTACCCACTTTTCAATGCTTCATATTGGCAGTTGTTTGCGGGTCTCTTTTTAGGGTGCTGTAAAAATGGAAGGAATTGAGCGTTTATTGATGCTAACGTTTTTGTACACATCCTTTACTTCGCTTATTTTTGTTTTTCATGCACTTGGACAATTCCATGAAATCACAGTTGGAGTCTTGCTCTCATGGAAGTGTTACAATTGGAACAAGTGGTTTAGGAAATGCTTGAAATCGTTGTTTCCGGTTAGGATATACTTCTGGGAGCTTTATTACGCTGATCGTGGATTAGTACTTACGATGCTAGGGATTATTTCACGAATGACAGCAACTTTATTTCTTTCGCTTTGAAAACATTTTCGGAAATACAATTTTGTTTTAACCAGACTACAAGTAAATATATTTGCCGTCTTTTGTGATTACGTTATCATTTATTTTTCGGTATCGGCGATTTTTTTTGTTTTCTTTTATTTTACGAGATCCTCATAAATTTTAAGATCGTGCCATATTTTGTTTGCTGAAAATGTAATACTGTTTTCAATATTTGTTTCTGGGTTACTCGGTTGTACAGCAGAACCCTCGTTTTTCAAAATCAAGTGTATTTCGTTTGTATTTTATTGGCATTCGAATGCTATCAACCTAATCTTAATGACCACGATCCATCTTATTTACGTTTTGAATAAGATGTCGAATAATTTACTGAATTCAATATTTACGGCGGATGAGTTTTGTTAGACCGTAACGTTTATATGAAATCCTGGTTGGAGGAATATAAGTTAATACTAGGCTTGTATTATTAAGCATTTTTAAGTAATCAGAGTCCTGGCTGAATAGCAGTTGAGCAGAGCGATTGTGACTGTATTTGTAATCTTTGGTATTATTATGAGAAACGTTGCCAGGTTGGACAGCTAGATCTCACCTGCCAGACAAATGTATTGTAACATGTTATCGTTTAAGTTTTCGAAAGTTTTAAAGACAACGGCGGGAGAATTGCGTACGTTTTTAGCTGAATCAAAGTAAATTATCTTTCCGCAGTTCGCTCAGAAAGCAACCTTACTGGAAGAAACATTTAACTTGTAGATGTGAAATGTTAACAAGGCACCGCTTTGGCATTCATATTTCTATCACAATCTCTTTCCCCCAGACTCTGCGCTCAGGAATGAATTTCAGATGTCTGCGGAACACATGGTCTGCTCAATTTGAATGAATTGTTGTACGTGGATCATTGAATTGGAAATGCAAAGGGAAGGGAATCGTTTTTCCGAACATTTGTTTTCAAATTCTTTGAATTTTTGTGCAGGGATATTAAAATTTGTTGGATTGTTTCAGTAAAATTTGTTACTCAAATAGAGGTTTTCAGATTCGTCGATTTTTTGTGTGCAGGGATGTTAAAATTTGTTGGCTTGTTTCAGTAAAATTTGTTACTCAAACTGGGATTTTTAGATTGGTTTACTTTATTTGGGAGTGATTTGACGTCTTGTACGGAAATTATTTTGCCAACAGGGGTGTTTTTGAATTTTGAAATCGTTGACGTCCTGCCCACAGGAATATAAAACTCATCAGGGAAATCAACCAAACGGAAATACTTCACGAACTGCGCAACTGTCCGCCATGTATGCCTAAAACCGTAAATTTTCGCTCGTTCTGATTTGCACCAGCCAACAGCAGATCTCGTGGTCGGATATAACTCTCGGGAGATATTCCCTCCGCAGACAACCCCTCTGATATAATCCCTAAGTAGATATTCCCTTCCCAACTGGTGATATCCCACTGTCTGAAATAACAAGTATTTTTCCATGGCAACGCTATGTATATAGTCCAGAAATAAACGCTGGATTAATATATTTAATTCGAGTATAAACTACAGTGACATTCGCAAATAGCAGTGACTTAATTGGATTCAGGGGTTAGGTTTACGGTCAGTTTTAACATTCGGGAGTAATCAAACGGAAACGGAAATTAAAACATTTGCAATTAACAGCGATTGATTTGTACATCAAATGTTATCAAGATCACAAACATAATTATTTTTACAGTAATCGTATAAAAACATTGAAACATGATTGGTGAGTCAGTCAATAGTAGAACTCTCACTCCCGAAGAAAGTCTTGAAGACAATTCTGAATAGCGTCAAGGAATTCCTAATGGTTTGTGTAAACCTGATTCTCGTGGTTTTGCACAATGTAAATAGGAGAAAATTTCTCTGACTTAGTCACCCATTGGAAACTTTCCTCTCATCTCGACAAAGGCATGGAGTACTTCTGTGATTCGAACAAAGGCAATCGATCTAATTGCTTAACGAACTCCTGCACCTTCATTATCAGGCAGTTTGTCTCTGTAATCTATGTAACTGACGCTAACCTGTCTCATCTTGAAACAGAGCAAGAAGGAAAAGCAGTGTGTTGAATTTAATCGGGAGCAGGTGGAGGGTTACTACTGACTAGTGCTGTCCATGGGAACGGAAATTTGGTACCCATACCTGTTCCTGTACCTGTACCCATTTTTTCAGGAACTAAAGCAATGGTCCTGTTCCTGTTCCCATAAAAATTGGTACCAATTCAAAGTTCCTGGACCTGTTCCTGCAGGAACAGGAATGTTCCTGTTCCTGTTCCCAAAAGTATTTAAAGACTAGCAGAAAAGTACAACCTACACATTTATACCCCAGGTAGCTCTAATTATGCGTAGATTTAAAAAACCAAATATCAAATCCACTTTATTAAAAATAAATAACAGCACACCATCTCCAATACCTTTAGCTACTCGAAATTAAATGAAAATTCAGTAACAATCATTAAATTAATCATCGCAGCGCAAAGTACAGTAGTAACTGAAATTAGCTAAGAGAAGTAACAATTTCAATATACTTTTGCTGAACTAACAAGGATAAGAGCACGCTGGAGTTTTCTGAGCTACAATTTTGGATTTAAGTTAATGAGAGTTCCATTTTTGCCACGTGCTAAATAATTAATATTTATTATTTTGTTAAATAATAACGTGCGAAAAAGTGACGTATTTGACATGTTGTGACGTAGTTTTACAATAATATTTTATTTGTGAGGTATTTTTATATTATAAACTTCATGTGAATACCAGGTAGGTACACGTTTTGTTCCTGTTCCCAAACCCGCTTTTGTTCCCATATTTTGGGAACAATTTCTATGTTCCCAAATGTTCCCAAAGTATTTTGGGAACAAAATTTGTGTTCCCGTACGCACCCATTCCTGTTCCTGTTCCCAAAAACCTGGGTGTCTCCTGTTCCCATGGACAGCACTACTACTGACTGACCGAGTCTCATTCATTTTGAAATATAGAGCATTGCAATTGATTTACTCAAGCAAGTCAGTGTAATTGGTGTAATAGGAATTCCCGCAGTCTTTGTTATTATGATTTGGATGCAACGAATTAAGAATCCCAATTGCTAAAGCAACTGCAATCTAAGTTGCACTCATGTTGTCGTACAACCAGCCTATGCGATCGAGGAATAATCTCCAACGGCAGGAGGGAATACATCCGGAGGGATTATCACCGGAGAGACTATGTACGGCGGGAAATGTCCGAGGGCTTATCTCCGCACTCCGCAGATGTATACACATTGTGAAGACAACTTGATTTATACAGTAAAACCTGTATATATGGGCCGTTCATATAATGGATTCCTGTTAATAGTGGACACATTTTACTTCCCGGTCCCACCTCCTATCGTTTAACATAGGAAACTCCCTCCATATAATGGTTTTCTATAATTATAGTGGAAACCTGCTCGTAGTCGACTAATGATCCTACCCCTTCAGTTAAAAATGCAGCTTGCAGGACCTGTATATAGTGGTCAACCAGTCAGAACGAAGGGATACAACCGGCGCGAACCCGAACTAATAACACAGCTACTTGAGTTTAAATCAATTAAAGGCATTCGGACTACGTTTTTAAGTATTTGAAGCGATTTCGTGTTGTATGTGTATGTACTACATCAAATGCTTATTTATATATGTATTAGGTCCATTGTATTTAAGTATCTTGTTTCTAATTTGTGCTTTGAAGTATTTTAATTTATTTACTAGTGGTTTTTAATCTTCATAATACAATTATTAGTAGCTTTGCAAGAAACCAAATATATTTAGTAATGATTCGATCGAAGTAAGGCAAAGTTCTCACTCTCCCTAAGAAACTTACAATTATTAAAAGTATTGAAAATGGGAAATCCCAGAGTAAGCTGGTTAAAAATTGTTGTTGAAAATGGCCAAAAATGTAACTGCGATTTTAAAATAGTGTAAAATAACTAATTTCCCATAACGTATATATGCAAAACTTTGTCGGATTCGTGCTGGTATGCCTGTATGTGTATGTATTTATATAGTGACCCCTGACCACTATATACTTACATAGTGGTCCCTATCTATAGTGGTAAAAATTTTGGCGTCCCTAGGAAAACCATTATATACAGGTTTTACTGTAGTAGCACCAGATTTGATGCAATCCTCAGAAATGATTCTTCATTAGTACGCAGAGTAGTTTCATTGCGTACATCCCTGGGACTTCGCTAATTTGGTTAAGTAATATTTGACGGTCCTCAAAACAGCACTTGTAGTGCCTCGGAATCACTTGGATATTTATTGGAAAGAGATTTTGAATGTTGGACGTCAAAGAGGTCTAAAATTGGCCCAAAATGAAAAAAACAGTAAATGATCCTTCCCGTGGTCAGTCTCATTACATTTAGAATGTGTCAAAAAGCTTTAAGGGGAAGTATGACCATGCAGCATGGGAAGCGAGCAAAAAATGCATTGAGTAGTGGATTATTTTTATTGTGAAAGAAACATCATAAAATTTGGTTTCACACACAAATCCTCGATTCAACAAACAGAAAATAAATACCTCGATGTGAGACCCCTTTTTCTGTACAGCTTATTTGCACTTACATTGATAACTTTGGGGTTTACATACGTGTGCTATTGTACTTGCTACTGTCATTTCAATGCGTGTCAACTGGATTAAAAATTGAACCTAAAGTTCCTAATTTCAAAACGCAAGTTTGTTTTGTGTCTGGGGGAAACTTGAGTGTCCCCTAAAGTAAGTAACATATGTATATAAAACGTACATGTGCTGTTGCATTAAACTGTGCAGTTAGCAAGTGGTTTCCTTGAAGCAATTGACTTTCAATACTGACGATATTTTGAATTTGTCTTTGCCCCGATTTTCATGTTATCCTAATGAATTCAACAACAATAATAAATTCCAGAAAGCCTATGATAAGAAAACAACACAAGAAATTCATTTTTCAATGTGCCTTCACATCTGCTCCAGAAAAAATTAGCACTTATGCATGATTGTTCGCTGCCCTTTGCTCGAATTATTTGGAATGGGTTTTCGCTAATATAAGTTAAAACGGTAATAACTACTAAAGAGATTTTAACTTTAAACTAGGAATGCCCTGTAGCAATTGATGTCATTGTGCAAAAGGGCAGAACCCAAAATTAATAAACTACAGTAACAGCTTAAATGTTATTTTCACAAAATAGGTTATTTTACAGATTCAGTTAACCAATTTTAATTTAAAAATATTAAAAACATTCGTGGCTTGTTTTTTCCACTACAGTTAACGTTAAGATTGTTGAAATTTTTATCAAGACTGAATTTTGGTTTCACGCAAAACGTTACTAACAATAAGATACAATGGTGTCAAATTTTATTGCTTTGAAAATATTTTAATCTACAATAAGATCTTAACTTAACTTACCGTAAGTAATACCAGGGTTACCAACTCTCTCTCTCTCAGGAAAACAAGTGAAATTTTGGTAAAAAGTCAATGTATGTCAATATCCTACCAAAATTTCGACTACAATTTCCATATTTTGTCAGAAATGATTTCAGGGTTTAAAGCGATCATATTTACAATTTCGAATTTCACAATCATTTTCAAAATGTGTTTGTTTCAAAACTTTTTTTTTCAAAACCAGTTTTAAATATCTAATAAACAACTTCATCGAAAGACAATTTGTCCTAAGTGAGTGGCCAAGTCCCTGATAATTTACTTTTGGCTGAAAATAATTATGGCGAAATTGGGTCAAAAGTATTGCAAATATCTAAATGAGCAAATACCGATTTAATGGGCATCGTTACCCTTAAGATAATGCAGTAATATAATTACTGCATCAATATTTGAACGGGTTTTGACCGAAAATCTGCCATTTCCTGGACGTAAGAATTATTGGTGGAACACACCGTCCTGCCATAGACCCGTTGCTAATTTTACTTGATATCACCGAAATGTGCAGGTATTCCCCAAGTCTGTGGGCCATATTAATATACTTTGCTTCCCGGGCCATCTTCAAGAAAATCATGGGCCTGACCAAGAAAGTTTGTCATAAATTCAAGTGTCAACAATTGGTCGGGATATTTTTGAGCATCATCCCAGGTTCAGTGTCAAATCTACTAGAAATGGACAAACATGACCATATCTTCCGTTTAAATGTTCAAGTTTAAGAAGTTACTGTAACTCACACCACAAGCATTTCAGAATTTAAATGAAAAATGTGCTGTTATCAAAGGGTTATGATAGTTTAAATAATTCCACATTTTTCTCAATATCATTTGTTGAAGAACAAAATCATTAGTTACAAAGATAAATATTACTGTTTTCAAATACATAGTATCTAAAAAGCACCACTCAAAAGGGATGAAGTCCCTTGGTTATAGAAAGCGTATACGCTTCCCGATTAATTGAAAACATTGTAAGTTCTATAGAACTTTTTATTAACATCAAAAACCGGTTTGCCTGCAACACTCGCGTTCCAAATCCCTTGCAAGACTGCTGCATACAAGGAGTTTAATTTGAAATAATTAGTTCTGAGATATTTATATGCTCACTTTTTTATTCACAGTGATAATCCCAGCCAAAATGTGACGTAACTGGTAGACAATGTATGTATGGATTTCTGTCTGTGGGCACAAATAAAATCACTAACATTCCCACATCAAAATCCTATTGAAGAGAATGCAAGCGTCAGAAGGTTTAGTAATTCACATATTTATAAATCCTGATTTTTAATATTTCGCTGAAGAGGCAGAATGGTCCAAGTGCTGTACAAAAGCATGCGCACATAGACCAATTTGCATCTTCAGCATCGACAAGCTCCTTAAGTGTGAATAGCTAAAGCACAAGGTAAACAACTGATAATGCTAAGACTATATCCCACTTGGCGACCCCCGTATTGTGTATGTACCTGATGTTGATTAATGGGACTTATCAATTCAGCTGAGGGGTTCGCAGACCTCACGATCAGTTCCAAGAACCGAACAAGCAACTTAAATTGTGTCTCCTGTGAACACTGAAATTCATACGAACGCGTACACAACACTCACAATTCCCAGTTTATCCAAACTTGTTGATCAACTCCATCCTGATCTAATGAATTAAGTACAATTTTAACTTTCTCATCAGGTCTGGCCTCATCAGTGATAACAACCAGTGATCTTAAAACAGTCCCTTTATATCTGTGCACGGGATCATGGCTCCATCTCATCTTAGAAACGTTTGCGCAAGACTAGGCACAATTTTAGCCACCATAATTTTTCTCACGGGCCTCACCTCTCCAACGCCGATATTGTTACTTTTTGTTTTGTATCGTTCTTTGGTATGGACTCTAGCAAAAGTTTCTCGCCCTGACTTACACTCCTTTGTGACAAAGCAAAACTCTCTATTTGCAGTGTATCCCCCCACAGTCCCTCACAATTCTCTGAATATCCTCGTTTTATTCATAGTCAAGGGAACACAAACGGCCGACAGAATTCGACAGCTCTTTAAGGAAAGAATCTTCACTCAAAGGGATCACAGAAATCGCTTAATTTATATGAGACTTCAACAATTCTGGACTAGTTTCCTGGGCTATGCTTTTTGGAAAACGGATGAGGATTTTACCTTGGATTTGCATATTAGGGAATATGATTACAAAGGGGAATTAGGCATTTCGTATCCATGTCAAGTAAACGACATTTTAAAATTATTTGGGAAGCTGGTAGCATCTCCTTGGGCCGAAAATCGTAGTCCGTGGGAGTTTCTAGTAGTTAATAATTTTATTGAGGAAGGATCCTTTGAGCCCAGCACATGCCTCATTGTAAAAATTAACCACGTACTATGTGATGGCTACAGTATTGTGAATTTGATGGAGCAGCTATTTAATATAAAAATGTCAATGCCCAGTATGCGGGCAAGTCAGAGGAAATTTACAGTTCTGGAAAAGCTTGGTTTGGTCTTCCGAATCCCGTACGATTTAGTTGATAGTTTAATACCAGTTATCTGCAGCAAGACTGTTTTTCGTAATAAATTATCCCAAGAAGTGATTTGCAGCCTCAGTACGCCCGTGCCTGTGAGTCTTATAAAGGACATTAAAACTTATTATAAAGTTGGTTATGCCGCCGTGCTACAATGTGCCATACAAAGAGTCATTGTCAGAGCACTAAACTCGGCCAAAATGTCGGTGCCAAAAAATTTGTTGTGCCAATATATTCTACCCGTTCCAAACCATCCTGGAGGTATTGTCTGTCATTCGTAAGTAAACAAGTTTAATTGCAGGGCGCTGTCGCTATAAGACATTTATATTTTAGTGTGTACAATTTCAAAGTAATTACTGTATAAAGTGTGACTGTTTTCTATATTATAGTAATGGCATAGCCCTAAAGTTCTCTTGCGAAGGATGCACCCCGGTCGATCGGTTGACTAAAATGGAGAAAGCATTAAAGGGACTTTTGAATTCTACGGCTACGATAGGGACGTTGTATGTCATGAGAGTCTATGCTCATTTCCCTATCCCTGTGAAGCGATATTTTTTCAGTGCCATGAGTTCTGTTGGATTGAGCTATGCAGTTTCAAATTTCCCGGTCACAACCTCTCAACAAATTTTCGACGGCATGGAACTAACGCAATTGGCGGCCTTTACAGATATGAGCATGTACAAAACGGGTGAGTGTGAAGCTGGTAAAATATCATCAGAAGCTTAACCAGGATTGGTACTGTTTAATTTGCTTATGGTATGGAACGCTGATAACATTGTGTATTGGTTTACAGGTATATCCATACTGACAGCAGGGACAAACAACAAGCAAGTATTTTGCTTTAGTACTGACAAGAACGTTTTTGGATCTGAAGAGATAGCCAGCAATTTAGGGCCTTTAATTCTTGAAGAAATACAAGATCTCGCTAGGGAAATGGTGTGAAGTTTGTCGTGTATACAATTCTGACAGATTGTGGTTGATCTGAAGCTTTATATTTTATATGCTCATTTTATTTAATCTATTTACATTCTAATAGGCTTTCGCCCATGGCCAACAAGTTTTTATATTAAGTGGCAGAAATAAACAGCGTCAGAACTCACTGTTGTTTACAGTAATTTTATTTTCTCAACAAAATACATTTGGCTTCTTTCACATAAATACTTTCCAGAATTCTCAAAAACATTTGAAGGGCTTCTCAGAATTAATTTGAAGTAAGGAGTCGGGTGTTTGTAATTTTCCCTGTAAGCACATTTTTGATTTTCCCTGCTGAATCATAAGTTCATTCAGAGAAGTCGTCAAGGATTTCAACCGTGTAATCGTTCAAAGCCAGACCGCCCATGAAATATTTTCCAGGGGACCGTATATTTACTAGCTTATATTTTTACATCACGTGGTGTCGTTCTCCCCTTAGTGACGTAGAACGTACTGCTATTTAAGTATGATTTTTTCTAAGTTCTTCGAAATGTCGGTGACTGTAAATGTCAAGCTTTTTATTTGCCTTCTCTTGGGGCTACATGTGGTTATAGTGAAGAGCTCGTTATAAAAAATGTAATTGCAAGTCAACAAAAATTGCATACAATCTGTATAGCTAAATTTGGCGTGCACTTCACCAAAATGCCAACAAGCATGTATGCGTCGGTATTTCTCAGAAAGTCACTTCCCAGATTTTCGAAGTAACTTTTTTTTGCTTGGGTAAATCCACTCAAGATAATATATCTTCGATTATTTCTTGGAATTTTAATCAAGCAAAATACAAAACTGGTCTCGTGAAGTAAAATTCCCACGTTGCTATTCAACGTGTAAAATTGTTTTTTATTGTTTCTGTCAATTGCAATAATTACTTTTGATTCCTGAACACGTGTAGTTCAATTATTATGCCCAATATATTATGTAAAAGTGGACATGACTAGTTTCTTGTTTTAATTTTATAGTTGTAAATATAGAGTTGAACATACATAGATGTTTGCATTGATTGTCTTCCTTGTGTATATGTATTGATTGAAGAGGATAGACATACAACAAAATTTCCTGGAATTTATAATATGTACAACTTAATTGAATCAAATACGATACAAGAAAACTGGCGCGAAAAAATATTACTATAGTTTAGTCGATGAAGAAAAAGTAGTTTTTCATTGCTTCTATTAATGGGTTGTTCCCCTGTCCATGCTATAAATAACATGTTCATATAATTACTGCAGATATGAAGTAGTTTATACATACGTCTATGCATAGCTCTTTCTCAAAACCTGAATAGAAGGGATTGCTGTTAGTGACTGCATCAAGAGGAAATATTGCATTGTTTTGCAGAACATGACTGAGATTGTATGCTTCAGGAAAAGTTTTCCCATCATCACAGAATATTCTTCCAAATACTGTAGCTCCTTCCAGGTTTTAAATTTTTTTAGTAATACGCAGAGTAATTCCGCCCGTTGGAGTGACTGTAAATGGCTACTGTAAATATTTATTTGATTCTTCTATGCGGGTTGTCCAATGTTCTTGCATCAACTATAAATTCAACGACAAACTTTACAAATTCTAATCAAATAAGTAACAATGAGATGTATTCAAAAGCCCAAGCGATTCTAAATAAAAGTGGAGTATTCCAGAATTTTTCACTGTCGGTAAGTATTACAGTTTCAAAAGTTTTTCTATATACACATTAACTATAGTTTCGGATAATCCTTAATAATTTGAATGTCGGTTATTGATTATTACTGAAATTAGGAAATCGAAAATTGGATGCATAATATTTCCACATGGACAGCTCCAAAAGCATTGGATGATTCTTTTCAATATTATTTGGCCGGCCACACAGATGAAAATTTACCTCGTAGGTTTCCATTTCCGTCATTACTTTTAACAGTCTTCGTCTTTTGTAAAACTTTTATTTAAATATTGCAAAATCCAGTAATTTTTCTTGTCACATTGCATTCTTTATTAGTGTGGGTTATTGAGATTGGAAAAGTAAAAATACGTCAAATAGTGACGGAAGGGGAGGCGGGGAAGGAATTCCTGGATAAATCCATGCAAAAATTGATCAAAAATGTCTTACAGAGGTAATTCACTTGAAAAATTATTACTTTTACAAAAAGTCAGTACAGTTGGATAGTAATTCAACAAATGGTGTCGGAAAATATTTGCCAAACGTTTTAACAATCAATGGTTAAAATGAAATTAATAACAATTCCTTATGTTCAGCATTTTGCGCAACAGTTCCGAGGAAGTGAGCGATTTTGTTGCCATAATGGATTTTGACGGTTATCGAATGTCCGAAAACATACACTTTCCAAGTAAAAACCATTATAACAATCTGTAAAGTATATGAAACAAAGTGAACAAACATAAAGGCGTATTTGTGTAAAATATTGTATTGTCATACATAATGTTGCAAACATAATGTCATTATTTGTCTGCAGCCATTTCTTATATGCAAAAATTGACCCAACGATACATCCACATTCTTGATGCTTGCCTGCAAAAGGCCGTTGTAATTAATGGTGAGGCTTCTCTGCGGAATAATTTATTCCTTAAATGTTTTGATTCTATCAGTTTTGTAGCAGAGATTTACATTTTGTGTATTTATAGCTAGTTATGCAGTGGAGGTGCTTATAAATAGCAATCGACCTATTCTGGGAAAACTCCTAGAAAAGGTTGACGTTTATGGGACCAATAAAAGAAAATGGCTACCAGTACTTCACAAGCAGTTCCCGGCAGATTCGCTTCCTCCTTGGTATGGCGGAGCCAAGAACTTCAAACCAATCAAAGCTTTTGGATAAATTCCGGGATATTAAACACCGCGAAATCTAAAATGTGGAATAAAAAGCTTGAAGTAAATTGTTTGAAAATATTTCGTGAGGTATATAATTATTTTAATGATTCCAAAAAAAAAAGAATTAGAGCTACAAATCTTCCTACGACGGAGCAACTTCTAAATTGATGTTTGATAATTTTCTATTTGCTAAATTAAACGTAATCAAATTCCAGCTTGCACGGGAAGAACATAATGATTTCTAACTGAATTCAGTGGTACTGTATCGTACTGTTCATAATGACAACAGCACTTTCTCAATATGAAATCAAAATGATACAATTATAATGATGAAATGTCCACTTATTCGTCTCGTTAAGCTGTCGTTATGAAATCAGCGATATCCTGGGCGTGCGGGACAATTATAACCAGATTATGAGCAACAGTCAATAAAACACTTTTTAGTCCACCTATGCAAGAATTTCCTTAAACAATAAATGCCTCAAGAGTATAACATCCCCATTTAAAATTATACAAAGAAATTACACTGGAGACAAGATATTGTAACTTAATAGCTATTTAAACTTCAAGGTTTGATTCATATAGAGCACGAATATATATATACATTAACTGTATTTGTATGCGTTTAACTAACTGAATTTCACTAATTATTAAATTCTAAAATAATGTCTAACAACACAGGGAGCATTGTGTTAGTGAGGCATAATTATTATACTCTTATACTCACGTGTAATTCTTCTAATTCTTATGTTGAAAATCTCAAAATCTCTTAATTTTGGTGGAAAATTCCATTAAATTATTAATGAATTACTTCTATATTAGGCTTCATTCACACTGGTCTAACAAATTGGCTTGGCATATTATGTTAATTTTTATAACAAACCTCACGTTTGACAACAAACTAACATGGATTGCACTGGTCTCGTAATCAGCCTAGGATTATTCATTTCATAATTTTTACGGAAAATGATAAGATTATGAGCGCAGTTCAATTTGATCCTGACTATTTCAGAGCCCTGTCCGAAATTTTTCATTGTTAAGATGCCTATAGGATGTCATAATGTCCGCATGCAAAAGACATGAACTGATTATAAATTTCGAGCATTAATTATGATATCATTATGATTTTCAGTGCTAGCTGGGATACTTATTCAGGTAAATAACATATGCCAATAAATAATAGTGATATTAATATAAATATGATTTAGCATAGTAAACCAAACGACACATGAAAACATTACTCCCGTGTAGTAGGACATATATAATACTATAACATACGTTTGAATATAATTGCCATCATGCTTACTAAATATACATTTATGAGCTCAAATTAATGCCTAGAATTTTCGCTGAAATAGGATTAGCACCCAACCAGAAATGCGGAAACATACAGCTACGACTTAAGTTTGCTGCTCACGTAAATTGCGCTTATTGTTAGTAACATGCATATACATAAATACCTATTTTATTATCCCAAAACAAATCGCACGTAAGGACTATACATTCACAGTCCATTGTGGGAACGGCGTGTACAATCAAATTAGCTTCATCTAATTACTTGTGAGAGACCTTGGGAACTCATTTATTCATTTACAATTTTAAATACATCAGGGAGTGTGTACTTGGCTTGCTGACACTGGAATGATTGTACATAAAGCATGATTTCACAATGCAACTTTGTGTTGTAGTTCATTCCAAGTTGAAATTCCAAGAAGCGCAAGGTACATGAACACGTTCCACAAGGGAACAAAACTTGACAATTTATAGAGTTGGTACAATCATAGAGAGAATTGTGGGGTGTACAGCTGTATTTTAGATTTTGCCAAGCCCCGCATGTACATACATACACAATACGTCTACAATAAATACCTACACTCGACCAGTGTGCTATAGTTTATTCCAGATGCAAACCGAGTGCGCATGCAATACTATGAAAATACATAAATATATTTATGTAGAACACAAGAGATAACTACAGTTTGAAGTATACTTCAAACTGTAGTTATCTCTTGTGTTCTGAATTAAAGTCTTGATTGAGTCGTCGGTCATGTTTTTCTCGGCAACTTTTTATTTTCGCCATTTTATTGTTTGTTTAAAACAATTTATCATTTTTCAAAAAATAATGAATCTAAATTTATAATAATACTTTGTGGCTATCTATTTCAATGTAGTATTTTTGGATTCAAAATTATACATCAGGACCATTAAAAAGCGAAATTTTATTGTGAAATCCGAAATTAGCAATGTCCATTTAGTGGAATGATCAACCACTGTTCTCTCTTCCCTCCACATAAACACATTTTCTCAAGGTCTTCAAGTTCACTTGATGTCAAACGCAATCTGACACTAAATTGATTTCTGAACTTTACAATTCTGAATTCAACCGAAGACATGGCGTGCCTGCTGTATGCGAAGTTTGTATGCATAGAAATGGGTTTGTAACGTTGTCTTTTATCTTAAGCTTTTATTAACTGGTTTGATATTAATTTATTGACAACATCAATAATGATTGTTTTTCTGAATACAATCATTTTAAAAAATTCAAGCAAATTTGCAGGCACAATACTATATTTATGAATTTCGATTTTTATTCAATCAGTTTTCGAAAATATCTACAATAGTACAGTAGTGCAAACTCGTATGTGGTCATATTTTTTGCATAGACCAGACATATGAAATAAAGTATAGACAAAAAACAAATCAAATACTATAACTGTGCTTTATAAAGTTATTGGCCCTCATTCCATTATTACTGTTTATGTTTGCACCTGATTTTTAATATCCTAAAGTGTTACATACAAATCTGCTAGTATTACATAATTTAAGTACATCAAGTACAGAATCAACTTCATCTTGTCAATGAATTGTATAATTTCCCCGTAATGAGCCACCTCGTTTGACTTAAGGTTTCCTGGTGTCTTCGAACCTCCAAAATTTAACAGCTGATATTATTTCAACAAAGCAAATACCAGTACACACAGCAGAGAGAAGTAAGTAAATTAAAAAAAATGTTTGAATGAAATTGGAATGCATGTGAAGTGCCTCAACAGCACGCGGTAAACTTTGCAGGTACTCCAAATCATACTTTGTCCTGTCTAATCGCTCGATCCTAGTTTTCACCCGTAAGAAAATCCCACTTTCTACCACATTTCTGAGAAACCCAAATAATTGATTTCCAATGACATTCGTGAATTCCCAACCCCACAAACCAGAAAGTAGAGAATCTTTTCCCATGAGAAAGGGCTTGCTCAGAACAGATCTTCGTCTGAACTTTGGAACTCCAAAATGTAGTATTTGACTTCGAAAATCCACTAAAGCCACATTATCGCATGTAGAGACGTCTTCGCTTGCGGATAAGTTTCCAGCAGGAAAAACAAACTGACTCATTACTTTCAAAACCAACGCTTTTTCTTCCGCGAAAAGCTTGTAAGCCAAGTAGCTATCTGCAAACATGGATTCTCGCACGTTGTAATTATACATAAACTTCTGCGCAATAAATCGTAGGCCAACAGATGTATAAGTCAACGTATCTAATGATAAAGACACCCGACACGTCAAGTTTTGACAAGGTTTCCTATAGTAACGGTAGGTTGATACCATGTCAAAATGTCTTGCGTAAGCTGCATTTATCGGAGAAATCAAATCAACCCCATCAAGGTCATTCCAGGTCTCCAGACCTTTCATAGGATTAGGAGCTGTCAGGTCAGAGGTGAGTATTCCTTTGTATGCGTTACTCAGAATGAGTGTCATGTAGAGCCAAATCGTTATGGTGAAATTGAACCACGTTGTGTTCGGGAGTTCCCTCTCTGAAAAATCCACGTTTTCAAATAAAGCCCGTATCGGTAAAATACAAATATTGAATCGTTCTGTCATTCTGAGATTAGAATGGCTTTGAATGATTACTCCGACGAGTGTAGCGAAAGCAATTATTAAAATCCAAACCGTTGTTTCGAAGGCTTTGGAGTAAATTGTGTAAGTGAGAGAGCTTCGAGTTTTATAACAGGACAGAAACGTAATTTCATCAAAAAATAGAGGCAAAAATAGCCCCTGGTGAGATAGGTAGACGCGGAATGTCACAGAGTTGTGTAGGACATCTTTAATTTGTTCACTTGGCAGTAAAGGAAAACTCGAATTTGAAAATTTGTCCCATACAATTGAAACTATAATGTGTTCATAATCTTCGACTAGCCACACTTTTCTCGTAAAAACGTTTTTTCCGGTTGTTTCCAAATACAGTAAAAGCTTTTTAATGCGAATCTCAGTATAACCGTCGTACAGAGTGAGCCCTAATACATTGTAACTTTGATGTCGGTTTAACCTCTCATGCATATCGTTTAAATGGTGACGAAATGTTTTGGCGCTAGTGATAGCTTCATTCCAGGGCAATTCAAAGACCTTTCCATAGAAAATGAAGCAATGCAAACAAACTGTGTACCACTTGTCAATTTTCAGCACTTCAGAAAACATCGATTTAAAATGTGGAGGTTTATAATGTTGGAGGCTCTCGTCTTTCATTGTAACAAAACTTAGCCAACTACAGTATGTGTTCACTTTCGAAGTATGCGGCATTTTTTGTAACGAAATGATGCACTGATTTAGATTTTCATTCCGCACTGCGATATTTATATAGAATTCGGAACGGATCCAAAACATTTGAAGGCTGTCATGCAGAGTGTTAAAGCAAGAACGCCGGATCGATGGAATATGGTGAATCAACAACAATGCTCTACAACCTGAACTTTTTTGAAGAAACTCTACATATCGCCTTCCTAATTTGTCAAATAAAAGTTGAGTGGTGTTGCCTGAATACAATGTTAGTAATGTCACCGGGTGTTGTAAAATGTTTAAATTCTCAATACAACCATGTGGGATGTACAGAAATTGAAAACAGTCCTGAAACACGTTCTGCCACATGACCAAATCAGAGAACCTGGACCAGCGTTCGCATTTCCTGGCATTAACATTCGGAAGGCAAGCAAAAATAAAATAATACACGGTAACCCCGACGTAGATTCTGACTGCCCACATTTTGTTCGGGTTAAGCAAACCGATCGTCTGTTGAACGGAACTTTTACTCGGTTAATTTTCACATTCTTACAATAGTATTACTAACTGTTTCTGCATCCTCACAATTCTATGCACTAAAAGTAAAAAGCACTAGTTTAAACCCAACTCAACTAGTAAAATCAATTCACTGCAGTTTCGTTAATATTATTAACACATTGATTATTTAAATACATACATGGCGATTGCTTGAGAATATTGTTTGTCCTTGTTACAGAAAAACATTACATCTTGCATTCGTGTTTGTCGTGTTTTCACAATCTTGTTGAAAAAATGGCATGGCTGCTTTCACTCTGCAGAAAACAGTAGGTTTTGAAAGCAATATGAAAGCTACTCGTACAAACACGAAACGAGCCCATGAAACCATTTAAAAGTCCTTCGCTTGAGCTATGCTAATTACAAAGCTATTTAAAGTTGAGTTCACGGTTTTACCTAATATCTAATCTAACCATTGAAATAAATACTGGAAATCGTAACTAACTCTATTTTAACTCTGAATCCATCTCTACAAAGGGTAATAAATTATTAGTAGGCAATATTAGTAGACTTTCCGAGATAAGGGGCAGGTGGGACATATGTTATTAGGTAAATAGGCTGTGCAAACATCCCTCCGCCACTTCTCCGCAATAAACACTTTATATAAACCTTCAAAACTTTGGAAAATCTTTCATATTGTGTTTACTGTCGTTTATTGTTATTTATTGTTTTTATAATCAGAAATTAAAGCATTCCTTTTGTCTTTAACAAAAATATTTAAAACCCGTGTCATATATTTTTCTCTTCCTAGCTCATAAATGCAAGCTTTGATATCAATGTAATCCAAGTAGTAGTGGTGATGGCTAACAATTTGCTGTTCACGCTACGGTAAGCGCATGTGGGTATTTTAAATGCTACCCTTTTAGTCATGATAAATTATTTAGATCCATTTACAATCCCATCAAATGCCTTGGATTCGCACTCATCGAATAGCTTACGGACCTCGTTTGCAAATATACAACCAAAAATGTTTTCGTTTAATACATCTGTTTAAAATATAAATTACCTGGTTAGCATTTACAGCTTCATAGTCAACATGCCGGTTTTGGTATTGACCTCACCTTTCCATAAGTTTCGAACGTTTTCAGCCTTTGCAGGACCGCACAACAAATCGGAAAAAACGAGTTGTATAGTATTCGCGTTTAAAGAATATGTAACGATCTGTTTCTCTTCCTCTCTGCATCTGTCGCTGTTTACATGTTTGAGGAGACATTCCTTGAATTCGGGCCATTGAGGACAGAATTCTCCAGTTTGGTTCTCATATTTTTTTTTAAATTAGCTTTATCTAACAATTTTTTAAAGCGCAGTTTCTTCAAATTTTCAAAGCACCACCGGCCCTAAGAAATTTCAAAATAATTGTAATAAAACCCTGACACAACAATTAATTTAAATCTCCTATATTAACTGTTGCAAATAAAATCCAAGCTCACTGTTCAATGGGAAATGTTACTCTGAACTGGAAGTTGTTGCAAACATTGGATCTTATATGATGCTGTCCACTCTGTTATTTACGCATATACTGAATACTCCAAATGCTTTTCAAAGGAAATTATTTATGACGCATATTCCCCTTTGCGTTGATAACGAAAAACTGAGTGGCAGGTTTGGCAGAGTAACAGTTTAAAGCTTCTGAGGTTGTTGTTGTTGAAGTTGGGGTTACTTAGTTGACCTCAAGTTGCAAGTATGGGATTTCCGATAGTACATCCTTATATGCGGCCAACAGTGGCAGTGTGAATTACAGCTACATATATATATAATTATATATATATACATATATTAACTGGTGCGTGGCTTCGGGTGATCCGCAACCGTGCAGATGCAGTTAGCTGTAATGAATTATAACTAATTTAGTAATATTACTGCTATGTCTATGTTTTACAGTGAAAAGTGCAGATTTTTTAAAAATTAAACAATTGGTAAAAATTTTATCCCAGCTAATTGTTCCAATAATATAAATTTACTATTTTGAAATATGCGGACGTACATATGTAAGTGGAAAATATATTTAATAATATATAAAATATATTTCCTCATTAAAATTCTAATGACCGGAAATGAATACACGTAATTCTAATTGGAAAGCTTGTTAAAAAGATTGCATTGTGTTTTCATAAAATACAAATGAATAACCTGTGCAGGGAAGACTCTGACAGATTCATTTCTTCATATTTGATACTATTTCTCCACACAGTGGCATGAGCTCTGGGTTCCTTTTTTAGGGGTGCAGTGAAACGAAGTTTCTACTTTAAAAGTTTTGCGCTAAAATACACCGTGCTAGTGACTTTTACTGCGATAATTAATTATTATGGCAGTAAACTACAGTCCCCGCGGATTACTATACTAGTGAAAAGCTCCAGTATATACATATATTATACGCTGTTGTCGAGTAGATTGAATGATTATAAAAGCTTAGTTAAATTATTGTAAATAATTTAAAAAATGTAATATTGTTTAATTTTAAATGAAAAAGTTATTAACTTTTATTTAAAAAGTTGAAATAATGTTACTTCAAGCCATATGATTATTACTATCAATGCTTTATAATGTAAGTCATGATTATGATTTTGACAGGAAAAACAGTGTGAACATGTAACAACTGTATTAGTAGCAGTGCGAGACAAGCTATGATCGATTACACATATTCGATACTGATAAGTCTTTTCACCGTGCTATTGTATCTATTGAGAAACAAGTGATAATTGCTAATTAAAGAAGTAAATAATTGTTTGTATACATGCTGAATTACTTCTTGCATTATTTTGTATAATTGTTGCTGAATATTAATTCAGCTGGTCCTTCATATTAAAGTGAACATTAGAGGAGCTTATCGAAGCCTAACATTTTGGTCTTCGAACCGGATCTAAGTTGACAGTAACCTTGAGATAAATTGCAAAGTTTTCGGAAGGATGTCGAGTCGAGGAGCTAGAGGAGCAAAACGTGGTACAGAGCGTCGAAGCGTACGTCAATGTGAACGAAGAGCTAGAGCGCAGGCTACCAAAATTTCTTTTGCTGAAAATTCTGGTGTTATCGATAGAGACATTTCTTTGGTGGAAAATTCTGTGGCAGCTTCTACTCCTATTGTGTCCAAACCTACAGCGTCAACCTCAGCAGCAGTGGTAAGAGCTTTCCGACCTAATATTTCGGGTACGTCTGAAATCCAAAATACGGTTCGAGATGTCGGAGCTGGTAATGACGCGGGTGATAATTCACATCGGAGTTCTCATCGAAGTTCCACTTCAAGCATTCGACGTCAAAAAAGGCTGGAACTGGAAATTGCAGCTGAGAAAAGAAAACTGGAGTTGGACGAGGAGGAGGCGCAATTGAAGTTGCAAGTTCTTGCGGCAAAGAGAAGACGTGAAGACACTATTACCAAGACGTTGCAGTTACTTGCAGACTGTAATAGCACATATACAGATACGAGTTTTTCAAGAGGAAATACTGAAAAAGCGAGGTCTGATGTTGAATCGTGGTTGGATAAAGCCGTTCAACAGAAATCAACAACAAAACAACAATCTGCCGAAAGAAATCGATGCACTGAGGATAAACCTATGTCCTCAGAGGAACAACCAAATTTACTGAAGAATTTCTTAGCCAGACAAACCGTCAGATGTAAGTTACCCCAATTCAGTGGTAATCCTCAAGACTGGTTGATGTTTATTTCACAATTTGAAAATACAACAAAATTATGTGGACTGGGAAATTCTGAAAACATGTCACGTTTGCAAGAAGCATTAAGAGGAAAAGCGCGAGAGGCTGTTGAATCCATATTAGGTTTCCCAGAAAACGTAGACATGGTCATCGAGACACTTCGCATGTCATTTGGAAGGAATGATCAGATTATCAAATCTCTTATTAACAAAGCAAAAATGACGTTACCACCAAAGGAAGGGAAGCCAGAAACAATCATTACATTTTATAATGCAATTAATAATATGGTTTCAACGATGCAGAGGATGAATTGTTCCGGACATCTCAACAACCCTTGTATGCTTGAAGAGTTATTGCAAAAGATGTCACCCCAAATGAAAACTTATTGGGCAATGTATGCACTCGAAAATAATTGTGAAAATAACCTCGTTTCATATGTCAAATGGTTGAAGAAATTGGCGATGGCACAGAGTTTACTACCAACAACTGAAGCAATCAACAATGAAAGTAGTAAGAAAAAGTCATCAGCAACCATTTTCAATACGGTTGATGAGGATGAGGACGGGAATGAAGAAATGAAGACATCAAGTAATAAAGATTTTGTATGTTTATTTTGTAAGAAACCAAAACATACAATCAATCGATGCAGAAAATTCAAGGCAGTAACAGTTGATGAAAGGTGGAAGTTTGTGAAGCAAAACAGATGCTGCATGCTTTGTTTAAGAGTTGGCCATATTGCAAGTAATTGTAAGGTGACAACGAAGTGTACACATGATGGTTGCGACAAAAGACATCACAAGTTGCTTCATAATATGAAAGTACCCAACGATGAAGCTGCTACTGTAAATACAGTAACTACGAGTCAGGCACTCCTCAAAATAGTTCCGGTAACTCTGAAGGGTGAACATGAAGAAGTTCATACGTATGCTTTATTGGACGAGGGTGCTACCGTTACATTGCTTGATGAAGATGTCGCAAATGAACTGAAACTAGATGGGCTTGCTATTACTTTCAGTGTAAAGGGAATTAATACTGTGGCAAAACAAGCGAGGAGTAAATTAGTAAATTTATCTCTAACAAATTCATCTACTACAGAAACATTTAAATTGAAAAATGTAAAGACAGTTACTAATTTGAATTTAACACCACAAACTGTTCGAATTAAGAAAAAGTGGACACATTTAGATAGTCTGAACATTCAAGTGTATCAAAATGCTACACCAAAGATTCTTATTGGTCAAGATCATGTTGATTTAATTGTCACTAGAGAATTAATAGAAGGCCCCACAAATGCACCTGTAGCATCTCGTACTAAACTTGGTTGGGTGTTACACGGCAATGTAAATTTTTGTAAAGATCTTACAGATCTAGTTGTTAACTATTGTACAGATTCTGAAAATGATATGTTACATGATCTTGTAAAAAGTTACTTTAAGCTTGAATCGCTTGAAGTACAGAATAAGCATGAGAACGCTAAATCTCGAGAAGATAAGTTAGCATTAAATATTATGGAAAATAGTTCAACTCGTGTCAATAATCGATGGATGACTGGTTTGCTTTGGCGAAACAAGGACGTTGTTCTTCCCGGAAGCAGAAGCCAAGCAGAAAGAAGATTACGACACATTGAAAAAAAGATGGACAATGATGCAGATTTCTCTAAGGCTTACTGTTCCAAGATTGATGATCACATTGCTAAAGGATATGTTCGTGAATTAACGTTTGCTGAAGCCAATATTGAAACGAATAAGACATGGTATCTACCACACTTTGCTGTTGTAAATCCAAATAAACCTGGGAAAATAAGAGTTGTTTGGGATGCTGCAGCAAAATCCAATGGAGTAAGTTTGAATAGTCAGTTACTTACTGGGCCGGACCTGTACAATTCTCTTCCTGGAGTTATATTCAAGTTTCGTCAGAGAGCTGTGGCGATTTCGGCGGATATTCAGGAGATGTTTTTGCAAATTAAGATTCTACCTGAAGATTGTCGAGCCCAGCGTTTTTTATGGCGGGGAGAAGATCGGAAGCAGAAACCAAAAGTATATGAGCTTTCTGTCATGATATTTGGTTCTGTGTGTTCACCATCTCAAGCTCAATACATAAAAAACTTAACTGCAAAAGAATTGGAAGCAGAATATCCTAAAGCAGCCGATGCAATCATCAACAGACATTACATGGACGATTATTTAGACAGTTTAGATACAGTTGAAGAAGCTAAAGCTCAAATCAAAGATGTAATTCATGTGCATAAGTCTGGTGGATTTAATATTCGTAATTGGATTTCAAGTCATCCACAAATACTTGCAAATATGGATCAAGACCTTGTAGCTGATGGTATGAAATGTATTAAGAGCGAAAGTCAGTATCCGGTAGAACGAGTTCTTGGTGTACAATGGGATCCAAATAGTGACACCTTTATTTTCGAAGTTAAGTTCCACAAGGTACCCCCTGAGATACTGTTACATGAGCGGATTCCGACTAAACGAGAAGTTCTAAAAGTCATCATGTCTATTTTCGATCCTCTCGGATTTATTTCGAACTACCACATCAAAGGCAAAATTTTATTGCAAGAGATCTGGAAAAGTGGAATTGGTTGGGACAACGAGATTGGTGACGATATATACATCAGATGGTGTTTGTGGCTGGATGAACTAAAACTGCTCATCAATATATCTGTACCAAGGTGGTATGGTTTTGGCTCCAGTTCTAAACTTCAACTTCACATATTTTGTGATGCAAGTTCAATGGCCTATGCTGCTGTTGGTTATTTAAGATGTGAAACGGTTGATGGCATTCGAGTTTCGTTCTTAATGTCAAAAACTAGAGTAGCACCTTTAAAGCCGATGACAATTCCTCGTTTGGAGTTGATGGCCGCAGTTACTGGGAGCAGGATGGGTGATTTCATCAAATACCATCATAATTTAAACATAGCCGAAACTTTCTTGTGGACCGATTCTCAAATTGTACTACGGTGGATTCGCTCTGATTCTAACCGGTACAAGACATTTGTAGCACAACGGCTTGGAGAAATTGATGAACTAACTGATGTAAAGCAATGGAATTGGGTATCAAGTAAAGACAATGTAGCTGATGAAGCAACTAGAAATGAGGCAGCTGTGGATTTAAGTAATTCTAGCAGATGGCTTAATGGACCTTCATTTCTAAAATTAAGTTCTGATGCGTGGCCAAAGGAACTCAAGTTGAAATCTAGAATCAATGCTGATGGAGTTAATGAGGTTTTAGAATTTGTACATTTGACTTCTGTATTAAGACCCTGTCTTCCTGATGTTTACAAGTTCTCATCAATGGTCAAGTTATTGCGAGCAACAGCATGGATGATGAGATTCATTTCCAGATGTAAGGGCAAGTCAAACAAGTCTAAAGTACTAAATCCTGATGAAATAATTTATGCTGAGAAGATTTGGTGGCAAAATGTTCAATGGGAGTGCTACAGCAAGGAAATGACGGCGTTGTCAAATAATAAATTAATACCTTCAACAAGCTCTCTTAGATTGTTATGCCCCAAGGTAGATGATGGTGTGATGCGATTAACATCCCGAACAAATAAAGGTGCCTGTAATCAAGTAAAACCTTTCTGACAATGAGTGGGTTCAACAAAACTTAACTATTGAGAATTTTGTTGGTTGTTTTTTCTCATCACTTGGATTTTTATTGGAAGGAGGTTGAAAATGCTGGAAGTCAACGCGACCTAAAATTTGCCCACAATGGGGAAACGTTAAATGACCCCTCCATTGGTCTATTGTATTCCATTTATGTATCGAAAAGTTTTACGGAGAAGTATGACTATGCTGGGAACGAACTAAAATTGCATTAAGTATAGTGGATTGTTTTCACTGTGGAAAAAATTACATGACGACCATTAAGAAGCGAAATGTTAATGTGAAATCCGAAATTAGCAATGCCCATTTGGTACGGAATGATCAACCAGTGTTCTCTCACCCCTCCACATAAACACATTTCTCAAGGTCTTTAAGTTCACTTGATTTCAAACGCAATCTGACGCTAAATTGATTTCTGAACTTTACAATTCTGAATTCAACCGAAGACATGGCGTGCCCGCTGTAGGTGAAGTTTGTAAGCATAGAAATGGGTTTGTAACGTTGTATTTTATCTTAAGCTTTTATTAACTGGTTTGCTATTAAATTATTGACAACATCAATACTAATTGTTTATCTGAATACAATCATTTTAAAAAATTCAAGCAAATTTGCTACCACAATACTATATCTATGCATTTCGATTTTTATTCAATCAGTTTTCGAAAACAAAATAGTACAGTAGTGTAAACTCGTATGTGGTCATATTTTTTGCATAGACCAGACATGACATATGAACTAGAGTATAGACAAAAAATAAATCAAATGGTATGACTGTGCTTTATAAAGTTATTGGCCCTCATTC
Source organism: Allacma fusca (assembly GCA_947179485.1). Classification (NCBI taxonomy): domain Eukaryota; kingdom Metazoa; phylum Arthropoda; class Collembola; order Symphypleona; family Sminthuridae; genus Allacma; species Allacma fusca. Next base: position 81,433,284 of record OX359245.1, on the reverse strand, counting down.
CATTATTAATGTTTATGTTTGCACCTAATTTTAAATATCCTAAAGTGTTACATACAAATCTGCTAGTATTACATAATTTAAGTACATCAAGTACAGAATCAACTTCATCTTGTCAATGAATTGTATAATTTCCCCGTAATGAGCCACCTCGTTTGACTTAAGGTTTCCTGGTGTCTTCGAACCTCCAAAATTTAACAGCTGATATTATTTCAACTAAGCAAATACCAGTACACACAGCAGAGAGAAGTAAGTAAATTAAAAAAAATGTTTGAATGAAATTGGAATGCATGTGAAGTGCCTCAACAGCACGCGGTAAACTTTGCAGGTACTCCAAATCATACTTTGCCCTGTCTAATCGCTCGATCCTAGCTTTCACCTGTAAGAAAATCCCACTCTTTACCACATTTCTGAGAAACCCAAATAATTGGTTTCCAATGACATTCGTGAATTCCCAACCCCACAGACCAGAAAATAGAGATTCTTTTCCCATGAGAAAGGGCTTGCTCAGAACAGATCTCCGTCTGAACTTTGGAACTCCAAAATGTAGTATTTGACTTCGAAAATCAACTAAAGCCACATTGTCGCATGTAGAGACGTCTTCGCTTGCGGATAAGTTTCCAGCAGGAAAAACAAACTGATCAATTACTTTCAAAACCAACGCTTTTTCTTCCGCGAAAAGCTTGTAATCCAAGTAGCTATCTGCAAACAAGGATTCTCGCACGTTGTAATTATACATAAACTTCTGCGCAATAAATCGTAGGCCCACAGATGTATAAGTCATCATAGCTAAATTGGAAGAAACCCGGCATGTCAAGTTTTGACAAGGTTTCCTAAAGTAACGGTAGGTTGATACCATGTCAAAATGTCTTGCGTAAGCTGCATTTATCGGAGAAATCAAATCAACCCCATCAAGGTCATTCCAGGTCTCCAGACCTTTCATTGGATTTGGAGCTGTCAGGTCAGAGGTGAGTATACCTTTGTATGCGTTACTCAGAATGAGTGTCATGTAGAGCCAAATCGTTATGGTGAAATTGAACCACGTTGTGTTCGGGAGTTCCCTCTCTGAAAAATCGACGTTTTCCAATAAAGCCCGTATCGGTAAAATAAAAATATTGAATCGTTCTGTCATTCCGAGGTTAGAATGGCTTTGAATGAATACTCCGACTAGTGTGGCGAAAGCAATTATTAAAATCCAAACCGTTGTTTCGAAGGCTTTGGAGTAAATTGTGTAAGTGAGAGAGCTTCGAGTTTTATAACAGGACAGAAACGTAATTTCATCAAAAAATAGTGGCAAAAATAGCCCCTGGTGAGATAGGTAGACGCGGAATTTCACAGAATTGTGCAGGACATCTTTAATTTGTTCACTTGGCAATAAAGGAAAACTCGAATTTGAAAATTTGTCCCATACAATTGAAACTATAATGTGTTCATAATCTTCGACTAGCCACACTTTTCTCGTAAAAACGTTTTTCCCGGTTGTTTCCATATACAGTAAAAGCTTTCTCATGTGAAACTCAGTATAGCCGTCGTACAGAGTGAGTCCTAATACTCTGTAACTTTGATGTCGGTTTAACTTCTCATGCATATCGTTTAAATGGTGACGAAATGTTTTGGCGCCAGTGATATCTTCAATCCAGGGCAATTCAAAGACCTTTCCATAGAAAATGAAGCAATGCAAACAGACTGTGTACCACTTGTCAATTTTCATCACTTCAGAAAACGTCGATTTAAAATGTGGAGGTTTATAATGTTGGAGGATCTCGTCTTTAATTGTAACAAAACTTAGCCAACTAAAGTATGTTTTCATTTTCGGAGTATCTGGCATTTTTTGTAACGAAACGATGCACTGATTTAGATTTTCATTTCGCACTGCGATATTTATATACAATTCGGAACGGATCCAAAACATTTGAAGACTGTCATGCAGAGTGTTAAAGCAAGAACGCCGGATCGATGGAATATGGTGAATCAACAACAAGGCTCTACAACCTGAACTTTTTTGAAGAAACTCTACATATCGCCTCCCTAATTTATGAAATAAATTTAAAGTGGTGTTGCCTGAATACAATGTTAGTAATGTCACCGGGTGCTGTAAAACGTTTAAATTCTCAATACAACCATGTGGGATATACAGAAATTGAAAACAGTCCTGAAACACGTTCTGCCATATGACCAAATCAGAGAACCTGGACCAGCGTTCGCATTTCCTGGCATTAACATTCGGAAGGAAAGCAACAATAAAATAATACACGGTAACCCCGATGTAGAATCTGACTGCCCACATTTTGTTCGGGTTATGCAAAACGGTCGTCTGTTGAACGGAACTTTTATTAGGTTAATTTTCAAATTCTTACAATAGTATTACTAACTGTTTCTGTATCCTCACAATTCCATGTACTAAAAGTAAAAAGCACTCGTTTAAACCAAACTCAACTAGTAAAATCAATTCATTGTAGTTTCGTTAATATTATTACGCATTGATTATTTATATACATGACAATTGCGTGAGAGTATTGTTTGTCCTTGTTACAGAAAAACTTTACATCTTGCGTTCGTGTTTGTCGTGTTTTCACAATCTTGTTGAAATAATGGCTTGGCTGCTTTCCCTCTGCAGAACACAGTAGGTTTTAAAAAACAATATGAAAGCTACTCGTACAAACATGAAACGAGCCCATAAAACCATTTAAAAGTCCTTTGCTTGAGCTATGCTAATTACAAAGCTATTTAAAGTTGAGTTCACGGTTTTACCTAATATCTAATCTAACCATTGAAATAAATACTGGAAATCGTAATTAACTCTATTTTAACTCTGAATCCCTCTCTATAAATGGTAATAAATTATTAGTAGACAATATTAGTAGACTTTCCGAGATAAGGGACAGGTGGGACAAATGTTATTAGGTAAATTTGCTGTGCAAATATCCCTCCGACACTTCTCTGCAATAAACATTTTGTATAAACCTTCAAAATCTTGGAAAATCTTTCATAATATGTTTACTGTCGTTTATTGTTATTTATTTATTTTCATGAGCAGAAATTAATGCATTACTTTTGTTTTTAACAAAAATATTTAATACCCGTGTCACATATTTTTCTCGTCCTAGTTCATAAATGCCAGCTTTGATATCAATGTAATCCAAATAGTAGTGGTGATGGAACCCAGTCGAGGAGAATTTTTGCATGACAAGATGTATCTATCCATTGTCTAAAGTTAAATGAGTAGCCGAAAAGTGGGATTAACGTTTTCAGGAACAGGATAAAATTGTACTAACAATTTGCGGTTCACGCTACGGTAAGCTCATGTGGGTATTTTAAATGCTACCCTTTTAGTCGTGATAAATTATTTAGATCCATTTACAATCCCATCAAGTGCCTTGAATTTGCACTCATCGAATAGCTTGCGGACATTTTTGGCAAATATACAGCCGAAAAGGTTTTTGTATAATATATACATCTGTTTGAAATATAAATTAATTGGTTAGCATTTACAACTTCGTAGTAGGCAGTCAGCACATACCGGATGTGGTATTGACCTCACCTTTCCATAAGTTTCGAACGTTTTCAGCCGCTGTTCATGTCGCTGTTTACATGTTCTAAGAGACATTCCTTGAATTGGAGCCATTGAGGACAGAATTCTCCAGTCTGGTTCTCATAATTTTTTTTAGAATTAGCTTTATCCAACAATTTTTTAAAGCTGTTTAAAGCGAAGTTCCTTCAAATTTTCAAAGCACCACCGGCCCTAAAAAATTTCAAAATAATTGTAATAAAACCCTGTCCAAACATATTTAATTTAAATCTCCAGTAGGAATTGTTGCAAATAAAATTCAAGCTCACTGTTCAATGGGAAATGTTACTCTGAACTGGAAGTTGTTGCAAACATTGGAACTTATAGGATGCTGTCCACTCTGTTATTTACGCATATACTGATTACTCCGAATGCTATTCAAAGGAAATTATTTATGACGCATATTCCCCTTTGCGTTGATAACGAAAAATTGAGTGACAGGTTTGGCGGAGATACAGTTTAAAGCTTCAGGATTACCCCTTATTTGCGTATATATATGCAAGCAGTGGATGTGTTCTTACTTAAGAGTATCCATTGTGATGGTCTCCGTGAGAGCGTAGTTTTCTGGTTTCTACATACTTCCATTCTAATTGTAATTCAATAATTTAAAATAGTGAGTCATCCTGCAAAAGAATAATATTATAAGATTGTACATGTAAAAGACATTCTCACTTCTCTGTCTGCTTCAGTCAAAAATTGTATCCTGGACATAGAAACGACATATGCAAATGTATGATAATGTGGAACAGGCAGGAGGTTTTATAAAAAAATTATACCAACAATTTTTTTTGCCGTTTGCGTGATGACAAGCATATATTTAGAGTGGTGCTCAACTGAAACTATATTTAACAAACGTGAAGTTTTAAATTTTTTTTTACAGGTTAAGCATTTAAGCTGGGTCGCCTGTGATGAGATATCATTTAATGCAAGTCACAGCTGGTATTAAGATAACTGAACAGCAGAAGTACAGTACTGCTATATTACTTCATTGCAGTGGGAGGGTTTCCATTATTCATATTGTTACTTCGACTTTAACAACACCAGTAGTTATTGCAATGTTACGTTAGTATTCTGCATTGACCAGTTCCAGCTTATAAGTATTAACTTGTATATGTTAGACTTACAATTAGTGCAGCAGCATTCAAGAGTATCTTCAAAATTAAATAATTGTAATAATTAAACCAACTCAAAATATTAGGAAAACACTCTCCAGGTATAAATTTAGAAATGTTGAAGTTTTAATCCCAATTTTATACCTGGCTTTATACTATACTTGACTTTTATAACTACAAACGTAATAAAGAAAATTCGCACGTCCCAAGGTACCCCGAAACTTACATAGCCAGTCTATGTTTTACAGTGAAAAGTGCGGATTTCTTTTAAATTAAACAATTGGTAAAAATTTTATACCACAAAATTTTTCCAATCATAGAAATTTAGTACTTTGAAATATGCGGACATACCAGGGGTCGGATTTTTGTAAATCTCCCTGGAAGATTATTTCTGAATTTCCCTGCTGAATCAAATTTCCCTGCCGGGAGGTCTCAACAATTTCAAAAATCCCTGTTGGCAAAAATAATTTCCCTGTAAGTCGTCAAATCCCTTTCAAATAAGGTCAAACAATCTAAAATTCCCTGTTTGCCTAACAAATTTCCCTGAAACACGTCAACAAACGTGAGAATCCCTGCCAAAAAAAAGATCAACGAACTTTAAAACCCCTGTTCCCAAAATATAATCCCTACCCTTTGAGATTTTCCCTGCAGGAAATATTTTTTCCCTGGCAGAAATATGTTTTTCCTGGGAAGAATTTTCCCGTCTTCCCACAAAAATCCGAGCCCTGGGACATACATAAGTAAGTGGAAAAAATATTTCCTAATATATGAAATATGTATATTTCATCCTTAAAATTCTGATGACCGGAAATGAATACACGTAATTCTAATTGGAAAGCTTGTTAAAAAGATTGCGTTGGGTTTTCATAAAGTACAAATGAATAAATACCCTGTGCAGGGAAGACTCTGGCAGTTTCATTTCTTCATTATTGATACTATTTCTCCACACAGTGGCATGAGCTCTGGGTTCCTTTTTTAGGGGTGACGTGAAACGAAGTTTCTACTTTAAGTAAAAGTGTGCGCTAAAGTACACCGTGCTAGTGACTTTTACCGTGCTAATTAATTACTATGGCAGTAAACTACAGTCCCCGTGTATTACAGTGCTAGTGAAAAGCTCCAGTATATGCATATATTATACGTATGTATACGTACGTAAAATGTTTCAGTGTATGTGACGAAACTATCAGTACTGTATTATATGAGAAGAGCCAGTGCTAGTGTACTCAAAGTGTGTTTACTTGCAAATGCTTTTGAAGTTTTAGTGAAAACAAACTCTAACTTTGGAAAAATTTATAAATTTAGAACAAAAATTTCTGAAATTCCAGAAATTGTTTTAGACAGGCCAGGCAGTTTTTTTGCTTCGGCCAAAGGTTCAAAAATTACGGGGAAATTTAGCAATATCTAGTCTTTTATAAGTTTCAAATACCTGGTCCGTTGTTCAATTAACATAAAGAGGCGAGTCAACTCATATTATACTTACTATTTGTTTATTTTATCCCCGACTATTTTAATCAACTGCAAATAACTTTTCTCTGAATGAATTTATAAAAACGAAAGTCAAAAATACAATTTTCAGAATTATACTAAACCAAATGCAATTATTACAAGATCACCGCAGATTCATACCCGACGGGTAGAAATACAGTTATTACAGAAGAACTAAATTTCGGAGGAAATCCAAATTATTAGCGCATCAATTCCAAAACGCTCTTTGTGCATCTAGAATCGCTCGACTTATTTCATCCCACACCTGAACCAATTTGACTTCCTTCACGTAATTTCATTGGCACATTTTCTCACCCCCAGTTTCATGCAGTCGGAATACAAACCCAGGTTCCTGCGTTTAAAAATTTTCACTCGATTGAAAAAAAACTTTTATTAACTACTTTATTAACTACAAGAGATCCGCATCCCACATTTCAAAAGCTTTAATTTTATTACGTTGGATAGCTTGAAAACGGCCAAAATGGGTTTCGGGCGTTACATTATCCCCTTTGATGTCTTCATTTGGGGCTGTACACTCCCAAGTAGTGTTTCTGTTCGGTATCGGGAATTCCCGAGGTTCCGGTTCGGTTTCGGTTCCGGTACGGTTTCGGGTCAACGTTTTAAAGAACCGTTACATTTCGGTCCGGTTTCGGGTCATCGGTTTATGAACCGTCAAATTTCGGTCCGGTTTCGGGTACAAAAATCAAAACCGAGAGTTTTCGGGAATGGTTTGTTAAAGCTGCCGTTTTGTATGAAAACGCGAAACTTGCATTTGGCCAGCATTTGTCAACTATCATTTGAAAAGGCGATACAATTTTGGCTTCCATAAAAATGAATCATATACATTTTCTGACTGTTCGGAAAGGAACCTGAACCGGTTCGGGAACCGCTTTTATTTTCCGGATCGGTTCCGGGAAGCCAAAAATGTCCCGGACTCGAAAATACCGGTTCCGGTTTTGGGAACAGAATTGGGATTTTTTTCGGTTCGGGAAAACGAGTCGGGTCGAGTCCATGTTTTGGTACCGTTCAGAAACACTACTCCCAAGCATTTTGTTTATTACAATTCTGGTATATCCTTTGGGTTCAGAGAAACAGAATTTAATCTCCGCGGCCTTGTCTGTATTGGGGCACTTGCTGGAACAGGATTCCAAATTTCCCCAGGGTAGTCGCAGCAATAGCATTACAGGGCCGAAGAGGAATTTAATACCGATTTGGCTCTTTTCTGGAATCATCCTTTCCAATGGCTACAAAGGCGTCCTCAATATGGTATATGTTGCCGACAATGAAATTTCTATGAAAGTGGAAATATCTTCATGAGATGAGTAACTTTAGGCTGTACCTACCTCTGGCCTTAAATGTCGATTCATTCGTTTATTGAACCAACAAATCTTTGTCTAAAATTCGGTGGGCCATCTTCTGGCGGTTTGATTTATGGGGATACAGTATTTGACATAATTCTTTGTCCAAACAATTCAAGATTATAACACCCAAAACAGTTTCGTTGTTTACATCCGGAAAACCTTTCTGACAATGAGTGGGTTCAACAAAACTTAACTATTGAGAATTTTGTTGGTTGTTTTTTCTCATCACTTGGATTTTTATTGGAAGGAGGTTGAAAATGCTGGAAGTCAACGCGACCTAAACTTTGCCCACAATGGGGAAACGTTAAATGACCCCTCCATTGGTCTATTGTATTCCATTTATGTATCGAAAAGTTTTACGGAGAAGTATGACTATGCTGGGAACGAACTAAAATTGCATTAAGTATAGTGGATTGTTTTCACTGTGGAAAAAATTACATGAGGACCATTAAGAAGCGAAATGTTAATGTGAAATCCGAAATTAGCAATGCCCATTTGGTATGGAATGATCAACCAGTGTTCTCTCACCCCTCCACATAAACACATTTCTCAAGGTCTTTAAGTTCACTTGATTTCAAACGCAATCTGACGCTAAATTGATTTCTGAACTTTACAATTCTGAATTCAACCGAAGACATGGCGTGCCCGCTGTAGGTGAAGTTTGTAAGCATAGAAATGGGTTTGTAACGTTGTATTTTATCTTAAGCTTTTATTAACTGGTTTGCTATTAAATTATTGACAACATCAATACTAATTGTTTATCTGAATACAATCATTTTAAAAAATTCAAGCAAATTTGCTACCACAATACTATATCTATGCATTTCGATTTTTATTCAATCAGTTTTCGAAGACAAAATAGTACAGTTGTGTAAACTCGTATGTGGTCATATTTTTTGCATAGACCAGACATGACATATGAACTAGAGTATAGACAAAAAATAAATCAAATGGTATGACTGTGCTTTATAAAGTTATTGGCCCTCATTCCATTATTAATGTTTATGTTTGCACCTAATTTTAAATATCCTAAAGTGTTACATACAAATCTGCTAGTATTACATAATTTAAGTACATCAAGTACAGAATCAACTTCATCTTGTCAATGAATTGTATAATTTCCCCGTAATGAGCCACCTCGTTTGACTTAAGGTTTCCTGGTGTCTTCGAACCTCCAAAATTTAACAGCTGATATTATTTCAACTAAGCAAATACCAGTACACACAGCAGAGAGAAGTAAGTAAATTAAAAAAAATGTTTGAATGAAATTGGAATGCATGTGAAGTGCCTCAACAGCACGCGGTAAACTTTGCAGGTACTCCAAATCATACTTTGCCCTGTCTAATCGCTCGATCCTAGCTTTCACCTGTAAGAAAATCCCACTCTTTACCACATTTCTGAGAAACCCAAATAATTGGTTTCCAATGACATTCGTGAATTCCCAACCCCACAGACCAGAAAATAGAGATTCTTTTCCCATGAGAAAGGGCTTGCTCAGAACAGATCTCCGTCTGAACTTTGGAACTCCAAAATGTAGTATTTGACTTCGAAAATCAACTAAAGCCACATTGTCGCATGTAGAGACGTCTTCGCTTGCGGATAAGTTTCCAGCAGGAAAAACAAACTGATCAATTACTTTCAAAACCAACGCTTTTTCTTCCGCGAAAAGCTTGTAATCCAAGTAGCTATCTGCAAACAAGGATTCTCGCACGTTGTAATTATACATAAACTTCTGCGCAATAAATCGTAGGCCCACAGATGTATAAGTCATCATAGCTAAATTGGAAGAAACCCGGCATGTCAAGTTTTGACAAGGTTTCCTAAAGTAACGGTAGGTTGATACCATGTCAAAATGTCTTGCGTAAGCTGCATTTATCGGAGAAATCAAATCAACCCCATCAAGGTCATTCCAGGTCTCCAGACCTTTCATTGGATTTGGAGCTGTCAGGTCAGAGGTGAGTATACCTTTGTATGCGTTACTCAGAATGAGTGTCATGTAGAGCCAAATCGTTATGGTGAAATTGAACCACGTTGTGTTCGGGAGTTCCCTCTCTGAAAAATCGACGTTTTCCAATAAAGCCCGTATCGGTAAAATAAAAATATTGAATCGTTCTGTCATTCCGAGGTTAGAATGGCTTTGAATGAATACTCCGACTAGTGTGGCGAAAGCAATTATTAAAATCCAAACCGTTGTTTCGAAGGCTTTGGAGTAAATTGTGTAAGTGAGAGAGCTTCGAGTTTTATAACAGGACAGAAACGTAATTTCATCAAAAAATAGTGGCAAAAATAGCCCCTGGTGAGATAGGTAGACGCGGAATTTCACAGAATTGTGCAGGACATCTTTAATTTGTTCACTTGGCAATAAAGGAAAACTCGAATTTGAAAATTTGTCCCATACAATTGAAACTATAATGTGTTCATAATCTTCGACTAGCCACACTTTTCTCGTAAAAACGTTTTTCCCGGTTGTTTCCATATACAGTAAAAGCTTTCTCATGTGAAACTCAGTATAGCCGTCGTACAGAGTGAGTCCTAATACTCTGTAACTTTGATGTCGGTTTAACTTCTCATGCATATCGTTTAAATGGTGACGAAATGTTTTGGCGCCAGTGATATCTTCAATCCAGGGCAATTCAAAGACCTTTCCATAGAAAATGAAGCAATGCAAACAGACTGTGTACCACTTGTCAATTTTCATCACTTCAGAAAACGTCGATTTAAAATGTGGAGGTTTATAATGTTGGAGGATCTCGTCTTTAATTGTAACAAAACTTAGCCAACTAAAGTATGTTTTCATTTTCGGAGTATCTGGCATTTTTTGTAACGAAACGATGCACTGATTTAGATTTTCATTTCGCACTGCGATATTTATATACAATTCGGAACGGATCCAAAACATTTGAAGACTGTCATGCAGAGTGTTAAAGCAAGAACGCCGGATCGATGGAATATGGTGAATCAACAACAAGGCTCTACAACCTGAACTTTTTTGAAGAAACTCTACATATCGCCTCCCTAATTTATGAAATAAATTTAAAGTGGTGTTGCCTGAATACAATGTTAGTAATGTCACCGGGTGCTGTAAAACGTTTAAATTCTCAATACAACCATGTGGGATATACAGAAATTGAAAACAGTCCTGAAACACGTTCTGCCATATGACCAAATCAGAGAACCTGGACCAGCGTTCGCATTTCCTGGCATTAACATTCGGAAGGAAAGCAACAATAAAATAATACACGGTAACCCCGATGTAGAATCTGACTGCCCACATTTTGTTCGGGTTATGCAAAACGGTCGTCTGTTGAACGGAACTTTTATTAGGTTAATTTTCAAATTCTTACAATAGTATTACTAACTGTTTCTGTATCCTCACAATTCCATGTACTAAAAGTAAAAAGCACTCGTTTAAACCAAACTCAACTAGTAAAATCAATTCATTGTAGTTTCGTTAATATTATTACGCATTGATTATTTATATACATGACAATTGCGTGAGAGTATTGTTTGTCCTTGTTACAGAAAAACTTTACATCTTGCGTTCGTGTTTGTCGTGTTTTCACAATCTTGTTGAAATAATGGCTTGGCTGCTTTCCCTCTGCAGAACACAGTAGGTTTTAAAAAACAATATGAAAGCTACTCGTACAAACATGAAACGAGCCCATAAAACCATTTAAAAGTCCTTTGCTTGAGCTATGCTAATTACAAAGCTATTTAAAGTTGAGTTCACGGTTTTACCTAATATCTAATCTAACCATTGAAATAAATACTGGAAATCGTAATTAACTCTATTTTAACTCTGAATCCCTCTCTATAAATGGTAATAAATTATTAGTAGACAATATTAGTAGACTTTCCGAGATAAGGGACAGGTGGGACAAATGTTATTAGGTAAATTTGCTGTGCAAATATCCCTCCGACACTTCTCTGCAATAAACATTTTGTATAAACCTTCAAAATCTTGGAAAATCTTTCATAATATGTTTACTGTCGTTTATTGTTATTTATTTATTTTCATGAGCAGAAATTAATGCATTACTTTTGTTTTTAACAAAAATATTTAATACCCGTGTCACATATTTTTCTCGTCCTAGTTCATAAATGCCAGCTTTGATATCAATGTAATCCAAATAGTAGTGGTGATGGAACCCAGTCGAGGAGAATTTTTGCATGACAAGATGTATCTATCCATTGTCTAAAGTTAAATGAGTAGCCGAAAAGTGGGATTAACGTTTTCAGGAACAGGATAAAATTGTACTAACAATTTGCGGTTCACGCTACGGTAAGCTCATGTGGGTATTTTAAATGCTACCCTTTTAGTCGTGATAAATTATTTAGATCCATTTACAATCCCATCAAGTGCCTTGAATTTGCACTCATCGAATAGCTTGCGGACATTTTTGGCAAATATACAGCCGAAAAGGTTTTTGTATAATATATACATCTGTTTGAAATATAAATTAATTGGTTAGCATTTACAACTTCGTAGTAGGCAGTCAGCACATACCGGATGTGGTATTGACCTCACCTTTCCATAAGTTTCGAACGTTTTCAGCCGCTGTTCATGTCGCTGTTTACATGTTCTAAGAGACATTCCTTGAATTGGAGCCATTGAGGACAGAATTCTCCAGTCTGGTTCTCATAATTTTTTTTAGAATTAGCTTTATCCAACAATTTTTTAAAGCTGTTTAAAGCGAAGTTCCTTCAAATTTTCAAAGCACCACCGGCCCTAAAAAATTTCAAAATAATTGTAATAAAACCCTGTCCAAACATATTTAATTTAAATCTCCAGTAGGAATTGTTGCAAATAAAATTCAAGCTCACTGTTCAATGGGAAATGTTACTCTGAACTGGAAGTTGTTGCAAACATTGGAACTTATAGGATGCTGTCCACTCTGTTATTTACGCATATACTGATTACTCCGAATGCTATTCAAAGGAAATTATTTATGACGCATATTCCCCTTTGCGTTGATAACGAAAAATTGAGTGACAAGTTTGGCGGAGATACAGTTTAAAGCTTCAGGATTAACCCTTATTTGCGTATATATATATGCAAGCAGTGGATGCGTTCTTACTTAAGAGTATCCATTGTGATGGTCTCCGTGAGAGCGTAGTTTTCTGGTTTCTACATACTTCCATTCTAATTGTAATTCAACAATTTAAAATAGTGAGTCATCCTGCAAAAGAATAATATTATAAGATTGTACATGTAAAAGACATTCTCACTTCTCTGTCTGCTTCAGTCAAAAATTGTATCCTGGACATAGAAACGACATATGCAAATGTATGATAATGTGGAACAGGCAGGAGGTTTTATAAAAAAATTATACCAACAATTTTTTTTGCCGTTTGAGTGATGACAAGCATATATTTAGAGTGGTGCTCAACTGAAACTCTATTTAACAAACGTGAAGTTTTAAATTTTTTTTTACAGGTTAAGCATTTAAGCTGCGTCACCTATGATGAGATCATTTAATGCAAGTCACAGCTGGTATTAAGATAACTGAACAGCGGAAGTACAGTACTGCTATATTACTTCATTGCAGTGCGAGGGTTTCCATTATTCATATTGTTACTTCGACTTTAACAACACCAGTAGTTATTGCAATGGTACGTTAGTATTCTGCATTGACCAGTTCCAGCTTATAAGTAATTATTAACTTGTATATGTTAGACTTACAATTAGTGCAGCAGCATTCAAGAGTATATCTTCAAAATTAAATAATTGTAATAATTAAACCAACTCAAAATATTAGGAAAACACTCTCCAGGTATAAATTTAGAAATGTTGAAGTTTTAATCCCAATTTTATACCTGGCTTTATACTATACTTGACTTTTATAACTACAAACGTAATAAAGAAAATTCGCACGTCCCAAGGTACCCCGAAACTTACATAGCCAGTCTATGTTTTACAGTGAAAAGTGCGGATTTCTTTTAAATTAAACAATTGGTAAAAATTTTATACCACAAAATTTTTCCAATCATAGAAATTTAGTACTTTGAAATATGCGGACATACCAGGGGTCGGATTTTTGTAAATCTCCCTGGAAGATTATTTCTGAATTTCCCTGCTGAATCAAATTTCCCTGCCGGGAGGTCTCAACAATTTCAAAAATCCCTGTTGGCAAAAATAATTTCCCTGTAAGTCGTCAAATCCCTTTCAAATAAGGTCAACCAATCTAAAAATCCCTGTTTGTCTAACAAATTTCCCTGAAACACGTCAACAAACGTGAAAATCCCTGCCAAAAAAAAGATCAACGAACTTTAAAATCCCTGTTCCCAAAATATAATCCCTACCCTTTGAGATTTTCCCTGCAGGAAATATTTTTTCCCTGGCAGAAATATGTTTTCCCTGGGAAGAATTTTCCCGTCTTCCCACAAAAATCCGAGCCCTGGGACATACATAAGTAAGTGGAAAAAATATTTCCTAATATATGAAATATGTATATTTCCTCCTTAAAATTCTAATGACCGGAAATGAATACACGTAATTCTAATTGGAAAGCTTGTTAAAAAGATTGCGTTGGGTTTTCGTAAAATACAAATGAATAAATACCCTGTGCAGGGAAGACTCTGGCAGATTCATTTCTTCATTATTGATACTATTTCTCCACACAGTGGCATGAGCTCTGGGTTCCTTTTTTAGGGGTAACGTGAAACGAAGTTTCTACTTTAAGTAAAGGTGTGCGCTAAAGTACACCGTGCTAGTGACTTTTACCGTGCTAATTAATTACTATGGCAGTAAACTACAGTCCCTGTGTATTACAGTGCTAGTGAAAAGCTCCAGTATATACATATATTATACGTATATGTATGTACGTAAAATGTTTCAGTGTATGTGACAAAACTATCAGTACTGTATTATATGAGAAGAGCCAGTGCTAGTGTACTCAAAGTGTGTTTACTTGCAAATGCTTTTGAAGTTTTAGTGAAAACAAACTCTAACTTTGGAAAAATTTAGAACAAAAATTTCTGAAATTCCAGAAATTGTTTTAGACAGGCCAGGCAGTTTTTTTGTTCCGGCCAAAGGTTCAAAAATTACGGGGAAATTTAGCAATATCTAGTCTTTTATAAGTTTCAAATACCTCGTCCGTTGTTCAATTAAGGGTTTGTTTTTTTCAAAGCGGACAGTGCAAGGTTGAATTTTTTTCCTTCGAATGTACATGTAATGTACAGACATGTATTTTAAATACCGTGGTCAACCCTCATACCAATTTTTATTGGTGTAGGACCAGCCATATAAACAGCATAACAAAAAATAAATGGGACTATATGTCGTGAGGGAAGAACGAACGGGGTGCTGCGCCATGCGGTTGTTTGTGTACATGTAAGGGCTGCATACTCGTTACGCTGCACGGCAGCGCGCCTCTCACCTCCACAAGACAATCCTGCGTGTGTACGTATAAATACACTTGCATGGCCCCTTACGTGTTTATGTATATGAATTACCCGTTTCGGTTTTTCTCGATTTTGAAGACGGGCCCACTCTTTTGTGGCACATTTTTAAATTTTAAATTGTGGTACCAATGCAGTCTCGTCGTTTAAGCTTCTAAAAATGATCACATTAGAGTGGGCCCGTAGTAAAAAAAAATCTTGAATGTGAACACATTTACATTGTAATTTTTCTGAAAAAACCGAAGTATTAATGCCTTGATCCTGAAAAAAATCGTGAGGTGACCTTCCTTTGCGACAAAAAATTTAAGATAGGCAGTTTGTCTTTGAATATTAAATTATGGGTGTAAAAAATTACTTTAGTTTTCGGGTTTTTTCGGTTTTTTGACCTTCAAACTCGTTTTTACAAAAAAAAAATTTTTGTACAATTTTTTTCACATCGCTCTGCATTGAAGTACTTATACGAAAATATTGTCGCTGTTCGCTTTGAAAAAAACAAACCCTTAACATAAATTAGTGTGGAGAGTGAGCTCATATTATACTTGCTATTTGTTTATTTTGTCCCCGACTATTCTAATCAACTACAAATAAGTTTTCTCTGAATGAATTTATAAAAACGCAAGTCAAAAATACAATTTTCAGAATTATACTACACCAAATCCAATAATTACAAGATCACCGCATATTCAAACCCGACGGGTAGAAATACAAATATTAGAGACGAACTAAATTTCGGAGGAAATCCAAATTATTTAGCGCATCAATTCTAAAACACTCTCTGTGCATCTAGAATCGCTCGACTTATTTCATCCCACACCTGAACCAATTTGCCTTCCTTCACATAATCTTTATTGGCACAATTTCTCAACCCCGGTCTCATGCAGTCGGAATACGAACCCAGGTTCGTATTCCGACAAGAGATCCGGATCCGACATTTCAAAAGCTTTAATTTTAGTACGTCGGATAGCTTGAACACGGTCAAAATGGGTTTGGGGCGTTACATTATCCCCTTTGATGTCTTCATTTGGGGCTGTGCACTCCGAAGCATTTTGTTTATTACAATTCTGGTATATCCTGTGGGTTCAGAGAAACAGAATTTAATCCCCGCGGCCTTGTCTGTATTGGGGCACTTCTGGAACAGGATGGCAAATTTCTGTTCAAAAGCGTCCTCAACATGGTATACATATGTATATTGCCCAACATGCAATTTTTACCAAGTGGAAATATCTTCAAAATATGAGTAACGTTACGCTGTACCTACCTCTGGCCTTAAATGTCGATTCATTCGTTTTCAATTGTTACACTAAACCAACAAATCTTTGTCTGAAATTCTGTGGGTCATCTCCTCGCAGTTTGATTTTTGTAAATACCGGATTTGATATAATTCGGCGTCCAAATTATTCAAGACTGTTACGCCCAGAACAGTTTCATTGCAAAAATCAGGAAAACGTTTTCGAGTGTTTTCACCAAAACTTAACTGATTAGAAAACAGCTCTGGTTGTTTTTTCTCAATATTTTAATTTTGATTGGAAGGAGGTTGAAAATACTGGACGTCAACGGGACCTAAAATGTGCCCACAATGGGGAAACGTCAAATGACCCCTGCATTGGTCTAACGCATTCAATTTATGTATCGAAAAGTTTTATGGAGAAGTATGACTACGAAACGGGAGCATAGTGGATTGTTTTTACTGTGGAAAAATTACGTCAAAGGTTTCAAACAAAATTAATGAGAATGGAAATATAACCGAGAATTATCTGCAATTGAACATTCAAAAAGTCTGTTGTGGGAACCGGAATCAAAAGAACCAGGAAAAAGCAAACGCAAATGCAATCTTATTTCAATAAGAAAATGTATGCACTAAATTATTCTCAAAAAGATGATAATTGTAATTTGAATGGATAAATTATTTTCCTTCCCCTTTGCCCTGTCGTCGACGTGGTTAACCTTGCCTGGTTTTGAAGTACATTTGAGTAGTTCTGCCTGTGTGATTAAGTAATACTGCATGCGAATGGCCAACTATGTGAGCTATATTTTTTTATCAAACGTAGCACGAAATACCTATATTGTTTCATATTCTGTATTTTCCAACAAACCCAAAACCAGATCCCAGTAAAACGCTTAATGTGGTTCAATTCTACGTTCAGGCAGAGCATGCATGCTTTTGCACTTAATCATGGCTACGTGTAGTCCCTGAAATGGACTTTTTAAAATCACGTTCTGATGTAATCGGCAACACTTGGCACCAGTACTTTTCCTTGCCTATGTAATTGGTACTATATTTGCCTTCCCATTCCATAGCCTAGTATTCACACAATACCAACTGTTTTTTGTCTACGCCGCAAATCTTCTTTCAGCACTTCCCAACCCGTCTATACTATCACCTATTTAAAGAAAATAGATATACATACATAGTTGAGTTGCCCAAAATTGACTATTTTTAAATACATAGAAACTCAAAAAATTCCATCGAAAGAGGTGAAGTACCTTGGCAATGGAAAGCTTACAACTTCTAATATTCAGGTATTTGTTGCGATTAATAAGTTTAATTGCAGCAGCAAACTTGTAGTAATCTGTAAGTGTTACGGAGGATTTAAAATGCGTAAGAGGAAAGGAAACTCTCACAGAATTTACGCTCACTTTATTGTCATCAAAAATCGATTCGTATGAAACACTCCCATTCCGAATCCATTGTAAGAGCGATGCATACAAGGAGATTTTTCGGTCACAAAAACAAACTTTAAGATTCCCATAAAATCATATTTTAAAAATTCAAGTGTCAGAAGGTTCACAACAGGTTCTGTAATTCATTATTCATATAATTTTGTCTAAATCCAGATTTTTTATATTGCAGTTATACAAACGTCAATGAAATCCCAACGTAGGGTACACATTCTCCGTAAGTTTGGAAAGCTAAAGCAGAAGGTAAGCAACTGATAAAGCTATCGCTGTGAACCCCATCCAGGCAACCTTATGGGGACCAATCAGGCTTATAAATTGAGCTGAGGTTATTGCATATCTCAGTTCCGAGATCTGAACAAGCAACTTCAATTGTGAGTCCAGTGAACACTGAAACTAATAGTAAAGCATACGCAACCCTCACAATTCTCAGTGTTTATGTACAACGTTGCTCATCACCTCCAGTCTGTTTAGATCAATCAAGCAAAATTCAAAAAATTTCTTCAAGTCTGACGCAGTCCATGTTTACAACCGGTGATTTTAAAACAGTTACAAAGGTTTCCTCTAAATCCGTGCATAGAACCATGGCCCTATCTCATCTTAGAATACTAGTCACAATTTTAGCCACCATAATAACTGTTGTCGTATGCCTCACCGTTCTTATGCCGATATGGCTACTTGTTCTTGTATATCGTTCTTTGGTATGGACTCTGGCAAGGGTTTCCCGCCGTGACTTAGACTCTTTCGTGACAAAGCAAAACGCCCTGTATGCAGTTTATCCCCCCCACACTGTCCCCCACAATTCCATCAATATTGTCAACCTTTTAATTCTCAAGGGACAACTAACCACCGACAGAATTCGGCAGTTATTTAACGAAAGAGTCCTCATCCAAAGAGACCACAGAAATCGTCTAATTTACATGAGACTTCAACAATTCTGGACTAGTTTCCTGGGCTATGCTTTTTGGAAAACGGATGAGGATTTTAACTTGGATTTGCATATCAGGGAATATGATTACAAAGGGGAATTAGGCCTTCCTGATCCATGTCAAGTAAACGACATTTTAAAATTATCTGGGAAGCTGATTACATCCCGATGGGCCGAAAGTAGTCGTAGTCCATGGGAGATTCTAGTAGTTAATAATGCTATTGAGGAAGGATCCTTTGAGCCCAGTACATGCCTCATTATAAAAATTGACCACGTACTATGTGACGGCTACAGTATTGTGAATTTGCTGGAGCAGCTATTTAATATAAAAATGCCAACGCCGAATATACGATCAAGTCAGAGGGAATTTACAGCTCTGGAAAAGCTTGGTTTGGTCTTCCGAATCCCGTACGATTTAGTTGACAGTTTAATACCAGTTCTCTGTAGCAAGCCCGCTTTTCAAAATAAGCTATCCCGAGAAGTGATTTGCAGTATTAGTCCTCCTGTACCTGTGAGTCTAATAAAGGACATTAAGAATTATTATAAAGTTAGTTATGCTGCTGTTTTACAATGTGCCATACAAGGAGTTCTTGCAAGAGCACTGACGTCAGCCCGCATGGCGGTTCCGAAAAACTTGTCATGTCAATATATTTTACCCATTCGAAACCACCCGGGAGGTATAGTCTGTCATTTGTAAGTACTCCAGTTATTAAACAGGGTGCTGTCATAATAAAATGTATACGTATTGCTTAAATATTAGCATTTCAAAGTAATTACTGTATTGAGCTTTTTTCTGTATTATAGTAATACTATGCCCCTAAATTTTGCATGCGAAGGCTCCACCACTGTCGATCGGTTGACTAAAATGGAGAAAACATTGAAGTGTCTCTCCAATTCTACGGCTACGATAGGGACGCTGGATTTACTGCGAGTGTTCGCCCATTTCCCTATCATAGTGAGGCGATGGTATTGCAACGCCATGAGTTCTTTTGGATTGAGCTATTCAGTTTCACATTTCCCGGTCACAACCTCTCAACAACGTTTTGATGGCTTGGAGCTAACACAGCTTATAACTTTTACAGATATGGGCATGTACAAAATGGGTGAGTGTGAAGCCGGGAAAATATCATTAGAAGCCCCACCTGGAATGGTATTCTCTGATTTGCTTATGGTACAGAACGCTGATAAAATTGTGTATTGATTTACAGGTATAACCATAGGGTCAGCAGGGACAAACAACAAGCAAGTATTTTTCTTCAGCACTGACAAGAACAGTTTTGGATCTGAGGAAATAGCCAACAATTTAGGATCTTTAAATTAAATCGATTCAAAAACCGCACATTTTCGTTGTAAAATTTGGAACTTTTCTGACTCCAATTTTTACTCATATCATTAAACCGACCATATTTCCTACTCATGTGTAACCATAAATGCAATAATATTAAATAAGGAGCTTTCCTAACCCACATGTATTTCTTCGGAAGCCCCCCAGATCCCCTATTCTGTCCAGGGCAGGTATAGGTAAAGGTGCAGGTAAAAAAATATTAATGTCACATGAACACAGCAAATATTTCAAAAACATAATGCCAGCTTCCTTGATTTTTGTAATGCTACTAAAACGCTGTAAACAAGGAGGACCATAGCCTCATTGTCTGAAACATGGGAACAGCAAGTACAAGAATTCAGTAAAATGACTCAAACGAATCCCAATGAAATCCGTTACGGAGTTTTTAGAAGTGTTTGTATGAATACCATGTCGACCATACAAAAAATAGCAAGATCAGAAGTTTCGCATTTTTACTCATGCATATGAATTTCCTCGTCTGTGTGTTTAATGGTCATGCCCACAATTCTCAACGTAGAAATATGTAGGATAGCTTCTGGTAAACACATAAAAAATCCGACACATACCCATCAAACACAAGTTCAAAAAATACCGGGAATATGATATTTTAATATTTAAGTTTTGCAGAAAGAAAAAGACTTGGCGTACTCATTTTAACACCATAACGATAGAATTTATATTACATTTTTAGATGCAAAACGAACATAAAGTTCCTACAATGAATTCCTATAATGAATAAGTCTATCGCCATGGTAACTGCCGAACCTATGATACCAGGCAGGGGTGGATTGACGAGAAAGCCCACCCAGGCTAAGAAATTTAGGGCCAGGGTAAAAAAAATATTAACGAAGGATCTCAGGTTAAATGCGTAAAAACCAACAAATATATTTGGATGGTTAGGGTCAGGATAAAAATTATTTTATTAATCCAACCCGGATACCAGGCAATTTAATTTTTATGAATGAGCAGATGAGATAGTTTTAGAACTACTCTATTTTCGAATGTGGCCCTTGTAGATTGTTCGACAAAAAAATCTTAAACTTTCTCTTATGTTGCAAATGTTGACTTAGAAAGGCAACATTTTTATTAAAATTTTAATTTGGTTACTGCTTTGAGTTTGATTAAACATTGCTAAAATTGAAAAAAAATGGTTTCTTATCAATTTTTTGAAATTTTATACAATTTCAAAAATTCCCTGAATTCATGTAAAAATTTGATTTAATCGCACAAACGAATTCACTGATCAATAAAGTCGTGAAAAATCCCTCTCCCACCCAAATGTCATGAAACTTAGAAAATATTCCGAATTTACGTAGAATCTGAATTAACCGCACAAACGAAATCCTTGATCACTAAAATCGTGGAAAATTCCTTCCATTTGGACTACCTGGGTAGCCCAAATTCTTTTTATCCAACTACCTGAGTAGCCCAAATTTTTTTTGCCCAACTACCTGGGTAGGCTCAAATTGTTTTGCCCAACTACCTGGGTAGCAAACATTTTCTTTGTCCAACTACCTGGGTATGCCAAAAATGTTTTGCCCAAATACCTGGGCAGCCCAAGTTTTTTTTGCCCAACTACCCGGGTAGCCCAAATTGTTTTGTCCAACTACCTGGGCAGCCCAATTTTTTTGCCCAACTACCTGGGTAGCTCAAAAACTTTTTGCGCAACTACACCGCCGTTTCTACCTGCCCAACCGCCTTGACCATGTGCCCAACTAACCGGGTTTGCAGGATAGGAAACGATTTCTACACCCGCCAGATCAGTGCTTCTGTTGGGGACAAAATTCTTGTCCCGTCCCCGTCCCGTCCCGATATTTTTAAAAAACCTTTGTCCCCAGTCCCGTCCCGACAATCGGGACACGGGGACAAAAACCATGTCCCCGTCCCGTCCCCAAAAATTTATAAAAACGTTGTCCCCGGTCCCGTCCCGAAAGTCGGGACATGGGGACAAAAATCTTGTCCCCGTCCCGTCCCCAAACTTTTTAAAAAACGTCGTCCCCGGTCCCGTCCCGAAAGTCGGGACATGGGGACAACAACCTTGTCCCCATCCCGTCCCCAAAATTAAAAAAAAATATTGTACCCGGTCCCGAAAATCGTGGAATGTGAACAAAATTCCTGTACCGTCCCGATAATTACTGAAAACAGTTCGACATTCTCATATCGAAAATCGGAACATGAGGAAAATTTCGTAAAAAAATATTTGTATCAAACACATAAAAAACGCATTTATAGAACCGAGAAGATTCTTCCTGAACTTTTTGAGCAACAAGCCTCATTTTATACAAAGGTGAAATAGTGTTCACAGAATAGTTTACTCATGAGCATTAAAGCTGAAACGTTATCCTTGTTCTGCTGTGCTTGCTCGTCAATATAGTGGGGACAATTTGTTTTGTCCCCGTCCCGTCCCTGATATAATGGGGACAATTTTTTTTGTCCCCGTCCCGTCCCGAATACGACATGGGGACAATTATTTTGTCCCCGGGGACGTCCCGTCCCGGTCCGTCCAGTGTCCGGACGGGACGTCCCTGTCCCCGGCAGAAGCTCTGCGCCAGATCCACTCACTGCATACTTCATAACAAAAATCTAGTTTTGTGTTACAAAGCATGGTGTACAATAAATATTTCACTTATTATCGCACTTATAAGATAGTTGTACAATACGAAACTTCCACAAATAAAGCTGAAAAAATGTCGGCAGGTGTTGCAGCACAGTCAATAACGGTGTGGCCGATAATACATTTTATTAAATATTTAACGTTACATGTTTCAAAACTTCCTAAAGTACACAATTTCTTGTGTACGTTCTTTCACCTTTGCCCATCATTTCTCCTTGCTCTGTCGTGTCCGTTCCAACTACCTTTATATTATATTTTGACTTACCTCTGCAAAAAGCATCATATACATAGTTGACCATGCGAAAAAATGGGGTTTGGTAAATAAATATCAACTTTTTTAAAACTAGAGCTGGGGCCCGGAAGCGGGTTTTTAGATTCGGGCCGGCCCGAATCCGGCCCGGCCGGGTTTTTGGCCAGGCTCGGGCTGTAAATACGAACTTACGTCGGGCTCTGACCGGGTTCAGGTTCCACTAAAACAATGAAACCGAGTTAGGACAGGGCTTGGGCCTGTATTTATTTTTCAGTCCGGGTCTCGGGCGGGGCAGAATTACAAATGACCCGACAATCATACTAGAATACAATTTAGTACAGATAGGTTGCATACATATTTGACTTTGCGCAGAGTTCAATCGTTGTTTTCACGTATGTATATTCATGATAAATAATAGTTTATTGTATTTAATACGTTCACGTGCTTAAGCATTTTGAAACGATCCCTTCCAATTGATAGTTTATGTTCAAAAATTTTCAGAGCCAAAAAGAACTTTTGCTCCTTTAGAGCTCGCTTATTGAATGTGATGACTAGGAATTAGGGCTTCTACTGGGGACAATTTTTTTGACAATTCTGTCCCGTCCCGATTCAGTCACAAAATGACATGGGGACAACAATTTTGTCCCAAATTTAATATATATGGAATAATATATATATATGAATATAATATAATAGAATATTTAAAAAATATTTATATATGGAATAACAAATTTTAAACGGAACGATTCCCATACATATTCATTTTTAGTATACTGCACAGGTATACTTATCTGTCCCGATCTATTGTTCGGTCCCGTCCTAAAATCTTCGGGGCAAACAAAATCGTCCCGATTCAGTCCCGAAATAACATGGGGACAAAAATTTTGTCCCGAAAATGTCCCGATCCCGTCCCGAAAACCTCGGGACGTCCCGTCCCGAACAGAAGCCCCAGTAGGAATTAATAGTATATGTATGATAAAAATATAATAGAATATGTAAACAAAGGCTTCACATCGGATTCAATTGTTACTAAAAAGCCGGGTTTTCATCGGGTTTTAAAACCATTTAAAGATCGGGTTTTTAGCGGGTTCGGGTTTTAAAAACTTTTTGAGACCGGGTTTTTAACGGGTTCGGGCTTCAAAAAATTTAAGTTACATAAAACGAGCCGGGTTGAATACCAAATATTTAGACCGTTGGCGGGCCGGGTCGGGCTAATAGAGTATTTGTTCGGGTTTTTTCCGGGTTCGGGCCTGAAGTCAAGTCCGAATTCCACCTCTACTTAAAACTTGGTCCTTCAGATTTGTTAATGGACATAGCAAAGCTTACTCTAATAGGAAACTGCATTCGCTTTGAAACAAATGGGTAGTCATAATCATTTGAGGTAATCCGGGGATTAAATAATGCTTCTCCAGCGGCTCTGGCTGTTAGAACAGCCGCGAATATTAAATTTTCTTGTAGTTGTGTAATAATTTAGACGGGTTATTAGACCTTTACCCAGCGTTGTATTAAGGTTCCGTAATAGTATTACACTTGTGCCAACTGGCATTAATGGCAAGCTATATATGCAACGTGTATAATGTGTATGGGAGAGGATGCGGTACGTCAGCTAGGATTTGTACTTGGGACAATTTTTTGGTCCCGCAGACAATTCCGTCCCTTCGTTCGTCGGAAGAAGTTCGTCCCGATTCCGTCCTGAAATAATATTAGGACAAAAATTGAAAACCTCGGGGTGTTCGGTCCGAATCATAATCCCAATCTTAAAAGAAATGCTCCAAATTCAACTGTTTATATAAGAGCACCTCCAGTAATAGTGAAAGTTTACTTTAAGAAGTGTTCGTATAGAATATCAAATTTTAAACGGAACAATTCCTATACATAATAATTTACGGCAAAGGTGTCCGCCTATCCTACATGTAGGCCTCTTTGTAGGCTATTTATAGGGTGCGAGGATTTTATTAAAGAGGCTTGTAGGCAAAATAGGGTGCAAGAATATACACTTAAAACCTAGCCTACAAAATAGGTAGGCTAGGTTTTAATTTTTTACATCTCAATATTGTAAAATTTGCTTACTATTTCCGGCGTAAACCAAATCAAGATCCATACTATTTTGCTCTTAGGGCTTTGGTCAAGGTGTCTAAACTTAAACTATTTTATTTCAACCCCATTTACTTGAGACAGGATTTTTAATTTATTAGAGTAGAATGTTCTTAAATAATCTGTCAGTTATGAAAAACACATAAGATTTAGGAAGGGTGTAGAATTCGTTGAGCTAATTTTTTAGTGAAATGTAGGCTAATATGTAGGCTTGCTGGACCCCATATAGGAAGAATGTAGGATAGGCTGATCTATTCGGCGGTTAAAATGTAGGCATATATGTAGGCGCGGTTCAAATTTTATAAATAGGAAGGATATAGGATAGGCTGAGTCATTTGGACACCTTTGATTTACGGCAATATTTATTACAATATCTTTTTCTGTCCCGATCTATTGTTCCCTCCCGTCCCGAAATCTTCGGGAAAAAAAGCTCGCCCCGAATCCGTCCTGACATAACATGGGAACTAAATGTTTGTCCAGAAGCTGTCCCGAACAAAAGCCCTAGCATTATCTCATCAACTGCAGTTGGCTGACTGCTGAAGCGCTCTGAGAGAGCTCTCCCTCCACTCCAATACACACGCCGCATATATAACATAACGAGCACTGCACAGCCAGCATTTGCTGGCTCAGAACGGCAAATGTAAATAAGGAAGGCAGTAAATAGTTGTATGCAATAGCTACCTGCATATATCTATGGTAGTCGCTGCAGCTATAGCGCGCGAATATTTGATTTTTACCATCACGGACACGGAGGCGGAGACTATACACTCTTTCAACTTAGAAGAGAGGATATATGTAAAGTAATGGGAGAGCACTGCTGAGAGCAGCATGCTGCATATCCAACGTGCGTATGAGACTATGAGAGACAGGGAAAGGGCAACGGATGAACGGACGCGGAGCAGAGAGCGGTCAGCCGTAGCTGCGTAGCCGTCGGTTGCGTCAGCTCATTAGCTCCCATTCCATTACATTTAGCTTGCTGTATGACTGAACTGGCTGCACTGCGTATCAGCAGTCAGTCTTGACAGTAATGTTAGGGAAATCCCTCTTCTTACAATCCCAATCCCTATTCAATCTCGATACCTCATTTCACACTCCGTCCCAATCACTCTATGTACCATAGAGAAAACTCCCAATCCCTCTAATGCACACACACACTCCCGATAGTCAATCCCACTCAATCTCACGCGCTGCGCGCGCATGCGTACATACCGCGCCAATTTTAAAAAGCGCCTCTAATTAATCCAATTTAATTTAATTAACTAAATTAATTAAATTAATGTGGTTTAATTTCTGACCATCAATCCCACTCAGTTTTCTACATATCTGCGTCAATCTCACTCCGTCTCAATCCCTCTGTACATTCAAACAGTCAATCCCAATCCCACTCCCAATCCGTCCGGACTGATGTTTTTGTCAGTCCGTCTTGTGAGCTGCTCGGGATTTCCCTAACATTACTTGACAGTTGACTTGAGTAAGTCTTGTGACGCGGGCGGAGGGAAATATAAAGTTTATGCCACGGCCAAATTATTGTATTAGTGACTAGCTGATCAAGCCACCGCCTGCGTCGGTGGATAACTGTAATAAATTTCCTTATAACAATACCCACTCGGTCTAGTGCTTGATCCGCTAGTATTAAAATTATTTTGCGAAATAATTTTTTTTAAATCGAATATTTTGTGAATGATGACCCTTGCTTGTGAAATACACTTTCGTTTGATTATAATCAGCGGTGAATTAATAAAATAATGCTTAAACTAACCCTTCGAATAGTTTTGGCCCTCACACATGCAATCTAAGAGCCTTAGATAACATTTTTTTACCCGAGCCCTAAATTTTTTACAGAGTGGGTCCACCATCGATTATAATCTAACATTACAAAACTTTTTTAAATAAGCAATTTCTTGTGTAGATTCCCTCACCGTTTTTTTTAATCGTCATAGCACAGCTCACGCGAAATTGTAGTATTATGAAAGCCCAAAGGTCTTCCCTGGACGGTTGCCCGTGACTAGTGCATCGCATGGGTTCAGGTCGCACCCGGGTATTTGGGTTCAGGTTCAGGTTCAGTATGGGTGCATGTATTTTGGACCCAATAATTTTGGGTCCTTTCTGGGTACAATATTTTTTACCCGTGAAATTGGGTACAGGTACAGAGAAAAACCCGTTTTGATTTTACCTGTCAGGACCAGGTGTAACACATGAAAGACCTGAACCTGATCACAAATGACCTGAAATGTTTGGGTTCATTAATTGAAAGTTAAGGGAGAATTTCAAGTTTCCATGATAATTATTTCCATCGCAAAAGCAATGGCAGGGTGTCCCAGGCACCAGAGAACTTGCATTCTTATTCATTTTAAATATATTTTGTAATATTTGTACTTTTAATACAAGATAAAAATTTAAAAAAGTTCGGATTCTCAAGTACCCAAACATGTTCAGGTCCGGTTAAAAAATACCTGGGTTCAGGTCGTCTTTTGGGCACTTTTTCGGGTTCAGGTACTAATCAGGTGCGGGTACTACAAAAATACAATTATGTCAGGTTCAGGATCGAAATATTTGAACCTGTTAAATGGGTACAATTTCAGGTACAGGTTCACACTTTTGAGGTACCCAAGTTTGGGTCCAGGTCCAGGTTCAGGTTCGACTGTTGTGAACCCATGCGATGCACTACCCGTGACAATATCGCCGCGCTTGCTACGGTAGTGTTTTGATGGCATCGGTAAACATACCGCATGAAAGCCAATTAGCTTTATGGTAATTTGTACTCGTGAAACTATAAAGCGCGTTTACGTTGCTTTTGTTATTATTGTTCTCTACTGAACTACTCGACGCATAGCTATGTGCTCTCCTGTTTGGTAGCTAAGAGCTAAACTCCTCCCTTCGCGCGAAGTTTTAAAAAATTGAGCCATGGTCATCCTTCTTTTAGTACTGAGAGATTCCATTGGTGTTGGGTCAACGGATATTCAAGTCTACTAGCACTGCACAGCCAGCTATTGCTATCTCTGGAAGGCAAATGCAAGTATCGAAGGCAATAAATATTTGCACGCAATGGCTGGCTTTGCAGAGCAAGTATATGCTTAATTTCCGGAAAATGTTAAATTTTAGTGCAAATAATAATATTTCGGGGTACACGCAATTAACTGGATAAGTACCATTCCCCGGACCCTGTAGTTCCCCCTGGTCCTCAGTTTTGTCCACAAATACTTTAACATAGGTTTGAGAATTGGCTCTACAAATGCTACATAGAGTTGATCATGAGTAATAACGGGTTTTCATAATCAAATATCTACTTTACTTAAACTTTGACCCTGTGACTTGTTTATAGTCCTGGAGAAGCTTAGCTTGACAGGAAATTGTCTCTTTCGTAAAACAAACGGGTACTATGTAGTATACTATTTGACTATATAGCCAAGCAAGCCAGTGCCAGTGGTATATTTATATAGTAAGCATGCAAGCCGAGAAGAGAAGCACAGCGAGCCAGCTGAACTGAAAACTAAAACTCTGTTACAGAGGAGAGTTTTTCCAGCTCGCTGTGCTAATACTGCAAAACTGTGCTTGTTGCTTGCTGTATATATATACCACTGGCTTGCTTCGCTTTATAGTGAAATAGCAATCTAAGAAGAGCAGCTTGCTACTTGCTATATAGTGAAATGAGTGCTCGAATATTTGAATCTTACCATCACGGAGACGGAGACTATCCACTCTTTCAACTTAGAAGAGAGGATTCTATTCATTTTTGCCTAAACATCCTGCTATTCTATTCAATTCCCCAGTTTCCTATTCTATTCGGAATAGAATAGGGCAGCACTGGGGCAATCCATAGATGGACATTTTTTAATCCCTCACCCTCACCTCACGAGGTATGTAAACAAATCTTGTCGCATTCGCTCTCACCCGTAACCCTCACGACACCTTGCGCTGGAACTCGCACTCAGACTCGTGAGTGCCTACTCTAAATCATAAGGACTCTCTCTCGGTCTCATGAGTCCATAAGTACAGCATAACTGCCAGTGCATTACAATCTAGCTATCACGGGCCCTTGACGGTCTGCTTTTAACAACAAACACTCATCATCGCCCATCGAGTCAGACGGCGAGTGGAAGCGTTGCTTATCTTGAAGGTTTAGGCCATGGCGAAAAAAAACCTAACCTCGTGAGGTGAGACCTAGGTATAATAAATTACCCATCAATGGCGTGAGAAGTGCGAAAAGTCCTATCACGTGAAACTTTGTCCTGATCCGATGGAAACGTTTTCCAGAGAAATATTTGTCCCGTGTAGTCAAAACGTTGCCCAGTCAATTATTTGTCCCTTGAAAAATGTATTCCATTTGGTTTTGTCGCCTCAAATAGTTATCCAATCCAGTCCCTTAGTTCAGTATCACCCAGTTTCAAACATTCACGTAATTCTTCAGACCTTTAGCTAATTCTTCTGAACATTAGCTAATTCTTAAGATGTTGAACTAATTCTTCAGACTCGTTTATGGCAAAAAGGCACAGCAAAGAGGAAATGCGAGAATTTTCTCGCGGAATTTAAAACTGCTATTCGAACTTCATGAGGACTAGCTTTTAGTACTCACCCTCACCCTCGTTTTAGTACATACATTTTGCTATGCCTCGCCCTCGTTATATGAAGGCTCTTCCTTTATGATAGGAACTCGCTCTCATCCCTCAAAAATTGAGGGCGAGGGAAGAACTCATGCCTCGTGAGGGTGCCCATCAATGGGGCAATCCCTAATAAAATAATTTGGCCGTGCCATAAACTATATACTTCCGTCCGCCCGCGTCACAAGACTTACTCAAGTCAACAGCAGAACGGACTGACTGATTATACGCAGTCCAGTCCGTTCAGGCATATCCTCTCTTCTAATTTGAAGGAGTGGATAGTGATAGTGAAAGTGAAGGTGGTGGTAAGAATCAAATATTCGGGCGCTCTAGCTGTATAGACGACCATAGCTATGCGCAGCTAGCTATTGCATTCAACTACACTGCCTTCCCTATTTACATCTGCCTTTCTGAGCCAGCAAATGCTGGCTGTGCAGTGCTCGTAGCAAGCTATATGTAATGCAATGGGAGTGCGCGCTTTACCAATGAGCTGACGCTCCGTGTCCTCTCCCGCCCAGTCACCCACTGCCGACTGTCCGTCATGTAAAGTAATAGGAGATCGAGCGTCATGCTATATATGCAACGTGTATTGGAGAGCACGCAACGCCGCAACGTGCTTTAGCTACAGCTGATGAACTGACCAAGGGAGTGTGCAGATATTACGTTTCGTTTTTGGGGGTGGAAGGTCTTGAAGCTTGATTTTATGCAAATAAGGGAAAATGGGGGTAATCTTGCTAAAAATGTTTCAACGATTCTCACAACAATGTAAGAAACAAGCCGGGATATGTGTTAGTGTCAGACTTAATGTTTTCTCAAGACCACGTTTCATTTTTGGGGGAGAGAGGGGGTCTTGAAGCTGATGTTTTTTGTATACCAGGGGGGTGGGGGTATCCTTACTGATGTTGTTTCACCTGTTCTCAGAAAAATGTAAGGAATAAAGAGGGATAATTGTTAGACTCTACTGTTTTTCATAGCAAGCTTTTATTGCTGAAAGACCACTGATACATTTTATAAACATAAGTAAGTCATACATTAGCCCAAATCTCTGACAACGATGAGCATTCCGAAAACTCTTGGCTTACCCAGGAATGGCTACAAAATCACGTCCTTCAATCTCAGTATGTGTGCAAATAATTCGTTCTCATGATCCAGAGCTGCATACCAGAGGTACCAGGTAGTAACTGAAAAATACCCGTCGGGTCGGGATCGGGTTAGCTAAAATTAAGTACCCGATAATCGGGTCGAGTGCGGGTAGATGTACGATCCGCACCTGACAATTCAGGTCGGTTTACCGTCAAGTTCGGGTAAAATAAAATATCTGAACACTTTATCGGGTCGCAGTACATGATTTAAATGAACCCGAACTTGACATTTCAGGTAATTTGCAGGCATTTCTTTCCGCGAATAAAATTCACGTGAATAAACCCTTCCATTCTGCAGGCAATATGTATAAGGGCAATTAGGTTGGGAAGAACAGTGATGTCGAGCAATACCGAAGTGTTTAGCAAACCGTCAACCAGGCTTGTGCAATAATTATCTGTGAGACTTAAAGTGCAACGATTTTTATTTGATAATTCATAATTTAGATAATTAGCACGAACTTTAAGGGTGTTTGAATTGAACCTGTTAGTTTTCAACATGAGTGAAGAAGTAGAAAAAAGCATTGAAGAATTTAAATCAAAGTGAAGATAACTCAAGACAAGGCCATAAGCCAGTGAAAAAATCAGTAGCACACAGCCATGTTACTTACTGTGGTGGGACTCATAAATACACTTGTAATAATTATTAGTCCGTTATTAATCCCTCCTAGGTACGTCCATATCCCTGGTAACACTCAGTCACAAATCCTTACGTCCCTCCAATCCGTCCTGAACATCAGATGATCTAGCCTCAGTCAAGGTCAGTCAGTGCTAACGTCGTTAATGAACGTCCCCGTCCGTATACATATCCCATCCCTATCCCTCCCTCCGTCTCACGTGACAACAATTCCTGGTACCCACCATTGTTATATTTATTGCTACATATGTGGGGTACACAGCACATGTAAATGAACGAGATAGTAAATAGTGAGATGGTGACTGGATTCTGCTGGAACGTTTCAAGCATTCGTCCCTATTATTAATGTATTTTACGGCCAACGCCTCGATTTCGTCTCAGTTCCTCTTCTCTCTTAATTGTTAGAACCGAATCCGTCTCAAAGTCCCTATGCAGTCCCGATTTTTGCCGTCTGTCCTGAGAGACGGTATGCCCAGCGAACATCATGCCGGTTTACTCACAAACGTCTAAAACAAACAAACCTGGGAGCATACCCTACATATTTGCCTACAAATAAGTAAACTTGCACGTTGGATTTTCTAAATATTTTGTTGGCAATTATATGTAGATTGCATATTTCGAGGAAAAATATGTACCGTTTGTTAAATTTTAAAAGGTGCCATTTTCATTTCGTGACCCATGCTTTTTCAATGGGATCTCCATTGAAAATGATACTTATCAGAATTTAGCCGACGAATGCTTGGCTTGCACTCTCGAATTTACTTTTAAACTGGTATAATACATAGATGCACATTTTCTTTCGCACTCGCACTCCACTCGCACTCAGTAAAAATTGAATGAACTGCACTCATCCTAACACTGATATGTTAAACATTGTCAGGTCTGCACTCACACTTGTCGTCACGAGGACAGAAGACTAGAATTTGATCCTCGCACTCGCACTCATGAGTGCATTCGGTATGTATATATGTATGCATACCTGACTTATCCATTTGCAATACATTCAAACAATTTTGTTCCGTATTTATTTTTACATGTCATTTTATTGGGTTAATAAGCAAATAAAACTACATGTACCCCTTTCAAAATGCTTTTTCAAGTTGGAATATTTTTTAAACAAAAAATGATCAGTTTGAAATGATTAACATGCATGAGTAAATAACAAATACTTGCAATGGTTACGAAGACGATAAAGGCTAAATGCTGCAAATTGTTATCTGTAAAGGTTTAGCTTAACGATGCGAAAATCACTGTAACACAAAATATTTTCAAATGCAGGCCTGTTAAGCCTAGATGGTTTTAAAAATAGTTTTACGCTTTTTTGCTTTACATTGTTCTCCTTCATTTTTGAAATCATAAGGTTGGCCCAAGACACAAGATTATTATGACTGAAATATTAACGGCTTCAATTCTCAATCATACTCACTGAACGATTTTGTTTCGTTTCTATCAGGGTTGAAAATTGGAATCGGAATTGGAATCGGAATCGAAAAAGAATCCGAAAATTTCAAGTATTAGAATCGGAATCGGAATTAAAAATACTGTAAAATTAGGTATCGGAATTCTAATCAGAATTGGAAAGTAAGTATTGGTATTGGTATTTAAATTATATTCTAATGAATTCCGATTCCATTTTTGATATTGCATTATACAGCCATAAAGAGCAATTTACTACCTTTTATAGTACCTTTACCTTGTACACTTTACACTTCTACATAGTTTTTTGCGCACAGTTCTTTATCGTAGTAATGAAAATGAAAAAAAAGGCGGAATACCTACGACTACAATCGAAATGTAGAAATAGATGCAAAAAAAATGAAAGACATGTTCCAACGTATTCTGTGGACCAACTATGGACCGCACAAAGGACAAATGATTTAATTAGTTTAAGTGGTGGAATGATTCAGAATTTTTTAAAATTCTTCAGTAAGTAATCTTGAACATTCTCTGTAATCTTGAGCATTCCAGAGACTTAGGTTACTGTGGGAAGACTTTTCTTTGCATTACGTTTAATTTAAAACTATAACCTAGGTCGACTTCCGGAGGAATCCCTGCAAAACATGTTGTATGTTCGAGTAAACAGACAGTTTAAATCAGAGCTGCGCTCAAGTCAAGTAAATCCCAAACTTGACCCTGAACTTGACTTGACCCTGACAGTCAAGTAGGTTTTTCAGACGGTCTTGAACTTGACGGTTCATGGTCAGACAATTACTTGAAAATTCAGGGTCAAGTATTCAAGTACTTTCCGCGTAACTTGAACCTGGTCAAGTATAGCAGGGACAACTCTTGACTTGACCATGACTTGACCATGACCCGAACTTGAACTTGACTTGAACTGTCCAGTTTTTAAAAAAATAGAAAAATAGTATTCACACTTAAAATACACCAAGTACACCATTTATGGTTAAAACTTAGCAAATAACAATATTATTCACAATTGTCAAGCTTCCCCAAGTAAATTTTGAGTTGCTGCTTCAGTTGGATATTTTAATGTCTCGTGTTTTTGTTTTAGCCAACCTTAAATCACGAGAAACTACGAATAGTCTCTGCTAATTGTAAGGTAAACAGTCTTTTAGAAGTAAGTAAATCATTTCCCATTGAATTTTCCTGTTAATAATAATTACTTACGCTAACATTCAAGTTTGGGCTGTGCTTCACTGAAAATATCTACAGTTCAGCGTCCACCCTGTTAATGAAACAAACTGGCTTACTGTCGAGTCAAGCCAGGCTGATACTTTACCAATTAAGGGCAGGTGTGTTACGCACGCCTCTCTTGCCTCCGATAGGCTTATGCTAGTTACCATAGAGTGACTGTCAACCATCGTTTACTTGTCAACCATAGATTGACCCTGTATTTGTAATAGAGCTTCCAACGTGTTCAACATTTTTGTTCCGTACGAAATTCCGTTCCGTTCCGAAACCTACAAATAATATTGTTCCCGGTTCCGTTCCGGCTGTCGGGACATCGGAACATTTGAACTGACACCGTTCGGAACAAAGGAGTAAAGTATTTTTTCCGTTACAGGTTGTGTTCCGTTCCGTATTATGCTAGTTTTTCCGTTCCGAACCCGTTCCGTTCCGAAATATCCCGGAATTTTTCACAACATATACATGAAACGCGTGTACAAATTACTGAAAACTTAATATACATGATATACTTTTAATAGATTGGATGCTAGGGAATGCTATTATTTAATTATATAAAATAATATTAAATAATAATTAGGCCACATAAAAAGAACTACTGTGCAGTATTATAAAATTATTATTAATTATTTTTTAGCAATAAATATTTGTAGCGTGTGGACTTCAATGGCCTAACAGTGTTAATTTCCTGCAAGCTTGCTTCATTGCTGCTAATAATTTCGATTTCAGAATTTTCATTTCAAGAAAAATCGCCCATGCCCATGTTTATTAAACAAAATTAGTAATTCTGTTGATTTTCATGGAAAACGATACTCGCATTACATATAAGCATTTGCGTAAATTAAATCTAACTGTGTTCATCCAATTTCGTTATTTTGGCAAAAAACTGCTTACAAGCCAGAGCGATAAGAAATGTGTTTCCATTCTAGTTGAACGATGGCGCGACACTTCAGAAATTGTACCGGGATCGGTTCGGAACGGAACAGAACAATTCCGCTTTCCGGTGAAATAAATTATATGGGACATTTTTCGTACCGATGCTCTGAACCGTCCCGGTCCCGATATTATCGGTACAAGTGCTCATGTTCCGGTTTTGTCCCGATTCAATGACGGAATCAAAAAGAATGTTCCGAAATTGTTCCGTTCCGTTTCCGAACACGGAACTTCGGGATTTCGGAAACCCGAAGGAAGCTCTAATTTGTAATGAGTGAGTGAACCATCGAGTTTCAATTTCGTAGTCATGTTGCAAGATATTTACATTGCATATGCATACATCCTTTAACGCATGAAAATTTTTCGGCCAATCGCAGGCAAGAGAGGCGTGCGTAACACACCTGTCCTTAATTGGTAAAGTATCAGTCTGGCTTGACTCGACAGTATGTGGTAGTGTTTAACGTTTTACAGATGTTAAATTGTTTAGAATGAAAAGAGTACTCGGATTTAAGTAACTTGATTGATTAACAACGCGTTTATTTTATACAACAATCGAACATTGAACACTGTTGCTTTCATAGGTGCTGCTCCAAAGTTTCTATATTCGTTTTCTTTCGTTCACTATTACAGCTGTGGCTATCCAATATCTAGAGATATTGAATCGTAACCCAAAAATATGTAGTTTAGAAGAACATTTATGGATACAGAGTCTCGGAGTAACGATAACATTATGAAAGAAAACCTATTGAAATATATAGTGCCACAACTTCGATATGCGTAACGTTTCGTTACTTGAATAAGTACTTGAAATACTCATGGTTCATGGTCAAGGATTTATACATTTTTACTTGACCATGAACATGACTTGACTCTCAAGTAGAATTTTTTGTCTTGACCATGATAACTACTTGATTTCAAATCTCAGGGTCAAGTAGAATAAATAACTTGACCATGCCTTGAATGTTCAAGTATCCATTATATTTTACTTGACCATGACCCGAACTTGACCATGACTTGAAATACTCATGGTCTACTTGAACTTGAGCGCAGCTCTGGTTTAAATGACGTGGTCGAATGACTTAAAAATGAAAAAAGTAACAATGAATTATTTGTTACATTCATAGAATCGGAATTGGAATCGGAATTATTAAAAAGTATTCGAATTAATTGGTATCGGAATTCAAAATTAGTTATTTGGATACATCGGAATCAGAATCTAAATCGAAATTAAATTTAAGCAGGTATTGTAATTGGAATCGGAATTTTTATTTTTCCGATATTTCAACCCTGGTTTCTATTTTACGTAATTGTACAAAATTGTATATATGACATATACAAACTTAGCATTAAATTACATTTTTTACATTAGAGTGCAGAGTATTGCATTTTTTTAAAAAATGAGTGTATATTTTTGCATTCTCGTCCTCACACTCATTAATAAACAAATCCGTCGTATGTACTCGCACTCATGATTATGAGTGCACGGGTGTAATAACGTGCACTCTTCTTCAAAGTAAACTCATGAGTACACTGAGTGCGAGGTGAGTGCGAGTGCTGCACTCTGTCCTCATGAGGATGTGCATCTATGGTATAACAATACCAATAATGACCAATTCAGAAAGTTATCGCATTGGTTATAAGGTATCTCCTGGAAAAGTTAAAATCAGATGAATATTCTAAACCTAACCTAATGATTTGGTGCTCATAGCTCTTGTTACTATCACAAGGAATTTGAACCATGATAATGCTCATCCAGGCGATCAGGTTTTATAAACGGTTGTCTTGATTGACTTTTTTTGTTGATTTTTTTATTTTCGAATTTTATTTCCTAAAAATAAGTTTGGTAAAGGCAGGAAATTCAATAATTTATCATTTAGACTTCATGAACATAACTTCTTCGCATCTGAACGCAAGTTCATCTTAAAGGAAGCAGAAAAGGTAGATAGGTTTTGCTATAAAATATATTTCGTGACGTAGTGCCTTTATAGTAAGATCTTGCAAGGTAATAATGTCGGAAGGTGTATATGTAACGCATGCTAGACTTTCGAGTTTAAATAAATGTAAAAGGCGCCCGTTGAACCCATTGAAATGGAAGACTAAAGAAAATAAAGTGAAAAAGGACAAAGGGATCGAATACAAAATAGTGCAAGGGAATAGAGCTGGAATAACTATCCCTGCGATTGTGCCACCAACGGGAGTAAGAACCCTATTATTTAACCACGCAGCGTACACATTTTTTACATTACAATAACCGTGATGCTTTGTATGAGGAACTTATATCAAAACTGTATATTGTATCTATTAAGGAGAAGGTCTGTAGATGTCACAAGGCTGGCTGTAATTTACCTTCAAAGTGCTACACGGAATTTTACGAATTGTTTCGCTCGGTTGATGCTAATAAGCAAAATCAGATTCTTTCGGAATGTGTGGAAATAACAGAGCCAACTAAACGCGCTGTCGAAAAAGAGAACGCGACTAAATACAAAACGAATACGTATAGGTAGATAATTTTAACCGTATAACATTTTTAAAAAATTATGAGCTACTCTAAAGTAAAGAATTGCATTATTTTTGTAACCCAAGTGAAATATTTTTATACTTCAGCTACTCCTTGAAAGTGAGAGGTAAACGTCACGCAATTTGTAGACTACGTTTATTGGAGACGTTTAAAATTACTAATCACCGCATGAGAACAATAATCGCTAAGATGGAAAAAGGCTGTGTTACGTTTGAAGATGGGAGAGGAAGGAGTGTCGGCGTACATTCCAATTTAATATCGGAAGACTACAAAAATAAAATTCGTAGCCACATTCGTTCTTTCCCCACTTTTGAGTCCCACTATTGCAGAGGAACTGCCAATGCCGACAGACGATACCTTGACGAAGAACTAAATGTTCGTAAGATGATCTCCCTTTTCAATGAGATACAGAAGGAAAACAATGATCGGATTTGCAAGTATGACGCATATAATCACATCTTCAAAACTGAGTTCGATTTACGATTCGGACTGCCCAGAAAAGACACTTGCAATTACTGTGATGAACACAAAGCAGTGATTAATAGATCGACAAATCAGGCACAGACTGCGAAGTTTCAAGACGAACTGACATTTCATCGCGATAGTGCTGCAGCTGCAAGGAAAATGCACAAAGCTGATGGGGAAGTAGAAGAACCGAATACATTCTCAATAACTGCGGATATGCAGAAGGTGATTGCGCTCATAAGCTTTAATCATTCTAAACGGTTGTAAAAAATCGCAAAATAAATGTTTTGGTATTTCATGCTTATTATTTGCACAGGTTTTGTTCCTACCTCGGCTAACGTGTAGTTCTGCGTACTTCAAAAGAAAACTGAGTACATTTAATCTTGGCATTCATACCACTGGGAAGCAGGATGCGGCCATGTATATTTGGGATGAGACAATAGCCGAACATACTTCGAAGGATGTCATCAGTTGCGTCTACAACTACGTTTTAAAATCCTTTAAACGACTCGAACCAGGGGAGACCAGAAACTTTATTTTGTGGTCCGATCGCTTCGTGGGCCAGTTTAACAACTGTTATTTAATATTATTCATGAAGTACCTGGTAGATTCACACATTTTCACCAGAGTTGAGCACAAAATGTTTGTGACTGGACACAGTTGGATGAGCTGTGATAGAGATTTTGGCTTAATCGAAAAGCGGTACTGTCAAGTTAACCCTATTGTGCCAGCCGACATCGAAGATGTCATTTTAACGTCTCGTGTCAATTCTCCATTCAAGATCCACCGAATGAGCAGAACTGACTTTTTTGACTTTAATATAATGACTAATTATGTTGCATTACCCAACAGTCTACAGGTCACCAAGTACCTCATGTTTCGCTACGAGGCCGACAAACCAAACGTAATACAAGCAAAAGCGCTTCACAGTTCTGAGTCCTGGGAATTATTTCAACTGAACATTCGCACCAAGAATGGGTTTCGAAGCCTCAAGAAATTTCCTTTGACTTACAAAGGTCCAATTCAATTAAACGAAGCAAAGGCTAAAGATTTAAGGGATCTCATGGGCAAAATTCCAGATGCTGCAAAATTTTCCTACTACGACAACCTGACTAAGTTCATTTTAAAACAATGATTCTGTATGCATGTTATTTCTGACAGGTTATAATGTTTGGATAATCTTTAATGTTTAAATATTTTACTCGTTAACCAAAAGGATTGCAATAAATTTTCTTGCTCATCCGCGGTTCTTTATTGTACACAAAATCAGTCTTCATGACACATGGCAAAGTATTTATTACCTATAGTTGGTTATAAGAAGTAATAGGGCTTAATTTTCTATTTTGATACGATATTGAAGCAGAGACTTTAAAACGTATTACTGATCTCAGATGACTTTTTCAAATTTTGATGACAGACAACCAGACCTCGAGTTACTCTATGTGAATCCCATATCGTTACGGTCAAATAGCAGTAACACGACAATAACTCGGGTACTTCTGCATCAATGTGTCACAATAAGTCACGTCGATGTTACTCGGTGTGACCTACTACTAGTCTTCGAGTCATTAAATATGAATTCTACATGATCGTGACCGAGTAGCAGTCACTTTGATGGCCACTCTCCGAGCTACATGATCTGACCCCGACTTCGTTATGACTGGGTAGCAGTCGCATCGAGTGCCACTGTCTGATTTAACCGATGTGAACTCGTATCAGTTTCCAAGCAATCCGACGTGAATCCCACATTGTAGTGTCAGAGTAACATTCACATTGAGCATCACCCTCCGAGATACTCGATGTGGCTGCTATTCAGCCACAGCGATTAACTCCCAGGATGGTGCTCAAAGTGACTGCTACTCCGACACAATGACTTGAGATTCACCAGGTCATATGGAGTAAATCGGAGTAGTGATCGATTTCTGTTACTCAGTCACAACGGAGCCGAAGTCACAACTTGTACCTCGAAGAGTGGCGCTCAATGTGACAGCTACTCAATCGAAACGATGTGACATTTACATCGAGAAACTCAAACGCTGTCACTAACTCACAACGATGAATGTGAGTCTATTGTAGTTGTTGGGGTGTCTGCAATTGGGATAACTTACGAACCATTGATACGTATCAATAATTGTCCCCATGTCATATTCGGGACGGAACGGGGACAAAAAAAATTTCCCAATTACAGTCGGGACGAGACATGCTATTTGGCCGTGTGTATAACGGGACGGAATAGAATAGTAGTTGTTGAAATATGACCGTAATGTAAGCTGCCTTGAAAAGGAATCTTGGAACTACGATTTTATAAATGTGTTTTTGTTTTTGGTACAACTATTTTTGTACTAGGCATGGGCATATCGAGACAGCAAATCGAGATTCTCGATCTTTTTTTACCATCGAGACTAATCGAGACGTCTCGATAATACATCGAGATTTTTGTTAATTTTTTGTCTCGATAAAATGCGCATACGCGTGAAAAAAGCGGATACTCTGTATAAGAATCCTGAAATCATAGTCTGAACAATGCTGGAAAAAAATTTACCGAATTCGGATGTTAACTCTTCAATGAAAAAAATATTGCTGCAGTGAATTTAAAAATTTCATATAACATCCAAGAGGATCAGGAGAAAATTATATCGAGAGAACTACATTAATATTATAGTTTTAAATAAGTTGTGGATTTAATGATTACGAGGACTTGCAAAATTAACCATTAATTGTACATTATTGTCCCCTTATTCAATAATTTTGAGCTGTCTCGATTGTCTCGATAAGACTGTGTTCTCGATGTCTCGATTTATAAAATTCTCGATCTCGATATTTTGTTCTAAAACAAGAACAAGACTATCGAGAATTTTGAATGATTCGAGACACTCATGCCTATTTTGTACGAATTTTTCCCCATGTCCCGATTGTCAGGACAAGACCATGGACCAGAGCTGCGCTCAAGTCAAGTAAATCCCGAACTTGACCCTGAACTTGACTTGACCCTGACAGCCAAGTAGGTTTTTCAGACGGTCTTGAACATGATGGTTCATGGTCAGACAAACACTTGAAAATTCAGGGTCAAGTATTCAAGTACTTTTCACGTAACTTGAACCTGGTCAAGTATAGCCGGGACAACTCTTGACTTGAACATGACTTGACCATGACCCGAACTTGAACTTGGCTTGAATTGTCAAGTTTTTTTCAAAATAGAAATAGAAAAATAGTATTCACGCTTAAAATGCAGCAAGTACATGATTTATCTCCAAGTAAATTTTGAGTTATTGTTTCAGCCCGATGCTTTAATGTCTTGCGTTTTAGTCTTAGTCAACCTTCAATCAAGAAAAACTTCGAATAGTCTCTGCTAATTGTAAGATAGACAGTCATTTAGGTGTAGGTACATCATTTTGTATTGAATTTTACTATTAATAATAGTTACTTACGCTAACCCAGTTTGGGTTGCTTCACTAAAATATTCACAGTTCAGCGTCAGCCCTGTTAATGAAACAAATTGGCTTATGTACAATGTAGTAGTGTTTAACGTTGTAAAAATGTTAAATTATTTAAAATGAAAAGAGTACTTGGATTTAAGTAACTTGATCCATTAAAAATGCGTTTATTTTATACAACAATTGAACACTATTGCTTCATTGTTTTTATATTCATATTCTTTAGTTCACTATTGCAGCTGTGGCTTCCCAAGCGGATCTAGAGATATTAAATCGTAGCGCAAAAATATGTAGTTTAGACGAACATGCATGGATACAGAGTCTCGGAGTAACGACAATGAACGACATTTTGAAAGAAAGTCTATTGAACTATACAGCGCCACAACTTCGATATGCGTAACGTTTCTTTACTTGAATAAGTACTTGAAATACTCATGATTCATGGTCAAGGATTTATACATTTTTACTTGACCATGAACATGACTTTTCTCTCAAGTAGAACTGTTTGTCTTGACCATGGTAGCTATTTGATTTCAAATTTCAGGGTCAAGTAAATAAATAACTTGACCATGCCTTGAATGTTCAAGTATCCATTATATTTTACTTGACCATGACCCGAACTTGACCATGACTTGAAATACTCATGGTCTACTTGAACTTGAGCGCAGCTGTGCCATGGACAACGTTTTAAAAATTCTGGAAACGGGACGGGGACAAGGTTTTTGTCTCCATGTCCCAATTTTCAGGACGGGGCCGGGTCGTTTTTTTGAATTTTGGCGGACGGGACGGGGACCAGGTTTTTGTCACTGTCCCGATTGTCGGGACGGGACTGGAAATATCGGGACAGGAATTTTGTCCCAATTAGAAGCTCTGGTCAGTGCATTTATTAACTCTTGACACAAAATGACAGGAGTGGTAGGGTCAATCGCACTTTTTTAGATGACATAATTCATCTGATGCACACACATACTCCTGATAGTCCATCCCACTTAATCTCACGCGGGGCGCGCATACTTACATATCGTGCCAATTTTAAAAGGCGTCACTAATTAAATTAATTAAATTAAGGTGGTGTAATTTTTGTACATCAATCCCACTCAGTTTAGTACATATTTGCGTCAATCCCACTCAGTTTAGTACATATTTGCGTCAATCCCACTCCGTCTCAATCCCCCTGTACATTCAAATAATCAATCCCAATTCCAATGATGGGAAAATCCCTACTAGTTACGTCCATATCCCTGGTAACACCCAGTCACAAATCCTTACGTCCCTCCAATCCGTCCTGAACACCATACGATCTAGTCTCAGTCAAGGCCAGTCAGCGCTAACGTCGTTAATGAACGTCCCCGTCCCGTCCTTATCCCTATCCTATCCCTATCCCTCTCTCCATCTCACGTGACAACCATTCCTGGTACCCACTATAGTTATATTCATTGCTACATATGTATGGTATACATCACATGTAAATGAACGAGATAGTAAATAGTGAGAGTGACAGTGACTGAATTAAATCGAAACGTCCCAAGTATTCGTCCCTATTATGCATGTATTTTACGGACAACGTCTCGATCCCGTCTCAGTCCCTCTCTTCTCTTAACTGTTAGAACCGAATCCGTCTCAAAGTCCCTATCCCGTCCCGATTTTTGCGGTGAGACGGTATCCCCAGCGAACATCATTGCCCAATTCCACTCCGTCCCGACTGATGTTTTTGTCAGTCCGTCCTGTGAACTGCTCGGGATTTCCCAACATTAGTGCGATGCATGATGTAGGAGAGTGGCAGGTGGCAGAGTGGTATTTAAATTTTAAAGCTTTTGATGAGCTCATTCCACTGTACAACAACCCGCGCAATGTAGTGTAGTATACTATTTCGCTATATAGGGTAGCAAGCCGGTAGTATATACAGCAAGCAAGCAAGCAGAGAGGAGAGAAGCACAGCGAGCTGAAAAAGCTCTCCTCTTCAACAGATTTTTTAGCTCGCTCAGTGATTCTCGATTTGCTTGGCTATATAGTGAAATAGTATACTACATAGTGTCTTGCTACTTTATAGTGAATGAGTGCATGAGTGCACCAACTAAGACCAAGAAGCTTTAAATTAACAGATAACAGCAGAAAGCATAGAGGCAGTGCTGCCCAAAAGTTTTATATTCTATTCAATTGTATTCACTACAGAGCGTATACATGACTACTCTATTCATATTCTATTTACAGCTTGTGGTGGCGAGGCTATTAAAGTCAAATCCTTCTCCCACATTTTACCCAGAAACCTAATCTACAGGAAAAACTCGATATAACGGATGGCTCTACAACGGAAATTTAGTTACACCGGACAGATTTGTTTGTCCGGCTCCCATATAACCAATGCTAAAATTATTGCATACAACGGACATTTTTTATAGCGGACAAATTTTACTGGTCCCCTGGAAATCCGTTATATCGAGTTTTTCCTGTATTCCTATTCTACTCACCTATTCCTTCGTAGACACCGGTTTTTTAAACCACGTCAT
Source organism: Allacma fusca (assembly GCA_947179485.1). NCBI lineage: Eukaryota > Metazoa > Arthropoda > Collembola > Symphypleona > Sminthuridae > Allacma > Allacma fusca. The sequence goes on along the minus strand of OX359245.1, from coordinate 81,389,576 downwards.
AGAATACGTTTGTTACTGAAGCTGAGATGAAGGACGAGAATGTTGTGCGCTTCGAAATTCTTCGGATTTAAATTCAGTCAATATTGCATTATTTTTCGGACTTTTTTTTAGTTTTTGGTCAAATATTTGTGGGCTGCTGTTTATAAACGCATAGTTGATAATCGGGGCTGAGGGCAAGTACTTTGAATTTAAAATCGAGAACTTTCGCTGTAGGAGATTTTGTTTCCACTAATCTTGCTAAGGATTTTCGTATTATTTTTTTACGTTTTACTTACAACGGGGATGTTGATCAAGCTGCGAACGTTTTTTAAATATAATCCCTAAAGAGCCGCCGGAGTTAAAGTTTGTGCTGGGTGAAATTGAATCATAATTATGAACTGTTTAACTTTTAGATTAGGTTTTATATCGAGTTTTTCTCCCAGCTCCACCCATTTCACACTAAATAACAAAAATCTATTTTTTTGTTACAAAACATTTTATAGATTAAATATTTCATGCGCACTTATAAGGTACACTTCTACAAATAAAGCGAAAAAATGTCGCACGATGCTGCAGCACAGCCAATAATAGTATGGCCGATAAGAGGTTATGATTATTTGATTTAACACCGGAAGTGAAGTAATGCGAAAAAAGCTTCATTATTTAGTAGCATCAAGCATGATCCTGGGATGGGAATGGAAAATGGACGTTCTGCAAAGACTTTCACGTGTTATGTTATGATGTCCTCTCAACTCTTCAACAAGCTGATGGGAATGCTGGATCTTTGAATAGGGCCTGATCCGAACTTCCTATTTTATTCTAATCTATTCTTGTGTTTTTAGATGTTGGCATATTCTATTCGATTCCATTGTTATTGGGTCAACGGCTATTCAAGTATATTCTATTCATTTTCGCCTAAATACCCTGCTATTCTATTCGGAATAGAATAGGGCAGCACTGCTTAGAGGCACAACAAGGAAACAACTTACGAATCAATAATAAGAAGAATAGCCCGCTTCGCCGGGAAAATTAATCTCAAAATATGTGGACTATTTATTGAAAGACTAACAATTCATTTCATATAGCTAGTTGACATTACATCATAAAAAATGTTGGTACAACGCTCCGGCCCACCACGATTCTCTCCCAAACTCAATATTTGGCTCGTGGAATTTAACTAATCGCTTGATCAATTTAATACCAAAATTCCATTGTTATTAAATCTTGTTGTTGCATCACTGTATGGTGCTTTGTCCCTTAGTGGATCAGCATAACGTGCTGATCAAATATGATTTTTTCTAATTTTATAATAATTTGTATATAGCTCAGTTGTACTGTAATAATGTAACAGAACGCAGACCTGCGTTCGGGTCAAGTATTTTGAGGATCCGAACTTGAACTTGACCTGCACTTGAACTTTCAAGTAGATATTTGTCAGTACCCGACCTTGGCGTTTCGGGTCCCAGGAATTACTTGTCATACCAAGTCATATCTTGCAAGTAATCTTTCCTAAACCCGAACTTGATCTGTTACTTGAATGTCGGGTCCATAAATCTTGAGAACCGAACTTGGAATTAACTTGAACCCGAATTTGGATTTCAAGTAAATACTTGAACCTTGCACTTTGTATTATGAAGTCGCAAAAACATTCAAACGGGTGAAGCTAAGATTTTCAATTTCCGTCGTCTTTATTAAATTCAGATACGGGTTCACTCATGGTTTTTTTCCCTTGTGTCACATTCTCACCGGACAATTTACTTCAACAGTTTTTCAAAAAAGATGAAAAATTAGAATAGTTTTAAGCACGACGATTTACAGAATACACAACAGTCACTCCAAATGAAAGTGAGCTCCAGCTTCTGTGCATACCTCTGTAGACATGGTTTTTAGTAGGGATGCCAATGGTCTGGTCCGGACCATTTAAAATGGTCCGTTATTGGTCTGGTCCGGTCTGATTCAACACTTGGACCACACCAGATACAATTGGTTCAGCTTCGGACCAGACCAGACCTGACCACGGGACCATGGTCTCAAACGTGCCCAAAATAAAAATGTATGAGTAATGGAATCCCATAGAACAAATTAAAACTGACATTTCTGGGGATAAAAGAAGAATTTGACGGGATAAAATGTGATAATTTAATTGCTCTCAATGGTTTTCTGGACCATGGTCCGGAGCATGGTCTTTGGTCTGGTTTGGTCCGAACGACTGGATCAGACCAGACCATTGGCATCACTAGTTTCTAGAATGCATGTTGCAGAAATGCGAACAACCGAGGGAGCAGAACGCACAAAGGAAGCAAACGTTGGAACTAGGATACTTGAAATTGCAAGTTCGAGTTCAAGTAAAATCCATGTCCAGACCCGAACTTGAACTTGATCCTTAGTTCAAGTCAATTCTGTGGGCTTGCACTTGGACCAGAACCGACTTGCAGTTCCAAGTTCGGATCCACCAAATACTTGAACTTGACCCGATTCAACCAAGTAGAAACGCTCATGATCCCGAACTTGATCCGAACTTGACCTGACTTGATACTTGTCAAGTGCTACTTAAACTTGAGCGCAGCTCTGAACAGAAGTCTCCGATTTTTTTTGGGACATAAAGATCAAATGTGGATGTGAAGGCTTGTACTTAAAAAATAGTGAGCAAATAACTTCAGCAATACAGTATTTGAGAATTTAACTGACGCAAATATAAAGTGGTAAAATAAATGTTTCAATTGCATTTGATTTTCCCTAATAGGAATCCCACGAGTACTTAGTTCAATCACTAAAATTCTTCTCTTCTCAAATTCGTAAGGTCTGGAAAATTAGAAAGTACATTTAGTTTAAACGATAGAGCATAGTGACCTTTCGGCTTCGATTTGACAAAATAATCAGATTGCAAATTATTGTAATGCATGGAGATAGAATTGAGTTCCATAACCATATGAGTAGAGCATTCGCTGTAGGTTTAAATATCGACACACAGACCGAGAAACACGACGTTCTGGATTTCATAGAAGAAATTTCGCTTCGGAAGTCTACTGGAAGCTCAGTAAAGCCTACAATATTAAGCAATTTCGGATTATCGCTATATAATAAAGCGCCGGGTCTGGAATAAGTTCCCTAACCAGCGAACACGGTTAGTCGGGGAAGTGACCCGTCATAGCTGGGGATTTTAGATACCGGGGAACGGGGGTGGAAAAAGTTCGGGAACCCGGTTACTTGGCAAAAGAGCCCAGAAAGTTGACAAACGTTGGGTGATGGGTGAGTTGGAAATTTTTTGTTATAGGGCTCCGGTAAGGTAGTTGACAAATCCCAACGTAGTTGACAAACATTGGGTGAGTTAGAAAATTTTCGGAATAGGGCTCCGGATGGGTAGTTGGCAAAATCAGAAAATCTGACAAAATTTTGGTATTTTTCTCCGCCTAGGTAGTTGAAAAAATCAGAAAAGTTGACAAAAATTTTGGGATTTTACTCCGCCTAGGTAGTTGACAAAATCAGAAAAGTTGACAAAAATTTTGGGATTTTACTCCGCCTAAGTAGTTGACAAAAATTTTGGGATTTTAATCAGCCTAGGTAGTTGACAAAATCAGAAAAGTTGACAAAAATTTTGGGATTTTACTCCGCCTAGGTAGTTGACAAAACCATAAAAGTTGACAAAAATTTTGGGATTTTACTCCGCCTAGGTAGTTGACAAAACCATAAAAGTTGACAAAAATTTTGGGATTTTAATCAGCCTAGGTAGTTGACAAAATCAGAAAAGAAGACAAAAGTTTTATAATTTTTCCTGGCGGGGTAGTTGAAAAAAATTTAGGGATTTGTCTCCGGCGGGGTAGTTGACCAACTGGGACACAGTTGACATTTCGGTCAAAAATTCGTTACTTGGCAGTTTGGAACTTTTTCCACCCCCGCCGGGGTAGTAGGAAAATATTTGGAAAGGCTGCCGGAGTCGCCGGGAAAAATGGACGCAGTCGAATTTTTTTTTAAAATTTGGCTGGCGGGGTCGTCGGGAAAACTCGACGAAGTCATAAGTACTTATATAGTTGAATAAGTATATGCAATCGGTCATACTGAGTGAGACCACAATCAGCACGGATCTTAATCCGATATACATGTGGCCAGTAACATTAAGATCGACTAAATATGTCAATGTTGGTTACGCTCTGGCTGTCACAGATTAATTCCTTAAAACGTCGAAGACTGCGACTTCAGACATGCATATGCTGTGTACTTATTGTTGGTTTATTTCAAAATTTTTGTTTTTCAATCTACAAATACGATTTACCATTTCGGGGGAACTTCCTTTCTGATTGTATGTTTGAATTTGTAACCAATATAAATTTAGACTTATACGGGCACCAAGTTTTTTCCTTAAATTGAAAAAATAAATTTTCCAATAAACTGAATTGATTAATTTTGAAATTTGAATAATGAAACTACAAGTTGAAGTTTTACCTTTTCCAAAACATATACTGACTACTGACTTCTTCTGATCGATGGATTGACAGTATTTAAGCAAGGTTATGGAAAGTTTGAAAAATCTGCTCGAGATTTTGCTCACAATTAGGACCTTGAATACTTCTGAAAGAAACTATCGCTAGTGTTCCCACCTTTCAGCTTACTTCGGACTTGCCCTTTTGACATCCATTTCCTTCAAAGAGCGCTGTAACTTTGTTTTAAAATAATATTTTATCAGGAAAGGATTGCTCAGCAGTTAAAAGTTTCAATACATAAAATGTGAACTCAGGTCATTGGCGCATGAACTTTCAGACACTAGGCATGAGCATATCGAGACAGCAAATCGAGATTCTCGATATTCTTGATCTTTTTTTACCATCGAGACTAATCGAGACATCTCGATAATACATCGAGAATCTTGTTAGTTTTTTGTCTCGATAAAATGCGCATACGCGTCAAAAAAGCGGATACTCTGCATAAGAATGCTGAAATCATAGTCTGAACTAACAATAAGTATGAGATCGGTTCGGTTAAAACACAAATCCGAACCGAAGTTTTCGGTTAATTTGTTGTCAAAATCCGAACCGAACCGTTTTGTTCGGACACAAAAAATACTCATATCCGAAACCGAACCGCCATGCATCGGTTCGGAGGATTTTCATAACCGAACCGTTTGTCGGTTATCCGAATAACCGAAAAAATATTATACATTTTAACAGTGAAAACTTCATTCGAACGAGGTAAATATTTATGAAAATGTTTTCTGAAAATCTTTATTTTAATAAAAATGTCGTTCAAACTTGAAACAGTTATTACGTTAATTTTTATCAAATTTTACCCATTATTTAAGCTTCCATACAAATGCTTCTATTTTGTACCTCTTCATCGAAGACACGCTATTGAAGACTTCAATTTTCCCACAGCCCCTGGCGAAATTAAGTTCTCGATGCCAAGAGCATGAGCTCGATAACCTCAGAATCTCGATCACATGAGAGACACGATCACATCACGATCTGGATCACAAGCGAAACATAGTGACTCCCAAATGAGAGTCTCGAACACCTGAGGAACTCGATTAGGGCTTCTATTCGGGACGGGACGTCCCGAGGTTTTCGGGACTGGACCGGGATCGGGACAGTTTCGGGACAAAATGCTTGTCCCCATGTTGTTTCGGGACTGAATCGGGACGATTTTTTTTGTCCCGAGGATTTCGGGACGGAATAGAATTGTCCCTAGTAGAAGCCCTGATCTCGTCACATGAGATTCTATCACATGGGGCTCTCGATCACATGAACGAAAACCAAATGAGGATCTCGATCTCATAAGAGACTCCATCGAATGAGAGAATCCATTATATAAGAGACTCCATCGAATGATGAAATAGATCACAGGAAGGTCTCGATCACATGAGAGTATCCATCAAATGAGGGACTGGATCACACGAAGGTCTCGATCACTTGAGGGACTCGATCACATGAGCTACTTAATCACATGAGGTACTCGATCACTTGAGGGACTCGATCACATGAGCTACTTAATCACATGAGCTAATTAATCACATGAGCTACTTAATCACATGAGCTACTTAATCACATGAGCTACTTAATCACATGAGCTACTTAATCACATGAGCTACTTAATCACATGAGCTACTTAATCACATGAGCTACTTAATCACATGAGCTACTTAATCACATGAGCTACTTAATCACATGAGCTACTTAATCACATGAGCTACTTAATCACATGAGCTACTTAATCACATGAGCTACTTAATCACATGAGCTACTTAATCACATGAGGTACTCGATCACATGAGAGAATCAATCGCACAGGAGTATCTATCGCATAGGAGTATCTATCGCATAGGAGTATCTATCGCATAGGAGTATCTATCGCATAGGAGTATCTATCGCATAGGAGTATCTATCGCATAGGAGTATCTATCGCATAGGAGTATCTATCGCATAGGAGTATCTATCGCATAGGAGTATCTATCGCATAGGAGTATCTATCGCATAGGAGTATCTATCGCATAGGAGTATCTATCGCATAGGAGTATCTATCGCATAGGAGTATCTATCGCATAGGAGTATCTATCGCATAGGAGTATCTATCGCATAGGAGTATCTATCGCATAGGAGTATCTATCGCATAGGAGTATCTATCGCATAGGAGTATCTATCGCATAGGAGTATCTATCGCATAGGAGTATCTATCGCATAGGAGTATCTATCGCATAGGAGTATCTATCGCATAGGAGTATCTATCGCATAGGAGTATCTATCGCATAGGAGTATCTATCGCATAGGAGTATCTATCGCATAGGAGTATCTATCGCATAGGAGTATCTATCGCATAGGAGTATCTATCGCATAGGAGTATCTATCGCATAGGAGTATCTATCGCATAGGAGTATCTATCGCATAGGAGTATCTATCGCATAGGAGTATCTATCGCATAGGAGTATCTATCGCATAGGAGTATCTATCGCATAGGAGTATCTATCGCATAGGAGTATCTATCGCATAGGAGTATCTATCGCATAGGAGTATCTATCGCATAGGAGTATCTATCGCATAGGAGTATCTATCGCATAGGAGTATCTATCGCATAGGAGTATCTATCGCATAGGAGTATCTATCGCATAGGAGTATCTATCGCATAGGAGTATCTATCGCATAGGAGTATCTATCGCATAGGAGTATCTATCGCATAGGAGTATCTATCGCATAGGAGTATCTATCGCATAGGAGTATCTATCGCATAGGAGTATCTATCGCATAGGAGTATCTATCGCATAGGAGTATCTATCGCATAGGAGTATCTATCGCATAGGAGTATCTATCGCATAGGAGTATCTATCGCATAGGAGTATCTATCGCATAGGAGTATCTATCGCATAGGAGTATCTATCGCATAGGAGTATCTATCGCATAGGAGTATCTATCGCATAGGAGTATCTATCGCATAGGAGTATCTATCGCATAGGAGTATCTATCGCATAGGAGTATCTATCACATGAGGGACTGTTCACTGCGGACAGAAAGCAAATAATTAATAATAGAACATTAAATCTTTTACAATCAATTGGACCAAAGTGACGTTTTAAGAAGTGCAGGAATAGACGATGCAACAGCACAGGGAAAACTTCGTGGCTATTTACAATAAATTCAACTACGGTAAATTGCTACCATAAACTACTGATAATAGTAAAACTGCTTCAACTGTTCATTTTTTTTAAGGAAAACACGAAATTCTGGTTTTGAAGAGCAACTATTAATTTTCGAGATCTTAGAAAAAGGCCACTTAATGTTACGTATTTGGAACTTACAAGCAAAGTGGTAATGAGTGCGTCCATGTAGCATCAATATTGCAAATCGCCGATCCATGTCCAACTAGAGTCATGCCATCAAATAAGATACTAGAGTTCCCCAGGGCTGTGCCTCTCTCAATAATATCTATCCAACCGACGTACGCAAGTTGAGGTTGTTTATTCACCAACTCAGATCAATGAAATTAGTAGTAGATATATCATTTTAATTAATTTTATACTGGAAAAAGTTCAAAAATTTGGGCTTCAATAAAATGCAGGATGACGATGGCGGGATGACTCAATAGAATGCGGTATGGTGGGATGGTGATGGCGGGATGACTAAATAAAATTTGGGATGGCGGGATGACACAATAAAATTCGGGATGGCGAGATATGATATGGGATGACTCAATGTAACACTGCGGGGAGGCGGGATTACTCAATAAAATGTAAAAAAATCATTGATTTTAACACTTAACTTAGCAGAACTTAGAAGCGTACTACGCTTCTTTCAGTATTCACTAGATTCACTGGACTATATTCCCAGCATCACAACTAAGTGCAATGATTTTTTTGTATTTCATTGAGTGATCCCGCCAACCCACAGTGTTACATTGAGTGATCCCGCATCCTATATTTTCTTGAGTCATCCCACCATCCCGCAGTGTTACATTCAGTCATCCCGCATTTTATTGAAGCCCCAAAATTTAATTCACCATTTCTTAGGAATCCAGGATGTGGGCACTGAATCTCTGCGTGTATAATACAAGCAAAATTATTAGAAATAGAAACAAATTACTATGGACATAGCTAGTGTAGCCCCAATCCTAACAATGCCTGGGGAGGGGGTTTAATTCAGACCATTGAATTCCAGATATTATCATCTACAATGATTTATCAGCATGGACTATTCTATTTTTAAAAAAGTTTTCCAAACAACCCGTCCCTTTAGATGTTTACTCTGGATTATTTTCTTCTTTTAAGGCATAAATACACACACGGTACCATCTAGATACTTGAACTACAGAAGATTGTGACCTCAATGTTTCGTACACAAAAAAACTTACTAGTATCCATGATCACCTTGTAATGTAACATGTCAACATGATTCACACATTTACTTTCCGCTGAAACAAATTTACAACTTGAGGAGGAGTGAGTGAGAGGAGCGTAAAACCAAACAAAATACATACAGAGGACTGTATAACCAAATAGTTGTCTCTATCACATAAGGAGCGCTATCACATCATGGTTTCGATCAAATGAGAGACAACTAAATGATTGTCTCGAACACATGAGTGATGAGAGACTTTTTACCATGTGGGACTGTATAACATGAGAGACTTTATACCATAAGGGACTGTACAACATCAGGGACTGTATAACACGGGGGACTGTATAACATGAGGGACTGTATAACACGAGGGACTGTACAACATGAGGGACTGTATAACATGGGGGACTGTACAACATGATTGACTGTATAACATGGGGGACTGTACAACATGATTGACTGTATAACATGGGGGACTGTATAACATGAGGGACTGTATAACACGAGGGACTGTACAACATGAGGGACTGTATAACATGGGGGACTGTACAACATGATTGACTGTATAACATGGGGGACTGTACAACATGAGGGACTGTATAACACGAGGGACTGTACAACATGAGGGACTGTACAAAATGGGGGACTGTACAACATGAGGGACTGTACAACATGAGGGACTGTATAACATGAGGGACTGTACAACATGAGGGACTGTATAACACGAGGGACTGTACAATATGAGGGACTGTATAACATGGGGGACTGTATAACATGGGGGACTGTATAACATGGGGGACTGTACAACATGATTGACTGTATAACATGGGGGACTGTACAAAATGGGGGACTGTACAACATGAGAGACTGTACAACATGAGGGACTGTATAACACGAGGGACTGTACAAAATGAGGGACTGTATAACACGAGGGACTGTACAACATGAGGGACTATATAACATGGGGGACTGTACAACATGATTGACTGTATAACATGAGGGACTGTACAACATGAGGGACTGTATAACACGAGGGACTGTACAATATGAGGGACTGTATAACATGGGGGACTGTACATCATGATTGACTGTATACAGAGCTGCGCTCAAGTTCAAGTAGTACTTGACAAGTATCAAGTCAGGTCAAGTTCGGGTCAAGTTCGGGATCATGAGCGTTTCTACTTGGTTGAATCGGGTCAAGTTCAAGTATTTGCTGGATCCCAACTTGGAACTTCAAGTCGGTTCTGGCCCAAGTGCAAACCCACAGAATTGACTTGCACTAAGGATCAAGTTCAAGTTCGGGTCTGGGCATGGATTTTACTTGAACCCGAACTTGGACTTTCAAGTACCGATTCAAGTATCTTAGTTCCAACGTTTGATTCCTTCGTGCGTTCTTCGCCATTGGTTGTTTCTCACTTCTGTAACACACATTCTAGAAACTAGTGATGCCAATGGTCTGGTCTGATCCAGTCATTCGGACCAAACCAGACTAAAGACCATGCTCCGGACCATGGTCCAGAACACCATTGAGAGCAATTAAATAATTACATTTTATCCCGTCAAATTATTCTTTTATCCGTTTCGTTAACTCAGATTTTTATTTTGCTTACGTTTGAGACCATGATCCTATGATCAGGTCTGGTCTGGTCCTGAAGCTGGACCAATTGTATCTGGTTTGGTCCAAGTGTTGTATCAGACCGGACCAGACCATACAACTCTGGGACCGGACCAGACCAATAACGCACCATTATAAATGGTCCGGACCAGGGGGTATTCTCAAAAGATTTAAAATCGTAACTTTTTAAGTTACGATAGTTGGAGTTTACGGAATTAATGAGTTACGATGTCGTAGCTTACGATATCGCAAATTCTTTTCGAGAATAACCCCCCAGACCATTGGCATCTCTACTAGAAACCATGCCTGCAGAGATATGCACAGAAGCTGGAGCTCACTTTCATTTGGAGTGACTGTTGTGTATTCTGTAAATCGTCGTGCTTAAAACTATTCTAATTTTTCATCTTTTTTGAAAAACTGTTGAAGTAAATTGTCAGGTGAGACTGTAATACTAGGAAAAAACCATGAGTGAACCCGAATCTGAACTTAATAGAGACGATGGAAATTGAAAATCTTAGCTCCACCCGTTGGAATGGTTTTGCGACTTCATACTACAAAGTTGCAAGATTCAAGTAATTACTTGAAATCCAAGTTCGGGTTCAAATCAATTCCAAGTTCGGTTCTCAAGATTTATGGACCCGACATTCAAGTATCAGATCAAGTTCGGGTTCAGGAAAGATTACTTGCAAGATATGACTTGGTATGGCAAGTAATTCCTGGGAACCGAAACGCCAAGTTCGGGTACTGACAAATATCTACTTGAAAGTTCAAGTGCAGGTCAAGTTCAAGTTCGGATCCTCGAAATATTTGACCCGAACGCAGGTCTGACTGTATAACATGAGGGACTGTACAACATGAGGGACTGTATAACACGAGGGACTGTACAACATGGGGGACTGTACAACATGGGGGACTGCACAACATGAGGGACTGTATAACATGGGGGACTGTACAACATGGGGGACTGTATAACACGGGGGACACCGTTTAAAAAACTCATGAATTCTGACAATCATACATTTATGATGAGTATAACGTTACGTGCTAAGTTATCAAGGGGCAAAGCGCCTCATTGTGAAACTCAACTTGCGAACACAACGGGCAAAAATTATCAGTAATCGGCACTACTTGCTAAGCTGAGTTGGGCCATGTCAACTGCAACGACTGAAACCCAGCCGGTTGCGGTCGGGTGCGGGCCTTTAAAAATATGTTCGGGACGGGTCGGGCCATGCCTTTACACTATGGTCATCTAAACCTTGACGTTGTGAATACAATGCTCTGCAAGTCAACTGACATTAGCACTAGGCGCTAACTCACTTAGAGGTGAATCGCCATGGAATATGACAGGATGTACAGGATTAACAGTATAATGTAAAATCTAAATAAATATATACCAGAGTCTGTTTTTTTCAAAAGAGCCACCCGTGAAGCCATCTATTTTATGAAACACATTTATAGTGTCCATCAGATGCACAATTGGAAGAAAAAAAAAGGTTACACAAATTGTTCCATGTAAATACGAATAGGAAGGTCAAAAAACCGAGAAAACCCGAAAGCTACAATAATTTATTGTAGCCGTACCAATTTGAATATTAAGAGATGGGCTATCTGAAATATATTGTCTGACCACCTGCACGACACTCAAGATTTTTTCCCCATCATGGAATCAAAATTTCGGATTTTTTAGGAAAATCCCATACACATGTTTGAAACTCCGGGATTTTTTTGACTGGCGGCACGTTCAAATATGCACTTTTTAAAACACCTAAACTCAAGGAAACCATAAAGACTTGCAAAATTTTTAAAAAGTGCTTATTTGGACGTGCCGGCAGTCAAACCGCCAGAAATCCGAAACGGGTAATTTATATACATATCTACGTCAGGCGTTGTGCACATTTAACGTTGTGATATATGACGCATGGAATTGTATGCGTATACATACAGCCAGCATGCAATCATTGCTTGCTCGCTGCAGTGACGAGGAGAGGAGGTTCCTGCCAACGTAATACACGGGCAGCGCCTTCGACGTAAACAGAAATCCCTATCACGCTCCATTCCTTGGGACCGTTCCGCAGCTCAACTAGCTTTAGGATTCGTTACCCGTAGACGAATAATATTTGGTCTCAATATTAACCACGCTAATTAAAATGTGCGTATGCACATTATATGTACATAATCCAAAAAAATGCTTCACTATGGGAATGACTCTTTTGAAAAAACAGAATCACCAGTGAGTTGTGTTTCCAATGGTCTGGTCCAGTTTTTCGGACCAGTTTTTCGGACCAGACCAGACCAAAGACCATGGTCCAGAAAACCACATTTTATCCAGTGAAATTCTTGTGTTATCACCAGGTCTGGTCATTCGTTCCATGGGATTTCGTTAACTCATATTTTTTTTATTTTGCATACTTTTTGTATCATGGTCCTTGTGGTCTGGTCTGGTCTGGTCCTGAAGCTGGACCAATTGTATCTGGTCTGGCCCAAGTTTTGGATCAGACCAGACCAGACCAATAACGGACTATTATAAATGGTCCGGACCAGACCATGACATCCCTACATATGAGTGTTTTTTATTTCGCATTGAAACGTTCATACATGGTGACCATAACCATTAGCCACCCTCCAACCATAACTTTTTTGCACGATCCATCGTTCATAATTTTTTTTCAAAAGGTTGTGTTTCTAGCACATTTAGTGGGGATTCATGTGAGTTTAATATCAAGTTCTTGGGACAAAAATTGAGGTAACAGGAACCCGAATTGGGGCCTCAAAGTTTAAAAATCATCTGCGATCAGCACTACGTGCTAAGTCACCAGGGGGCGAAGCGCCGGCGGAATGTGGTAACAAGGGTTATTAACAGTAATGTGGTGTACAAGGAAACGTGTATTTAATTTTCCCCAGTACTGGTCACATTTATTTGTACTGGGCAAAGAGGTTAACTGAGGCAAAATAAAAAATCCTCTGTGATTAGCACTACGTGCTAAGTCACCAGGGGTTTGTTCGTGACTCCATTTAATTTTCTGAGGTCAAACGAATGACACGATGTACTTCAAAAACAATAAGATTCTTTCTTTTTGCATTATCTGTCCCGGTAAAAATTTTGCAGTGTGTAATAGCAATGGTTCTGCAGATATCGTGCGGACAAGACAACCTCTACAGACAGGCAGACAGCCCGACCTTCGCAATAGGGACTCTCGCTTCGCTTCGCCCCTAAAAATTGCTGCAATGACTTGCCACAAAAATAAATATTTGTGTAATGCCAAACTTGTCATGGAGTTTTAGGTACTGGGACCGACGTTTTTGTCCCAAAAAGTTGGTATCAGACTCAAATTTAAACCTGCTGCAAACACAGCCTTTCCAAAGTATGAATGCTGGAGAGTCTTTGAAAAAGTTGCACGATTATAAATTCGTTGTTTCCAAATCTGTGACTTTTTGCTCGTGGATCTGAATTTCGTCAACCTTGCTCCTGGTCTTCCCCGGTCATTCCCACAATTCTCAACGTAGAGACCTATATTGTAGTTTCCTGCAAATCCCATGAAAGTTCCTACAAATTACCCCGAAAGCATTATCTAAAAAAATTCTGCGAGAATCAAAAACCGAAAACATTGACATTATGAAAAGGAACCCAACTTTGTTTGACGTTCTTTGACCCTGTGACCTCAAGTATTGATCCAGGTCAATGTAATAATGTTAGAAAATCTGATGTGTAAGTTGCTACAAACTGAGGAATCAATTATTTTATGATTTATGCCGTTATATTTACATATATTTGCACTTTTGGCTTTGCATAGATTTAATACCAATTAAGTTCACGTGTATTGCATCATTCAACCTAAAGGCGTGGCCCGCGGGTAAAAAATTGGTTCGGGTCGAGGCCCGACCCTCCCGTGCGGGTTCGGGCTTAATGCTTTTTCGTGTTGCAAGTTTCGGTTCGGGCTGGATTGTTATCGTATTTCATCGGGGCAGGTCGTGTCGTACTTTATACACATCGTGCGGGATGCGGACGGGTTCGGGTTGGATGTAAACATGCGCGGTGCCCGAAGGTAACGTTTAAATTTCAATCAACGATGCTTAGGATTTTTCCATTAGCATTATATGGATTCCGCCCATTTGTACTTGCTCACATGATTGAGCGTTTGTAAGTGTTGGTTGTTCCTATTCCTGTTTCAACAGCCCGCAAGCTGGGTTGGGCCGCCTCAACTAAGCCTCGCGGCCTATGGTATGGTGCGGGTCTAACAAAATATGGTTGGGACGGGGAAGGCTGATGCTTCAGAAACGGATTTTCGGGTCGGGCGGGTTCAAGTTACCTATTTGAGGGTAAGACTCGGGTTGGACTGGGAAATGACTTTCGGGCCACGCCTTTAACTCAGCCTGTATCCACTGTAATCATGCCTTTGTACATAATTGCGACATCTACATATCTAAGACATACCCGACTATAGATGGCGCAAGCTTTACTTGTAAGTTTCTGTACATATGTATGAACTTATTTAATTTTATGAGGCCATACGAATTATCCGATCTCCTTCAAAAACAATTTTATACTTATTTTTCGAGTTGCATGGTTCTGCAGTTATCGTATGGGGAGAAAAGCAGGCACCCCGAAAATCGCAATAGACCACAAATGTACCTGATTTTAAAGGGCCGAAGCGAAGCTGAAAGTCACTATTGCAAATGTCGTGGTATCTGCTTCTGACCTGACGATAGCTGCCGAAAAAAGGGAAGCAGGTAACTAAATTTTTTTCTTGGGATACATTAGATAAAAGAATCTTATTATTTTTCTGGTCATCCGTTTGACCTCAGAAAAATTCAGTTAGGTCACGTATACCATGCGAAGTACACAAAGGGGGAAGTAAAGCTTGCGGGAACTTTTAGTCGGAATTTTCGAAAACAATAAATTACTTAAATAATTAATTTAAATAATAAAGAGCCAGTAGATGGCACATGAAGTAGCATATGTGTAGTTTGTATATTATTGTAAAGGTTGTTTTAAATTTAGTGAATACATACTCGGTAGCAGACCTGCGTTCGGGTAAAGTATTTTGAGGATCCGAACTTAAACTTGACCTGCACTTGAACTTTCAAGTAGATATTTGTCAAGCCGAACTTGACGTTTCGGGTCCCAGGATGAACTTGTCATACCTAGTCATATCTTGCAAGTAATCCTTCGTAAACCCGACATTGATCAGTTACTTGAATGTCGGGTCCATAAATCTTGAGAACCGTACTTGGAATTGACTTGAACCCGAACTTGGATTTCAAGTAACTTGAACTTTGTAGTATGAACTCGAAAAACCACTCCAACGGGTGGAGCTAAGATTTTCAACTTCCGTCGTCTTTATTAAATTCAGATTCGAGTTCACTCATGGTTTTTTCCTTGTGTTACAGTCTCACCGGGCAATTTACTTCAACAGTTTTTCAAAAATGATGAAAAATTAGAATAGTTTTAAGCACGACGGTTTACAGAGTACACAACAGTCATTCCAAATGAAAGTGAGCTCCAGCTTCTGTGCGTATCTCTGCAGACATTGTTTCTAGTAGGGATGCCAATGGTCTGGTCCGTTATTGGTCTAGTCCGGTCTGGTCCCAGATTTGTTTGGTCTGGTCCGGTCTTATTCAACACTTGGACCACACCAGATACAATTGGTCCAGCTTAAGGACCAGACCTGACCACAGGGCCTCAACGTCTCAAACGTACGCAAAATAAAAAAAATATGGGTTAACGATATCCCATGGAACAAATTAAAACTGGCATTTCTGGGGATAAAAGAAGAATTTGACGGGATAAAATGTGATTATTTGATTGCTCTCAGTGTTTTCTGGAGCACGGTCTTTGGTCTGGTCCCAACGACCGAATCAGACCAGTTTCATAAAATCTGGATCAGACCAGACCAATGGCATCACTAGTTTCTAGAATGCGTGTTGCAGAAATGCGAACAACCGAGGGAGCAGAACGCACAAAGGAAGCAAACGTTGGAACTAGGATACTTGAAATTGCAAGTTCGAGTTCAAGTAAAATCCATGCCCAGACTCGAACTTGAATTTGATCCTTAGTTCAAGTCAATTCTGTGGACTTGCACTTGAACCAGAACCGACTTGAAGTTTCAAGTTTGGATCCAGCAAATACTTGAACTTGACCCGATTCAACCAAGTAGAAAAGCTCATGATCCCGAACTTGATCTGACTTGATACTTGTCAAGTACTTGAACTTGAGCGCAGCTCTGCTCGATAGGATTAGTCGCGAGAATTGCAATATTTAATTTTTAGTTTAATTTAGTACGCTCAATAGTGTGTATAAACGTCGTATTTTTAGGAGAACGTATAATTACTAGTTTATGCTGTTACATCCTACAGCGACGCTTCGTCTCTTAGTGGTTTAGTACCAGTGCTCGGACTGGGTACAGAAACCGTGTACCCGTACCCATACCCGTACCCGAATATCGGGTACTACAAAATACTGTACCTATACCCGTACCCATACCCGAGTACCCGGGTAAATTATTTCAGTACCCGTACCCGTACCTGAAAATAGAATGTAGTACCTGTACCCACAATTTACCCGTACCCGTAATGTACCCAAAACCTGTACCCGTTCCCGAGTATCTATTGTGTGTACCCGGGTATTACTCGGGTACTGGAAGTTTGGCCGATTTAAAATCCCCGACAACATTAGCCTGCCCAGCTGAAAAATTTTAATTTGTCAATTTTTTGACCTCCATTAAAAGTGTCCGGGATTTTGGGAATTTTCCCTAGGCGTTAAAGACTTCCTATTTGAATTTTTTGAAAAAATTATTTAAGGCATTTTGTGATTTTTTTAATAAACACTGACGAAATTCAAATCCTACTACCCCTAAATAATAACTTGCTGACTGAAATGAAATGTGTTCTCGCTTATTGGAATTGGGACGGAGTCTTTAATACTAAACTCTCCATAACTTGCTTTTTAACTTGGAGAACAAGAAACATTTTTTTCCGGCTAATCGAACTCTGTGTATAGAAAATGTTATACGAAAAAATTGAGTTGATCATAATTTTTCCAAGTCAAATATTGCGGTTTCAGGAAATAAATGTGGGAGGCAATATTGAATATTCAATTTATATTACAGCTTTATAAAACAAACATTAACTGTCTCTCACATTTATGAAGCCCGAGACGGAGATTTTCGAAAGATGCAGGCAAAATAGGACTAAAATGCAACCCCATGGAAGTTTTGAACGCCAAGTTCAGATGTTTGTCAAGTTCTTTTAACATCAAAATTATCAAGATTAATCAAAGGGACTGAAATATAAATATTGCGTGCAAGGAATGATATTTTTCATTCTAAAATGTTATAAATATTCACCTCAATAAATACTCAAAATGTCATAAATACCCAGAATTGAAAATGCTCAAATTGCCTGCATAAAATGCCTTGGCGTTTTCAAATGGGGAACCCTGGGTACTTGTAACGTTAAGAAATGTATCTGCTAATAAATGTATATTTATTCCGATCTTATCTCGTAATACGTCTTCAAATAATTGTAATGTTACGCTCCCAATGAAGCTAATTAAATTGAATCCCAAGAACCTCCCTCTTGAAATTCTTCGTTGATGAGCTTCACTATTTAAGTCGATAAACAGATGATTTCACTGACTCTATTTCTTTATTAGATTCCTTGGATGAATTATTAGAAGCGTTAGATTGCAACTACCACGTAATCATAAATGAGACGAAGCCACTTGGCTCTGTCACTAACGAAAGTATCTGTATACTACGAAATAAGCAACTCCACGGTTGGTAGGTCTTATTGTTAGCCATAGTAATCCATCCCATCAGGAATCTTTGAAGTACCCAAAAATACTCGGGTACATCACCCACGGGTACAGGAATTTTACATAGTGATACCCGTACCCATTGGGTACTACCCGATTGCCACTGAGTGAGTACCCATACCCGTACCCGTACCTGTACCCACTTTATTGTCTAAAATCAAGAGTACCCGGGTAGTATCCGCGTACTTGCGAGTACGCAACTTCTGTACCCGGGTAGTACCCATACCTGTACCCGTACCCATTTACCCGAGTATTACCCGTACCCAGTCCGAGCACTGTTTAGTACATAGTCGTGATGACAGATGATTTTTTCCCGACAAGTTACGATTGACTAGAACCGATTTCAACCTGATCCAACGCCAAGGTTACACATCCAGTGAAGCTGCAAAAGTATCCTCGTCACTCAACTTTAAATCGGTCATAGAAGGTCAATACAATTTGACTGTCGCGGAAATTTGGCTTTTTTCGAAATGGCAGCTGGCCAATTAAGGACATGTGTGTTAAGCACGCCTCTCTTGCCTCCGACTGGCTTATGCTTGTTACCATAGAGTGGCTCTTTATATGTAATGAGTGAGTCAACCAACGAGTTTTAATTTCTTAATCCAGCTGCAAGAGCTTTACTGTCGGGGCATTTCGAAACGACACTTGGCCAATTAAGGAAAGGTGTGTTACGCACGCCTCTCTTGCCTCCGATTGGCTTGTGCTTGTTACCATAGATCCTCAATTGGTTAATCAGGTTACAGGAGATTTACATTGCATCTACATACATGCTTTTATTTCGCACTGAAAATCATGAAAAATCATCGGCCTATCGGAGGCAAGACAAGTGTCCTTAATTGGCCAAGTGTCATTTCCAAATGTCCCGACAGTACATTGCATTCACATACATGTCTTTACATCGCGGTGGATAGTCTGAAACATCAAGGGCCAGTCAGAGATAAGACAGGCCAGCGACCATTTCCAAATGCCTCGACAGCATGTCCTCGCGTTTCAACATTGCGATCAGATATGCTATCTACCAGGGGTCGGATTTTTGTAAATCTACCTGGAAGATTATTTCTGAATTTCCCTGCTGAAACAAATGTCCCTGCATGGAGATCCTCAACGATTTCAAAAATCCCGGCTGAAAAAAAGGTCAGCGATTTTCAAAATCCCTATAGGAAAAAATATTTCCCCAGCAAGTCGTCAAATCCCTGTAAAATAAGGTCAACCAATTTAGAAATCCCTGTTTACCTAACAAATTTCCCTGAAACACGTCAACAAATTTGAAAATCAATGCCAAAAAAAGATCGACGAATTTTAAAATCTCTTTTAGCAAAACAGAATCCCTTCCCTTTGAGATTTTCCGTGCCGGAAATATTTTTTCCCTGGGAAGAATCTTCCCGTATTCCCGCATAAATCCGACCCCTGCTATCTATACCTTCCAGCCTGGCTGGCTGGCAGGTAGCCCACTGACTCACATTACCTGATGTCCTGTAGTAACAAAGGCTAGTAAATTCAATAGTAATCTAAAATACGACCATTTCAAGTAAAATCATATTACCGCAACTGGGCATATACTAACGTTTGACAAATGAGTACAATCAATCGTTCGTTTAACTTCCAAATCTATTCGTCACTGAGATATCTAGTAATTAAAACACTAAAACAAGTTTAGAGAATAGTTGATGCATGAATGGTATTTTGTGTACATACTTATTTACATGTTTATACGCAACCTCATTTAGTTTTCTGTTGTTAAACAGAGACATGATCTTACGTTTAACCTAATCTGCCAGTACAAAATATTTTACTTGTTTGGTATTAGTGCACCTCATGGGTACTAAAACGTGGTACCTGTACCTGTGCCTGTACCCAAATATGGGTACTTAAGAATGTTGTACCTTTACCTGTACCTTCTTTGAAGTACCTAATACTTGAATGAAGGTACCTGTACCCAAACCTTTTTTTTTTAACTTTTACCTGTTCCTGAAAATTACCTGTACCCAAAAAGTACCAGAATTTTTACCTTTACCCAGGTACTTTGTTTTACCTACCCGGGTACTTTTTATGATGATGCGAATTCAGTTAAAAAATTATTCTAATAATGTGCTCCAATTTATTCCCCTATAATCTATTACATCAAGTTTTTCAAAAACTTGAATACGGATAAAATTAAAAACTACTTGAGCTTCCAGCCATCAATCTTGCAATCGCGATCATTTTAGTACTTCCGAAATCTGCACATTTGATCATCGTCCATACTTTTAGACAGAAGCATTTTCTCAGGGTATCTCCTATGGAATTGTCAGTCGGTGGAATGCTAGAACACGTTTATAAGGAATCTCATTTCACGACACGGAAACGAGCATGCAGTGGAAGACTGTTGAATGGAGTGGCCGAGAATCTCATGGAAAGAACCAATTTAATTCAGTTTTATGCAATAGAGGACGCAAGCAGATAATAAAAAAGTACCTTGTATGAATCAGGTATTTTCTGAACGGGTACAGGTACTTTTGGAGCTGTACCTGTTCCTGTCAGGTAAAAACCGTTTCATGTTTTCTTTGTACCTGTACCTTTACCCGTAAATGTGCCCAATATTTAGGTAAAATTGGCTTGTACCCAGAATTTACCCACTCTGTTTGGGTAAAAAAAATATTACCCAGTATTTACCTTTACCTGTACCTGTACCCAAATACCCGGGTAGTACCTGTACCCATGAGGGGCACTATTTGGTATCATGGGTAACGCAAATATCGACAAGCAAACGCCACAACCGGAACTTGCTGCTACGCCTTGACACTAACAATTGGATCGAAGTTAAGTGGTAAGGACGTTAAAACGACAAAGCAAAGTAAGGGCTGTTTTGGGGAAACCGGAAAAAAACCTAAATTGCTTAATTCCACCTAGTTATTTTTAAAACTTGTTTTGAGCTGATTGATAGTAAATTTATGGGATTTACAGGAAGTTATTTAAGTAATCCGCACATTGATAATTTAGGTCCTGATCAGTAAAAATAGAAAGCAAGGTTGAGGAAATTCAGCTTCAGGAGCTAATGATACCGAATTTCTGATCATACATTTTTTATGGTCGGCATGGCGTTCCTGAAAACGTTTTTGTAACAATGTCATGTATGTAGTAAATTTCATGGGGATTCGTTTCAGCCTAATAACATGTTTGTAAGTACGAAATTACGACCTCAGGAATTAATAATGTGGAAAATGCCAAGTTTTTACTATCGCCGCATGGTTCTGGGACTCGTTGGCCCCATGCTAAAATCCACAAGGACTTAATTTTTATCAGCTATCACGCCCTAAAAAGATTAAGGTGCTGCTATTAATTTTTTGGAAACATATGCTGTGTGCACGCGTCATTTTGAGTTTGTCAACTACACCGTTTGCCTTAACCAGAATTGAGTCCCAAAAGGGGGTACCCAAAAGGAATACATGGGGGATCGCAAAGGTCCTAATTCATTTTAATTCATGAATGCCTACTTATGTGTATGAAAATATGGTTTCTCTATTGATGCACGCATAAAATTGAGAGTATTGAAAAAATCCAAATTTGAATGGAAAATGTGCGGTTTTCATTCAAATTTAAAAAAAATGGAAACATTCATTTCCAGGTCAAAAACTCTTGTGATTTGCGACTTTGCTCACGAGGATAATTTTTTATACGTTTGCTCGCTATTCTTACTAGTAGTCACTTCCAGGGTTCAGAACTTAAATACGTGCTTAATAGATCTAAAATTAAATTTCTTATCAAAGTTTTGCTGTTTTGAATTTAAGGACTAACCTGTAAACTCTGGCAATTTTGGTTTAATACATTTTTCCAATGTTTTAAAATCGTGTAAAACCATTTTCTTGTATTGAATAATTCTGAATGGGCAACATTATTTAGAATAATTAAGCTTTACTTTAATGCTTTTCAAAAATGTACTAATCTGGTAACGGAATGCGTTTTGGATGTTCCCCATAATTTATTTAAATTCATCTAAGGATTATGCATCCCACAAACTCATGCTCAACTTTTTTGTCAAGAAGGCGGAATCCTCTGCGACTTATCTACAACTAACCCTCCCTTTCAGTACCGTTTGTCTCTCGTTAAATTGTTGAATCATTTTAAAAAATCAAATTCATGGTCGTTGATGTTTCAGAAAAGCGTAGTTTGGAATTCGTTGTCAAATTCAAAGAACTGCAACACTGTTTGGCTTAAATGACGAATCTCATTCGCAAATATCTCATCTAAAAAATGGGACACCCATCGGGTCGAGTCCATTCCTCCGTACCGTTCAGAAACACTAATGTTGAGACATGATCATTTTATTTCGTTGTTGTTTCTTAACTATGCACAGTAATATCATGAGGTTAGAAGCGAAATTAAAAACCTGTAGTTTTAGGAGGAAACCTTTTGGCTCGGATCAATTCACCTCGAGACAATATATATATCAACAGCGAAATAATATTCCCACATTGTTTTCTTGCTTGTAACAACAGCAATATCTTTGAGCTCAGAATATGTGAAGTTCATTTATTATACACAACATATTGTGTATCTATGTGAATGTGGTTATCATTAAAGATTCTTTATATAAATTATTTAAGTTACTAATATATACAAAGAGGTGTATGTGAATTTGTGACATAATGAATGAACCTCTAAGGTGGTGCAAAGGGTTGGATACTATATACATAACGTTTACGTTCCTGTATTAATTAATTGTGACTTGTTCAAGTTTCTAAAAATATTTCCAATTAAATATATGTATGTATAAGTAATTATATATAAAATTATGCGCTTATATTATATAATCCAATCCAGCAATACAGTATATACGTTCCAACTTGTTCAGTTGTACTGGGATTTTCTATTACGGGAAAGTGTGAAGACAAATATTTATACACACAAAGATGGCTTGCGCATTTGCAAAATCAGAGCATACAACTGAGCGTTAGCTATTTATTTGATTTGTGACGTGAAATCGTCTTTCCTGGAAAGAAATCTTCTCATATTTTCACAGTAACGAATTTTAACTTGTGTATATTGATTGAGAGGATATATATACGGAAATATTTCCTTGAATTTATACAATGTACGTAATTGAACCAAATGAGATACAACAAAAGTGTGCCGCGTAGTAATAGCAAATCCATCCAAATTTGATTACAAATGTCTGACAGGTGTAACTAACTTACGCAAATATTTTGTTTGCAAAAAGACAGTACAAGGGGATAGAGTTCTAACACCTGGTATTGGAAGCTTGTACACTTTTATTATTTTATAACCAGGGATGAAATTTCAGAAAATTAAAAATTTTGATTCCATTTACAATGCCTGTTTAAATTTAATTTAGATTACGATTCAGGTTCCAATATATCCGATTAATTAACTTTGTATTCCGATTTTGACGGTTATCGAATGTCCTAAAACACACACTTTCCAATTAAAAACTACTCTTCATTTTTTAAACAGATTCATGCATGCTTTTATTCTATGTAATAATATAGCAGTGTAAACAAGCATAATGGCCTATTTGTGTAACATCATGTATTGAGTAAACAATATTGTCATTGATTGTCTACGTCTACAGCTATTTCATGTTTGCAGAAATTGATGCAACGATCGATTGGGTCGATGGGTCCATACCCTTGACGCATGCCTCAAAAACGTGGCTGTAATTAATGGCGAAGCTTCCTTGCGAAATATATTGAATTTAGTAGTTCAAAATTGCTAAAGCCAAGATTTACATTAAAGTAATCCTTTGAATTCTACAGCTGTGGTAGGGACGCAAGCTGTCTACCAATTTTCTGAGGATTACATTAACAGTATGAAATAATACGATTTTATGTGATCTCCATATGTTTGAAAGAAATTACCAACCCTTGGGAATCACTGTATAGGAAATTGACTGTCGTACATACATACATACATTCATGCACGTCACTTTTGAAACTTTGTCCACCCCGCATTGGGGAGCTTCGTCGATTGTGCTCCAGAATTGAGATAATTGGACAAATGAAAAGTAGAAAAAATAATTTATAAGTGTATTTATTCAGGTCGATTTAAACAATAAGCCCTTACAATTTCATTCGTAATCTTCATATAATTGGAACTTATGTAGAATAAAATAAGTAAAATTATAACATTATAGATAGGTTAAAAATTTATTGAACTTGCTTTTATCAAAACGTATAACTATCTATGTATAACGAAGTTTCACATTGGCTTGCATAGCAAGCATTATGTCATTACTACGTTATTCGGTCAGTAATCAGTTTTAGGTAATTATATAAATACCTGCTCAACTACAAGCTACGCCATGAAGTCTAGACACGGGTTATAAATATTCACAACATTATTTTAATTTCCTATGATTTTCCATGCTACTTGACTGATTTTCCTATATATTCACATTCTTTTTAATTATGCATTCTGAATTTACAGGTCACGCAATAATTTATTATTACCTCATCTGTTTTAAGCATTCGTAATTTCTGTACAGGTAAATCGACCGTGGTATTTGTAAAATGTCAGATATTCCACAAGGTTAAGCAAATGTGCTAAAATTTCCTACGGTAAAATGCAATAATTCAAATTCTGGAAGTATAAATGAGCTATAGTTAACTATGTAGGTCATAGTGCAGCACAAAATAATTTAATTAATTCTATCGTATTCAACACTTTGAACTGGCATCTACTGCCGTAAAAATTAATGATTCATACTGCCGAATATAGCTAGAGATTTCAGGGCTCCCAATAAAATGCGGGATACCATTATTAAGGATTGGTTGAATTTTTCAATAATATAATTACAGATAGCAGGATCAAACAAACGTACAAAACAAAGTTCAAAGGAACAATTTGGGTTCTATTTGTATAACTTATATGTTTCAGATCGGTACATGAAGTATTCTACGGGGGAAGAAACAAACATTTCATACATTTTCATAACACATCAGTAGTCCATTCCAGTCCCAACAGCGTATAAATTATTTGACAGAAGTTTAAAAATTATTATAAATTTTTCATCTTCTTCAATTTTATTTATCTTTGTTTTAATCAATCAAATGGAAATGTTATGCATTATCAGAGTCCCAGGTTACATTCGTTTTCTTATCTATGACAGACCCCGTCGTAATTAAACCAATATTGTCTTAATTAATGGGTAGCTCAAATTAATACTCATAACCAAAATTAATAAATGAAGACACTTGTACCACGCCTTGAACATCCCCTTGTAATCAAATAATGTCTTTAAGAATCAGATCACAGTTTTATTGAGAGAAGCACATTTGAAAATCATTGGATTCCAAAATTTAATGCAAAACCTATGAAACTTGACTGGGCTCTGAATCCATCTCTTGAATAGTTAAGTAACCATTGGCATCTTTGTCATAGGCGTCAAATTTGAATCCCTTTGTAGACCCCCGGGTGGTATTTACATAAAAAAGAGCTTCATCCTCGTCCACCATTCCATCCCCGTTTGTATCAATCCACCGGAATTTATAGACAGTGTTGACGTCTGGTGTTTGAGGAAAATCGTTGTAAACCCGGCACTTCCCGTCACAATTGCAGCAGAAAATGTTGCACCTCTGAGTAGCACAGCACGGTGTGGGTTTCGTCCCGTCTTTGCACAAACCGCTGGCCGCATCTTGGACAGTGCAACAAAATGACGTCACCTGACTGGTCCACAGCATCAGTGCAAGATAGGCCCACAATAGCACCATTGAGTTTGCCATGATCTATAATAAAAAAAACAAATTTGGTTTGTGTTAATATCCAATCACACTTGCTTTTAAGTAATCAAATAAACCCACACAAATAAGTTCTCAGCACAAAATTAAACAATTGGTCAGAATTTAAATGTATAAAAAGGTTTTTACGTTTTCACACGATTCCAACTTAGATGAGCACCCTCAAAATCTTAAGTACCAGAAAGCAGAGAATATTTTGTAAGAATACAACCAGAACTGAGCGAATGGCTTCAATGATGGCCGAGGTTGCCCAAAACCAGAATTTATATGATTCAAAATATATATGTAAATCCACATGACGTTGAGAATTACTTTAAAGAACTGTTAGCTCTGCAAATAAACCTGTCTGGGTTTAGTATTTGACACAATTTTTACTTCTCCAAATTTAGAAACTGTAAAATTAGGTGGGGAATCCAAGGAAAGGAATAATTATGGGTTTTTCCAGTTAAAAATAAAGATGAAATTAAAATTGTCACCATAAGTTCAGGCTTAACCTAAACATAGGCATTGAATGAATAATTCTAATGGTGTCGAAATAGAGTGAAAACCTTAAATAGAAAGGAACACAAGAAAGGGTTTTCCTTCACTTCATAGCAAAAATAATTTGGGGAAATCCTGAAAATAGTACGCTGAAGCATGGACGCGTTTATGTAGACACCGTTTCTACAGAGAACTTATGTGTAAGATGTTTGAAAATTCATTTTATAGGATAATCGAAATAATAATACTTAATGATTACGTTCATTGAACCCAGGGTCGATGGATCTAGAAAAAATAATTACAGACTTTTTTTGAAAACAAATTCTGTGGGGTAATAAAATACTGAAGAGATATTTATTTGAAAAATGTACCCACTTTGTGTCAATTTACTGTTCCCTTAACTGAAGCGAATTAAATTTTCCCTTTCCAGTGCACCTGGGTGTCATCCGTTCCCGCAACAATCATTGCTTAACAAGTAAGAAATCAATTTTCCTACGTTTTTTTCTCTCTAAATCCTTCTGAAAAATCAATAGTCACATTACAATGTTTGCTAGTATGTATTTGGAAAAATGGTCAATTCATTTGCTTCCCCGAGAATTGCGTAGAACTTGTTGATATTTGGGCTAGTCTCAACTCAAGTCTTCTGACTTCAACTGACAATTGAAGAAATCATTTTTAAACTAATTAATTAAATTCAGAACTGTTTTCGTGCTCTTAAATTGAAACTAGCTGAGCCTTTAGTGAAATAAATGGTCTTGACAATTAAACGTATGTTATAGTATGAAGATCACTTCGTAGTATTTAATTCAGAATTGATGTGCAGAAGCTACTCTAATTTTGTATTTCGGCAAAAAGGTTTTAGAAAGCTTTTTAACACACCTATGAAGTAGATGATGTAAACTGTTAACGCTGTAATGACGAGTTTCATCTAGGATGGAACACCGGCATATGCAGCTATTATAAGGTTTCTTGTCTTAAAGTATTAACAGTTTGAGTTCACTAGAAGTAAGCCTTTTGTGGAAACTGTTTGTTTCGATTATTTTATCACTAGCAACTTTAATACTAATAAAATTAGATGATGCAATATTTTAGCAATATTTTTTATGTTTGACGTGTATATATGAATTCACATACATACATATGCTCTATAATTGATTCCTCGAATTCCGTTGATTGTCTACAGCTTCAGTTGCTAAATATCCTGGAAACTCAGTGCTTAACAAACAACTTACTTTCCAGGTCAATTATCAATTATGTTGAATGAAGGTGTTATGAAGGTACAAATTCAGCACGTTTGAACATCCACCTTCACGGACACAGGTTTTGAAGGCTCTGCTGGAGAACGCCATTTCTTATTATCATTTCGGAATAAAATTACCCCAGTCAGCTCACGTTGTCAAAAATGATATTTTATGGTTCAAATTTTTGCCTATTCCTCATTTTAAGAGCTGTTTCTTCTTTCACACGCTTTGAAAAGATTAACATACAACCACTCATAAGCAATTTAAACAACCACATCATTCATGTTACACAGTTGGAAAATCCCGTTGACTATAGTGGAATGTCCGACCCATTTTTTCTAGATTTTCTGCCCAGGGTCAAAAGCCCGTTCGCGTTCCAAAATATATCTTCAACCGCTGCAATAATTCAAAAAAGAGCATTTAAGGTACAAAATTTGCATTCGAGTGTCAGTATCATAATTTCCGGGTATTCTGATTCCAAAAATGATTACAATCCCAAATTGCCAGCGCGAGCAGGGACAATACGAAGTATGTATTTCAGTCTGAGGGTTCCCCAAATGGTAATTTTCATAGCGCACGAAAAGGAAACAATAATTTCTCCGAATATGATTTTCGAATTTTCTGAACCTGGTTCTCACTGGCCTGTTTTCGCTTTTGTTCCCAAAAGATCTGATCAAAATGATCCCATTGTAATCGACTGGTTCTTTTGCTTGTTTTATCATAAATGCCTCATTGATGTCAGCTGTCTATCTGGAGATTGTTTGGAAATTGCGACAAAAACATTCGATAATTACAGCTACAATGATTGGAAACTTGGCAGTCATGACGTCCCCATTGAATCCACGAGTTTTATTTCGAATCCTCGCAAAAACCAGCCTCCCATAACGTTGGAAATAATTGTGAAAGAATTCCTCATCGGAATCCCCACCATCAGGTACACTTATTATTTGCCAGACATTTATTTAGGCCTCAGTGGGAAGGATTCGTATGAAAGAATACAAGAGATTCCCATTCCACATTTCACAAGCTTTAATTTCATTACGTCAGATGGCTTGAAATCGGCCAAAAAAGGCTTCTGGCTTTATTTCATCCCTTTTGATGTCTTCATTTGGAGCTGCACGCTTCTTAGTATTCTGTTTATAACAATTCTGGTATATCCTTTGCGTACAGGGAAACAGCATTTAATACGTGTGGTCTTATCTGTGTTGGGACATTTGCTGGAACAGGATGCCAAATTTCTCCAGAGCCGAACCAACAAATGCATTTACAGGATTTTAATACCGATTTGGCTCTTCTCTGGAATCATTATTTCCAACGCGTACAAAGGCATGCTGAACATGGTATATGTTACCGATAATGAAATTACTACCAAGTGGAAATATCTTCATGAGATGAGTAACTTTACGTTGTACCTACCTCTGGCCTTAAATCACGATTCGTTCATTTTTAATTGTTACACCCGACCAACAAATCTTTGTCTGAAATCTTGTGGGTCATCTCCTAGCGGTCTGATTTATGGGAATACAGTATTTGACATAATTCTTCATGTAAATGGTTCAAGAATATTACGCCAAGATCAGTTTCAATGTTTAACACCGGAAAACTTTTCCGAGTGGGTGCAGCAAAAGCTTACTGTCGAAAAAACCGCTCTGGTTGTTTTTTCCGATCACTTGGATTTTTATTGGAAGGAGGTTGAAAATGCTGGGCGTCAAAGGGATCTAAAATTTGCCCACAATGGGAAAACGTTAAATGACCCTTCCCTTGGTCTACCACATTCAATTTATGTGTCGAAAAGTTTTATAGAGAAATATGATTATGCGGGGAAACGTGCGAAAATTGCATTGAGTAGTGGGTTGTTTTTATTTTGGAAGAAATGGCATCAAATTCGGTTTCAAAGACAAACTTTTGATGGAAGAAACAGAGTAAGTGGGGACGGAGCTGTGAGACCTCTTGCGTTGGATAGCTCAATTACACTTGCAATGCTTGCACTGCTATGGGGATTATTGATAGGTGGAATCATATTTGCTGTAGAAATCTTCAGGTCTGCTTTTACGAACGTTGTAAGCTTCATGAATCATGTTACTAAATCATAGTTTGTGAAATAATTGTCAAAGGAATTTTTCCTTTGAAATTGCTCGAGTTTTCCAATGATAATGAATCACACAATTAAAAGTAATTAGAACTGTGACTGGGGTTGGATATTTTGCTACGTTACTGGTTTGTAACTTCAACCCAATAATGCATTGAAGGTATTGGTTTGTATTTTAAACTTTACTTCGAGTTCTTTGATTTCGAATTTAGCATATTCTGAAACTTTGGAGGATATGCAAAGCTTTTGGAAATTCCATCCATTCCACTTGAGAATATTTCTGTAGATTTGAGCCGCCGTTGTTTTATTATTTTAATTTGGTATTGTTTTCACAAGTTTTTCTGGCTCATGTCTAAAGATGTAAATTAGTAGAAAAGAGAATCTTGAAAGGAAAACTTGTTTTTACAACTTCAAAAACTCAATAATTTTTTTGAGAGACGTTACAAAATATATTCCAATCTTTTGGTGAAAATGATGAAAACACTTTAACTGACAGCGAACCCACGAAGGAGAACTGACCAAAACAAAGTAGTACTGTAATTATTAGTGTAAAATCTTATGTGGTCATATTTTTGCATGTACCAAACACACGAAATAAAGTGTAGACAAAAAAGGTATCAAATCGTATGCCTGAGCTTTATAAAACTACATGTCTTCATTATATTACGACTGTTTATTTTTGAACTTGATTTTTATTGTCCTAAAGTGTTACATCCATGTCAGTTAATTTTACATAACAACAACATTCCGCTCCGAACCGACTTGATGTTTTCAATAAAATGCCTGAATTTCATGTATTTCGACAAGTCGATTGACTTGAGGTTTGCTGATATCTTCAAACCTCCAATATTTTACAGTTGATAATATTTCAACAACCAAAAAACCTGCACAAATAGCGGAGAGAAGCGAATAAATTAAAAACAATGTTTGAATGAAATTGGACTGTATTTTAAGTGCCTCAACAAACTTTGCATGTACTCCAAATCATACTTCGTCCTATCTAAACGATCGCTCCTAGCCCTTACCCACAGGAAAATCCCACTCTCCACCACATTTCGAAGAAACACAAATAATTTATTTCCAACGGTTTTCGTAGAACCCCATCCCAACAAACCAGAGAAAAAAGATTCTTTTCCCATCAGAAACGGTTTGCTCAGAACCGTTCTTCGTCGGAATTTTGGATCTCCAAAGTGTAGTATTTTACCTCGGAAATCAACTACAGCCACGTTATTGCACGTGGAGACGTCTTCGCTTGTGGACAATTCTCCAGCAGGGTAAACAAACTGACTCATTACTTTGAAAGCTAAAGCATTTCCTTCCGCAAAAAGCTTATAAGCCAAGTGTCTGTCTTCAAAGTTGGATTTTCGAACGGTGTCATTATGAATAACCTTGTGCGCAATAAATCGTGGCCCGAAAGATATGCCAATTAGCGTCTCTGAATTGAAAGGAACACGACATGTTAAGTTTTGACAAGGTTTCCTGTAGGGACGGTATATATTGTTGAAGCTGAATAAACTGTGAATACCGTTATTAACGGTTTAACCGAATTTATTTTGAGCAAAAACCGTTTTAACCAAAAACCGTATTTCGAAAAACCGAAAACAAATTCCCAAAAACGTATGACTAGCAAATGAAAACCATATTTCTAGGTTTTCCAAGTCTGATTACTATCATATATTCAGAATATCCTTCCAAATGCATGAAAGCGCAGCCAAGGAAAAGTTACAAATGTGAATGTCTGCGTATATTTTAATTGCAAAAACAGTTAGAGAAAGAGAAAAGATATCAACCAATCAATCATATACGGTGTTTCACGAATTGTAATGTTCAATATGACCTATGGTATCCAAACGTATTTCATCACCGGTTGAATTAACTTGGTCAAAATAATGACATACAGAATAAAATTTTCAAGATAGTTCGAACGCTTTTTCTCAAAATTACAAAGAAATTTTCAAATCCATTGTCAAATTGTATAGATTGTTCTATTATATTCCACGATTCTGCCCAGAATGTCCAATTTGTCCTCGATGAAAATGTCCAAAATGCCCTTGCCCAATATGCCCTATTATGCCGCCCTCACCCTGAAATGAAAATGCTCAAAATGCCCTGGCATTTTGGGCTGGCGAGTTGCCCAAAATGACGGGCATTTTTAAATCGACACCCTGTTTATTGTATGTTTTAAGGTTAAAACAGTATTAACACTAAACTATATGTATTTAGAAGCACTAAAAATACGACCAGAATTTTCCAACGTATGGGCATGCTGGTATAAAATTCATCAAAATGTCTCAATTCTCAACGTATCTAGACACTCGGGTACAATGATCGTGGGTACGTGTAAATGACCCCCTTATACCCGTACTCAATGGGTATATACCCATTTTGAAATCCGTGTACCCGTACCCATACCCGTGTCCGTACCCGAAATTTTGAGCCGGCCAAAGTGTACCCGGGTAGTACCCAAAATTGATCGGGTACACAAAATCGGTACCCGGGTAGTACCCATACCAGAGCCGAGCACTGTTTGGGATAATACTTTCCAGAATTTTGGGTTTTGGAACGATATCGATTCATGGTTTGCAAAATTCCATTTGATACGGAACGTTAGAATGATTGGGACTGCTATTTGGTATCGATTGCAGTCCAATAAGGTGGTACTGGCCGGCCACACGATAGTCTATTCAAATAGACGGATTGTAGGAATTATTATTGATAATTCAAAAAAATTACCGAAAGCAAAAAAGGCTTACGGGAAAATACTTAATAGTATTAAACTGATTCCGTGATAAAATATATTCAAGGCAGAAGGTGTTTCCATAATAGTTTATATCTGCTGACCAAAAACTGCTGATACTTTAACATATATTGGTGTTTCGTCGTATTTGGGACTCGTCAGATCAATAGAGAAACAATCAGATCAAACCAAGAAAAATAACTAGCTACTCACTTCGTAAACCGTAAGCGACAATATTAAGATGCATGGAAAATAAAATCAATATTTTCTCAACTTCAATTGTTACTTAATAATTCAAAGGTATTTAAGGGAAATTTATAACTGAAGAATATTTCACCTGAACGACCAGCTAAGATCTGTTAAAGTTAATTAAAATATATATATATGTAAAAATGTTATGCTTGTGTTAGAAATACTCAAAACCGAAAAATCAAACAATACAATAAAACATTATGGTTTTCAAGTTACAAAACAGGACGTGAGGCGCACTGATGAAGTAATCCAAGAATAACTATCAATTCTGAACTTGTCACGATCAAATATTATATGAAATTGAATTTTCAAGTTTGGGAATAATTTCCTGACAAAATTATTTATATGAATGGTCAAGCCATGTTCGTAATTAATTTTCGATTGTACGAATTGTTTTGAAAGGTTATACTGTAGATGCATCAAAGGATTTTACGAACACTCTGTGCTTAAATTTGGCGGAAGGTTCCACAATTACCTAAGAACATTTTAGAAGGTAATGCATCCCTTCCTTAAGTAATCGTTCTTGTTTTGTAATTGTTCGATTCTTGATCCAGTAAATTCGCATGTAACAACTTAAACAATGTTGACTATTTTTTACTGCAGTTTCAGAAAATGGTATGTAAATACAATTGATTCAAATGTTTACTTAGTTTGCACACTTCTGGGGAATTGGTGATTTTCTAAAGTATTCATAATCCGAATACTTATATTAATAATTGAATGAGTTGTGAAATAGTTAATCCGGAGAAATGGCATGATGGTTTGAATTAATTATCTATTTAATGTATTTGCTGTTTTTCTTTTACAATTTCAAATTAAATTTTAAAAGTAATTTCAAACCCAAAGCATTACGAAAATAGGTATAGCATACAGAAATTCAGATTCAAGTTTTGATTGTATCAATTGTCAAACACCATCACTATGAACACGAGTTATCAGAACCAGGCGATTAATTTACTAGATTCACTATCAGCGACATACGTTTAAATTTCAGTTTAAAAGAAATGCAACGTTTAAATAGATAAAAAATAACTGCTTGTCAATTAAATTTCTCCAGGAAGGATCCAATTTCCAACAAAACTAAATCGTTTTCACAATAACAGTTTAAACGTTCATTCCCAGGAATGCACGCAGACATATTTATTCCACATTCGATTATTGCTATATGAACTGAAGAAGACGAAATAGGGAATTCCATTTTCAGTCGCTTCGGTCAGCACCCAATTTGATTCGGTTTGAAAAGAAAGGCAGCACAAGAGCATGTTGCGTCCCACTGATTTGCATCTATATCTCCAATTGTCGAAATTAGCAACGAAACTGTACGTTCTGCCTTTTGATCTCATTTTGAAGGATGGAGAAAAGGTTGAGATGCGGAATGGAAACAAAAGGCGTAAAACCATTTCCTTTGCCTTGTTTTTGTATGGTGTTTTGCGAGTATTTGTCGCTTGGTATTTCTTAATTTTAAAAATCTTGGCACAGAACGATGCATCATCTGCACATGATGTTGCTCTTCATGCTGTATTTGCATGTACGTTTGCGTATGCAGTTTTTATTCAATTTCTGATGTTTGTTATAAACGGTGATGTCACGGTAACTATCTTTAACTTCACATTCCTTGAAAATAAATGGAGTTTCAAATTGGAAGGTAATTTATGACATTTCATTTATGACACATGAAACATACAGTTTATTGAAGTTGTATAATATTTTATACTTACGTGGGTGAATGATATTAACATCCAACAGGGTCGCGTTCGATTTTCAAGTTGAATAAGCCATACACAAGCCGAGAGAAGTTCGCAATTTCGATGTCTTACACAGCTATTGTACTTTTTACGATTTTGGGAATTCTATCGGCCATTTTCTGTACACAACTCCACCTTTACCAGTTTCTTTACACTTCCTTACAGAACCCCTTCACATTTACTATACTTTGGCTGCAAGAATTGTTCCTGGAATTCACGTACACGTTGCCGGCCGTAATGTTTTCGATCAACTGCATTTTATTTTTTGAAAATGTGAATACAGTAATGCGCCAGGTAGTAGATTTGTTGAGGTGAGCACATGCAAATTGTTTGTAACATCGAATTTTGTAGTCATGTTTGCTAATTCTTTTAATTTCCATAGAGGTTGTCACATCCAAAGTATTGACCCGGTGGAAATGATTTCACAGTGTGTTGCTGCACAGCTAGTTATTCAAATAGTTAATGATGGTTCCTCAACAGCTCTGTATATTTACAAACTGGTTTTGCTATTGCTTTCGGTTATGACGGGTTATGGAGCCATCAGAGCATTTTCTCATAATCTTCCTGTGGCTCTATTCTTCATTTCAGTGTCAATATATGTGAGCGTTGCTTTTGTTGCTGGGTTCGGGAACGCATTTTCGCTGCCTGAATTCACAAAGGATATAAAACTTCTGCTGACGTCCAGGTTAAACTTCATAGATAATAGGAAAACGTGGATATGGAAAAAAAGGATTGATGCAGTTATACCTGTTGGTATCAAAATTGGCCCGTTTAAAGCAATTGAACGGGAATCCACCCCAATATTTTTGGATTTCGCAGTGCGAGGCGTAACTACTCTTTTACTTGGAATTGGTTGATAAAGCTGAGTGTAGCTTGTATCCATATCCGTGAATTCAGTATTCCATGTCTTGATAATTCCAGTGTTGTCTGAATGTTGTAATTGCTTTGTGACCAATGTGACTGTATTTTTGTGAAGATTATTTAGATGTTGACTGAAATAGTAAAGGTTGCACCTGTCAGTTCGATGTATCGATGCACAGAAAAGGTTTAAATATATTGACAACTAGGATCATTTTACAATTGTAACTTCGCATGGTTATATTTCAAATTTGTGACCCAATCTTGGGATTTTGGATGAGGAATGCATAATTCTAAATCAACGGTAGTAAACTATCTGTAGATGATTATGTCAATAAATATTTTATTCATTGTATTATTCATTGGTAATATTTAGAATTAAGATTTCAATAATTATGTGTAAATATAAATCTATGAACGGTCTGTAAATTGTCTTGTCATTAAATTGTTTTAATCTGTATATATATTTGTGTTTTTTCTACTATTTGCTCCGATTTCCTGGTTTACTGCATTTGTGAAAAATGCTTTTGGTATAAACGTACGCTTGCTATTCATGAATGAATTGCAAGTTTTCGAGTACCCATTACCGCTTTCAGCGAATGTAAAGTATTACCATACTTTTTAAGAGGTAGGACGTTTTTACTTATTACGAATATTTTTACATTTCCGTAATTACAAAACTCAAAATTTCTGAATAATAAGTGTCCCAGTTACTGTTTATGTATTTTGTTCCCAATTCTTATAACAAATGGGTTTAATATAACTGAGGTTTAGTTTGGTAACTCTTATGGCTGAACTATACTGGGCAGTTCATAAAATTAATTTGCTATAATATTATCAAAAATATTGTCATCTTCTTATACTACGCTTATCGCACCTATAGGTTTTAAAACTTTATATATGTGCGACGCAGGGAAAGTGTGAGGCAATTGTTCATTATTAAAAGTCATATGTTATTACATCTAATTCTATTTTATTGGCTAAGAATAAGGTAATCATTTCCTGTGATGCATCTTTGATTTCAAGATGAGTCTGAGAAAATACAAATCACTTTTTACCTTATGAAGCACTTAAAAAAGAGAATTCTAATGGCTAAGATACCTTAATGTGAACATTCTAATTCACCTTAATTCGACTTATCTCGAAATGTTACATGGGACGACGCAATACTCTTGAACATTGTTAAGGTCTACATGCAAAACGCAGTTTTTCTACGTTCTCATAGAATCCTCTAAAGCAAAAATCATGCAAAAAGGATTGTTCTTATTTGGTGTTTGCACAAACCCTTGTATGCTTGAAAAATGAGTCAGCGGGTACGTAATGCTCACAATTCAATGTTTTATCGCACCTTTGAATAAAGTCTGCTGTAGCTAGAAACACGCTGTCATGCTAAACATGAACATATGAAACAGACATATGAAAGAATATGACTGTACGAAACGTTATGCTAATTAAGAAATGGGTAGATTATTCCGAGAAGCTTCTGTAACAGCGTTTTCAGAAAAATCGGAGAAAAACAAATGGTCTATACCTTTAACGAATTATATTTGTTTTGCAGTGCAAAATGATTGGTCGCAAAGATTTATAAATTCTTTGTTTGTGAACTCGACTGCAAGGAAGATTTTACTGGTATATTTATGGGTGGATCCACTAACCAACCATATGTTTTTATTGGGAAAGAATTGTCGGCATATAAAACCTTTTCTTTGAACGAAACAATACCTGAAATTTGAAAACTGTTTTCAATTCTTTTATTCTTATTCTTCATATTGACCTTATTGCGTCATGAGTAGTCAAATGACATCAGAATAACCTTATTGTGTCTTTAATAGTCAAATCATCTCACATTGACCTTATTACATGTTTAATAGTCAAATAACTTTAGTTTGACCTTATTGCATCTTTAATAGTCAAATCACTTAAGTTTGACCTTATTGCATCTTTAGTAGTCAAACACCTCAGTTTGACCTTATTGCGTCTTTAATAATCAAATGACCTTATATTGATCTTAAATCAACAAATAGATTGGTGCCAACGACAACACGTTCAGTGCATTTTATGTGGGAGATTAGTCACTGGTTTGTTTTTGTCCTTTCACGTAATTTTTAGACGACTAAAGTTACAATATTGAATTCCTGCGTGCTCTTGAACTAAGATAGAAATACCACGTTAGCAAATTTCTACCGTTTTCTAGGACATTAGAATAATACAATCAGGGTTGTGCAAAAACAAAATTGATAGAAGTACTATACAAAACAAAACTCGGAGTACAAAAAATATCTTTGTTGCAATATTTTTGTAGTTTTCGTCAAAGTAGAAAGCAATTATAAAAGTAAAAATTACAGCACTAGTTACGGTGCACTAGTTACTAAAGATCTCTGATCTGCCCGTCCGTGTGTCACTTACTGTTTTTGCTGTTGTCAGTACTATTGAATTTTTAAATTGAATAAAACCTTGCAGCTCCCAACAATTAATATTTCATATAATACGGAACAGTTCAACTGATGCTGGTATTTTAAAAGCAGACCCACATTATAGATTCAAAATTATATTAAGAACTTATTGTCTGGTTCATCGATCGAAGAACAGTATCTGAGTACATGCAATCGGTTATATTTACTCAGACCAAGCTGATGATTTAAACGTCTTCAAAATAATATCTGTAGATTATGGTTTTACTACAGGAAATCAAATTTTTATGTATTATTTTAATTACAAATTTAGTGAACAATGCTGTGCAAACCTAAAATACTAAACATGAACCTGCTAATCCACACGATAGTTTTGAATATTAATTCGTGATTGTTTATCAGTAGAACAATTACCGGGCCCGTTTTACTATATAATTCGAATTTCCTAAGGTAGCACATATTAAAATAAACTAAACAGTATAAAGCGTAGAATGTAAGGAATGTATGATCATCATCCATCTAAACTCAGAAAAATAAAGGTGGTTACAAATAATCGCACAGATACATTTTTACAATATTAGGTAACATAATGTAATACTCTATATCTTTTGTGATTTTATAACGTATTTAAACGTTCCTGTGAAAATACTTTGCGAATGGTATCGACTGACGGGGGTCAGATTTTTGCAGGAAGAATCTCACCAGGGAAAAGTATATCTGGCAGTAGAAATCTCAAAGGAAATGAATTCTATTTTGCTAACAGGAATTTTAAAATTCTTTGATCTTTTGTTTTGTCAGGGATTTTAAAATTTGTTTGCGTGTTTTAGGTGTTTTTAGATTGGTTGGTTTTATTTGACAGGGGTTTGACAACTGGTAGGGAAAATATTTTTGCTAACAGGGATTTTGAAATCCGTTGATTATTAAATAAGCATGAGGCTTTTCGAATCCTTAGTAGCAACAATCCTACTCTACGGATTTCCAATTTGGGATATGGAGTTTGTAGACGAAATGGAAAAAATATAGACTAAATTTTTACGAAGAATTGCAGGAGCCTGCAATCTCATTCCTCGATGCGTCCTGCGTCTGGAGACTGGACGTAAATCGATACGAGCATTAATCGCAAAAAGCATCACAACAACAATGTATAACACCGTCTTCTCTGAAAATGCAACTGTAATGGCTTCAAAGTTCTACTGGCTGCTGGAAGCAAAGGCGGGAGACACGAATAACAGATCTCAGTGGAAGACATTAATTAAATCAATTAAACTTGAAGAAGATTTCATTAAATTCACAAGTGAATACTTGAAACAAACAGCAACAGTCTATCGAGAAAGATAGACCTGTATTTTAAAAACATAGATGTGGAAGATATGTTGAGAACTGAGAGCAGCCGGTAAACCGGATTACAAACCCACGTTTGGAGAGAAGATTTTTATGAAAAGAAACACAGCTTACGAAATGCATACAAAATTTTAAACTAGACAAACCGAGAATAAATGTTCGAAACAATAAAATCTATGTCATATAAAAATTTTGCACATGACTGATTCTCTTTCTGGGCTTTTGTTTCCAACTAAAACAAATGCACTTGACGGTTTTCCCTTAGCGGTCGCGTAATGCGGTGTACATTGTAGAGGCGCTAACTATAGGAGAATTGGGAACGGCGATAGCAGCCTGTAACCAAAAAAAGGGATCGCGTACTAAAAGATTGGGTAGATTACGTTGAATTTCCGCCCAATCCCATGTATACTGAGCTACAATTCTCTCAAGATCTAAAATAAAATCATAATTATCATGGACGGCCGGGTCAAATTGGTGAACTTTCTTAAACTGCACAATTGAGTGAATTGGAGCAGAAGTCACTATCACTGTAGTAGTGGCCGTCGTCATTTTGTTAGGATAATAAACATTAGTATAATAATTTGGGGGAACATGAAATAAGTTATTTAAATTAATCACTGGCGGTGGGATTTTAAACGCACGTTTGGCTCAATGAGGTTTTATATGGGAAGCACTTTGAGTAAAACTAGGTTTGGGATTGCCTTTAGAAGGAGTCTTAAGTGGTAGTGGAGGAGGAAGAGGAACACTTACTGTAGTCGGTGTGGTTTGCTAGATTACTAGACAAAGAAGTAGTAACTGGTTGGCGCTTACGAGCTGCCTGTAATACCTTAGCTAATTGGTCGTTATCTAAAATAGTACGATCAGAGTTAGAACGAGTGGAACGACCTTGTCGTGAAGTTGATGCAGACGTTTGAGATTTAAATGTTTTTTTAGGAGGCTTGCTTGGCCCAGACATAAAATACCATAATTAATTACGTATTTTTTATCCAGTTAAACATCAGTAAGGCTTGACAGGACCAAAAAATAATAAATCAGTTTAGCACTGGGACAGTAAAATCACTCTGTCAGCACAAATAACGCACAGGTAAATCTTCTATGTAAAAACATTTGGGCAGGAAAGGTCCTCTGCTAAATTCAATAAGGCAGGCAAATCCTCTGCAAACAATGACTCGATCCTTAGCACCTCTGTGGTCCGGGAGAGTAAAATCGGGGGCAGTCCAAGCCAGTGGTTTTCGCCACTTGGTCCGCCTGGCTTCAGTAGTTGCAACCTACAAGCCCTATATAAATTCTCAAGACGGGAATAAAGTTAATTGTTAAACAAACCTCATGTAAAAATTCAATCTCAGAATGATACCAGAAACTCAAAATGGCTTATAAATATTGCGCTTATAACCCGGGGAGCCTAATCTGAGAGCTATTTGGGGGACTTAGTCACGGGTAATCTGGTGAAAAGTCATTTACATTGGCCACCATGTAAAGGTCAAGATGAGGTCACTCTACCTTGAGCAACATTCCGGACTTAACAAATTATAAATCGTGCTAAAAATGTAATTAATTGGACAAATGCTATTACTAAAAGCTTCAAATCTAAAACACACCACAATTGAATAACATTACCCGAAGGCTGATTTTTTATTCAAAGGAAACTGAAACTGAAAAGATTATTTAATCAACAATAACTTAAAAACTAAAATACAAAACAAGGGGAATCTCAGAGGATTCTAAAACAAGACGGAAAGGAATAACTCTTAGTTCAAGACTGAGAGTTCTAAAATCTGATTTGCACACACTTAGGCATTGCTGTGTGTGTTCACTACGTAACTTAATATTTGCACAAAGAATTGACGCTTCCATAAGTGGAGCGTGAGAAGTCCCTCGTCAGGGATTCTCTCATCTCTCTAGACGCAGCTAGAGAGGTGACATTTAACACTCATAACAATTTTATTACATGAGATAAAATCACTTCTTAAAACTAAATTAAAAACTACACTTCTTACAACTATGTAAGTATACCTAACAATATATTAATTTGAACTGCTAAAAAACTTCCTAGGACTTAAGTAGTGTACTTAGTGAATGCATTAAAATTTCTAACCTAGGAGTGTTATTTTCTATCTTGTGGATATTTGCTTTTTAAAAATAATTGCATGAACTTTCATCTAAAAAGGAGGATCGATGCCATGCCTGCTTTTATGAGCCAATTGGATAAAAAATATAAACGCAAGCACTCTTCTGTATGTAGCTTCTGAATATGAATATAGGTTACAATCAATTTAAAAGATTTTTCCTTTCACGTTTTTGGGCTTTGCGAGTCCGTTGTTGCACAAGTAATTTTTTACTAATATTTATTACTTACCCACAGTTAGGACTTTTCGATGTAATGGCAGCAAAAATCGCCTGTTTATTTCGAACAAAAGTAGGAAAACCCATGTATGGAGTTAAAAGTACATAATACATCTGAAGCATGTTAGGATATGAGGGCTAGTCTGACCTTGGTTCAGAAATAAAAATGAGATTAAGTCGAAACACAAACTTGTAATTTCATGGTTGGATTTTCTAATATCTACAGTTAATGTATTAAGTAAATAGACTGAATAAAATGTATTGTGGAAAGTCAATCTTCTGTGAATTAGGCTTGTACTGCAATACAAAATTTTAGAATTTCTGGAAATACATTTCCTTCAAACTGGGACAATCAAATATTTTATGAACTTCTCCTTTAGGGGCAGGTCACTAATGACGTCATATTTTGAGTGGGTGGGTGGTAACACTTAAAAGTGACGAGACATGACGTAGTAGTAGGGTGGTTTGTTGGGAAAGTGACGTCACTGACTCCATCTGTGTTAAGATTGAGATCCTTTAGCAACAACTACAAATGCTAGCAGGCATGTGTAACATCGTGTAGGATTCCCATAAGTGACGTCCCGTGATGAGGACAAAAGTGCCGCCTCAGGCTATTTCCGAAATACTGTGTTTAAGTCAAAATTGACAACGCAAACGTGTACAGCACCATACCAGGAGCTTAAATAAATTTTTTGGGCCCATTCGGGTAACAGGACACCCGGCTTAGGTTAGCATGGTTACATCACAATAACTGCCGTTTGTGTTGGCCAATTAGGACCAAACAAAATGTAAACCCACTTATGGCTTATAGTCTGTTGTTTTTCTGCTAACATAAATATCCGGCGGGTATTGGAAACGGGTAATTCAATACCCGATAATCGGCCGGGTATTATAAAACCCGGGTACAATGCCCGGATGTCATTAGCACGAAAATGGGTCTGTCGCCAGCAATCATAAAAACATATTGCTGCCGCGGAAGTCACAAATGTTTGAATATTTATGTATACTGGGACCATCTACTGGAAACGCAATCACAATTGATTTTAGAAGACTTGTTAGTACTTTATTTATGTAGACAACTCAATTTGCGTATTCCATTCCATTCTTTTTTTCTGTAATTTCTACACACATATCCAAAATTTATTTTTTGATCAATAAGGTGTAAATGAGAGCAATGAACAGTAATATTTGCTGAAACAATGTTATTGTGAACCATCTTAATTCCACCTATTTGAATTATTATTAAATAATCAAAGTCCTACAACGTTTTCTTCTCCAATTTAAGTTCAAATTTGACAATATATCTGGAATCGCAAATAATCACCAGTACTCATTAGGGTGGCACCGCAAAACTTTGTTGAACAAAAGACGATATTTTGCGATCCTTTGTGACATCACTTTATAGGGTGGGTAGGTGCTTCAAACAGAAAGTGACGGCAAGTGACGATAGGGTGGGTGGGTGAAATATTTACGTTTTTGAAAGTGATGTCATTAGTGACCTCTCCCTTATGTGGAGTGCAAGGCAAAATAATTATGGTCTCCATTTCTGAAGCAGTTCGTGACAAAGTGTACCGATGTTTTATGTTCCATTTCTCTTCGCGAAGCCCACATTAAGAAGTAGCTCATAAAATAAAACTTACTGCTTGCCGCAAAGTCACTTTAAGATTTTCTAAACTTCGTTTCAATGACCTGGTTAAATTTTTGTGGTCAGAGTGAAACAAAGTCGGAATGGCTTACGCATTTTCAGTTCAGCAGGTATTTATTTTAACACTTTGATTTCCACAATATCTATTGACGGTCACTTGTAGAAACTTTTATGAGCTATTCTGGGAGATGCTTATCAGGGCATGAAAGAGCTGTTGAGGTTGAAAATAGAGCAAGATTGAGGATTTATAGGTTCATAGGAAAACATGAGACAGAAGCATAAAAGGAGAAAATTCCGATCTCGCAAGTTTTTTTTCCACATAGGTGACAAAAATTTCCAAAAATCCTAAATTTAAGAAATATATTTTTAGTTTTGCTGAAATAACTAACGACTGAATTCAAAAACTATAAAATATTCCAACTTTGATTGATTTGCATAACCCCCTCGACTACAAGAATTTGAAAATGATTTTGCTACAAACTGCGGAAATCAAGTATAGCTATAAAATATCAATGTTTATAATTCAATGTGTGGCCAAGAATCCTATTGTGACCAATATTAGTCAATCTGAAGCTATTAAACGAACTGTGGTCCTTATTGGTCAATATGAGGTCAAGAAACCAACCAAAACCAATCTGAGGGCAAAAAACCAATTGCG
This sequence comes from Allacma fusca, assembly GCA_947179485.1. Lineage (NCBI taxonomy): Eukaryota > Metazoa > Arthropoda > Collembola > Symphypleona > Sminthuridae > Allacma > Allacma fusca. The sequence continues at coordinate 81,345,823 of OX359245.1, read as the reverse complement.
ACCAGTATTGGTCAACCTATGGTCAAGAAGGTAGCCGTGACAAATAATGTTGAATCTGAGGACAAGAAACGATTAGTTACCAATTGTGGTCAGCATTTGAAAATTAGAACCCCTTACGATGAACGCATGTCATAAATGTGTCATTCAACTACTGTAGCACCGACCATAGATGCACATTTTATTTTCGCTGACCCTCACCTCACGCTCATTGTCCGGGAAGCACCGCTCGCTCGCCCTCAAGCTGCCTCACAATTTTGTTTACATATTGTAATCGCCCTCACGCTCATGAGCGCACCAAAAATAATTTATGCGCTCACCCTCGTGCTCATGAGTGCGCTCAATTAGTTTACGTTTACATTGAGTTTGGCTATATAGTTCAATTGTATATTATTGTTTTGAAATTATCCGTTTACATTTATAAATTTCAACTTTTAATACTAGGCTTTCGTCAGTCAGCATATGCATATGTACATATAAAATCCGACACAATGCATTCATTGAATATTATTGTTGCTGTAGTCGAATATTTTTATTACAGAAAAAGGGAATTTTAGTGCACGTTAATTGAAAAATTGAGAAACACGATATTATATATGCATCATTATTGGTTCTCAACTACTGTTCTTTTACTATAGCATAAATTATCCTTCATATTGATAATTGTTTTGAATTTCGGCTGGGATTTGGAAGAATGGACGCTTCTTGGGTGTTTCATTTTTTAAACTTAACTCCCTGTTATTTAATGAACTTTCTGTGTAGCATTCAGTATTACGTTCGGAATTTACAAATACATCTAGCCCATTATTACTCATTCGTACATCTTCTGGATGTAATGCGAGCTGATTTTTGTAAAGATATGCAAGCTGGAGATTGAATCTTTCCATGATACGTTCGGATTTAACTTGTTTACCTCTTAAAAACAGGGTTTAAAACGTTTTAGGTGAAAACGAGTTTGTTTTTCACTGTAGATTTGTTTTGATGTTTTTAACGAAACTGTTGCGTTATCTTTTTGGTTTGAATCACTCATTTTCAAAGACGAAATCATGTTTTATTAAAATAACATGATAATTCTTCTACATGCCACTCGTATCGTAGAACTGAATTTAAATGCACTGCTAAAAATAATATTCAGCTGGTATTTTACTTATATCGAAGCAAAAAGCTGCATAGATAATTATAACCACAACGCAGGATGGCAATATTCTATATATTTATTTACGTGTTCTACTCTATCGAGAGTGCGATAAATCGCCCTCACCCTCAATTCGTGATTACAATATGAGTACCTACTGCCCTCACGCTCATTTCAATGAGAGCATCAAAAATTTGCAAGCGCTCACCCTCATACAGTGATTACATCGTAGTCCTCATGAGAGTAAGCGTGAGCGTAGCCCTCATCCCTCATGAGTGTGTGCATCTATGGCACCGACTGTCTAATTGCCTTTAAATAACTAAATTATTCTAGAAATTATCTTTCAAAATTATAACGCCCTGGACAGATGCACGTGGTCCGAGCATATATCCATTATATGTACCTATACACAGATATTATTGCAGGGCGTTCAGAAAACATATTTAGGTTAAACTTCAGACCCTTACAGTATTTTTTTTCTTCACTCGCGGAAGCTACAGCAAACAAGCAGGATCTTGTGCCAGGGACGTGCAATAATTACTGATGTTTAAATGAGCTACTTTACCAGGAATTGGGATCGATTCAATTTTAATTTCGTTTTTTATTGGTACGAAGTGCCAGATGATTCTACCCGTATTAAATGTCAGTGAATGTCGAGCTCCTTGTTTGCCATTTCTTAGTGCTACCAGCTGTCCGATTTCTGTAAGACATTGGGATCGCCACTAGCATTATATGTGTACCAGAGATGCGCAGCCTTCGAAAGCTAGCCTTCCAAGAAGGCTTCTTTGAATGCGGAAAGGTAACTTTCTTAACGTTGCAGAAGGAATGAAGGATGGAAATACTTTTTTCTGAAGGCTGAAGGAAGCCTTCACAAAAACTAGCAGTGAAGGATTGTGAAGGAAGGCTTCCTAAATATTAGCCCTCCAAGGCCGTGAAGGCTTCCAGGTACACGAAATATCTATAACGTGAAAGCATTGCATATACGACGACGTTTTGCTGCTAGCGCAACAATACAGCCAATTAGTGAATTGACAATGTGTGCCGCTATCTTCACTGCACTGAATCCTGCTGGTGCAAAACGTTTTTAAGCGGGTTGTAGTATAAAATTGAAGGAAGGCTATTTTTAGAAGAAGGCTGAAGGCAAAAATTAGCATATTTATTTTGGAAGGAAGGGTGAAGGAAGGCAGATTTTTAGATGGCTTCATTCTAGGACATGTTGAAGGGGAAATTTTGATTGAATTTTCGCCTTCGAAGGCTTGAAGGAAGGCTATTTCCTTTGCGCATCTCTGATGTATACATCATTATATCCATTATATATGTACATTTGCTAAATCTCATGATTAACAATGAATTTAGAATTTACTGTTACCTCGACCGATTCAACACGTAACCAGAATATTACTACTTGCACAAGTTGTAGTAGATATATATGTAAGTGGAAATGTGGAAAATTTATTTCCTAGTGTATAAAATATATTTCTTCCTTAAAATTTTAATGACCCGAAATGAATACACGTAATTCTAATTGTAAAGCTTGTTAAAAAGATTGCATTGGGTTTTCATAAAATACAAATGAATAAATAACCTGTGCAGGGAAGACTGACAGATTCGTTTCTTCATATTTGATACTATTTCTCCACACAGTGGCATGAGCTCTTTTTTAGGGATGAAGTGAAACGAAGTTTCTACTTTAAAAGTGTGCGCTAAAGTACACCGTGCTAGTGACTTTTACCGTGCTAATTAATTATTATGGCAGTAAACTAGAGTCCGCGTGTTTTACAGTGCTAGTGAAAAGCTCCAGTATATACATATATTATACGTATATATACGTAAAATGTTTCGGTGTATGTGACAAAACTATCAGTACTGTATGAAAAGGATCAGTGTTAGTGTACTCAAAGTGTGTTTACTTGCAAATCCTTTTGAAGTTTTAGTAAAAACAAACTCTAACTTTGGAAAAATTTAGAAATTTAGAACAAATATTTCAGAAATTCCAGAAATTGTTTTAGACAGGCCAGAGAGTTTTTTGTTTTGGCCAAAGGTTCAAAAATTACGGGGAAATTTAGCAATATCTAGTCTTTTATAAGTTTCAAATACCTCGTTCGTTGTTCAATTAACATAAATTAGTGTGGAGAGTGATCTCATATTATACTTGCTAATTGTTTATTTCGTCCCCAAATATTTTAATCAACTGAAAATAACTTTTCTCGGAATGAATTTATAAAAACTCAGGTCAAAAATACAATTTTCAGAAATATACTACACCAAATGCAATAATTACTAGATCACCGCAGATTCAAACCCAACGGGTAGAAATGCAGTTATTACAGACGAACTAAATTTCGGAGGAAATCCAAATTATTTAGCGCATCAATTCCAAAACGTGTGCATCTAGAATCACTCGACTTATTTCATCCCACACATGAACCAATTTGACTTCCTTCACGTAATTTCATTGGCACATTTTCTCATCCCCGGTTTCATGTAGTCGGAATACAAATCCAGGTTCCTGCGTTTACAAATTTTCACTCCATTGAAAAAAACTAATATTAACTACTTTATTAACTACAAGAGATCCGCATCCCACATATCAAAAGCTTTAATTTTATTACGTCGGATAGCTTGTCAACGGCCAAAATGGGTTTCGGGCGTTACATTATCCCCTTTGATGTCTTCATTTGGGGCTGTACAATCCTAAGCATTTTGTTTATTACAATTCTAGTATATCCTTTGGGTTCAGAGAAACAGAATTTAATCCCCGCGGCCTTGTCTGTATTGGGGCACTTGCTGGAACAGGATGCCAAATTTCTCCAGAGCAAAACCAACAAATGCATTTACAGGACTTTAATACCGCTTTAGCTCTTTTTTGGAATCATCCTTTCCAATGGGTTCAAACGCGTCCTCAACATGGTATACATGTGCAGTATTGCCCAACATGAAATTTCTACCGATTGGAAATATCTTCAAAATATGAGTAACGTTACGCTGTACCTACCTCTGGCCTTAAATGTCGATTCATTCGTTTTCAATTGTTACACTAAACCAACAAATCTTTGTCTGAAATTCTGTGGGTCATCTCCTGGCTGTTTGATTTATGGAAATACAGGATTTGATATAATTCGGCGTCCAAATTATTCAAGACTCTTACGACCAGAACAGTTTCGTTGCATACATCAGGAAAACGTTTCACTTCGTGTTTTCACCAAAACTTAACTGTTGAAAAAACAGCTCTGGTTGTTTTCTCTCACCACTTGGATTTTTTGAGAAGTTTCTTTTAAAGGGTACTCGCCCATGTCTGCGTGCATGCCCAGGTCTGTCCAGAATCCTTAAAAAAGCAACCTCTATGCTTTCACTCATACCTCAAAAAGTGACTTACCTTGATATCTCCTGAACAGATTGATGTATTTCTGATATCAAAAGCTTAAAGTTAATGGGAGATCATTGCGAATCTCCATTAATTTTTGTGTTCCTGTACCACTTACAGTCGTAGAGCCCTTCGGAAAAATAAACAAAACTTGGAGGCAAATGGAGAATTTAAGTTTCATGGTGACCGTTCATTTAACATTAGAAAATATTTGAGGGTGTTCCGTAAATCAGAAACGCATGAAAACTTATTGCGAGACGCTTTTCATAACTAGGATGTTACTGTAAAATTTTGGTGATGCGATCTTTAAGGGATAACCCCTTAAATATTAGTTGAATCCTTGATTTGGATTACAGATCACTTATGTACATAACATGTTAAACATACGGGTTCATTTTTTCCAATTTCATTCGTGCAAAAAAAATTATTTTTATTATTAAGAACTTTTTGCACGAATGCAAGAAAACAATGAATCGTTATTCTTTTTTAACATTCATTTTTTGTTTACTTGGGTAGGTTTAAATTACAGTAACCAAGTGTTTTACAACTTATTGTTGTCCTGTCCAAGTTAACAAAAAGTAATGCCATTTTAAAGTACAAAAAAAATAAAAAAGAGAGAAAAGAAATACTGCAACGCTAAACAAGTTACCAAATCTTACATCTTGGAATTTGAATGCTAAATAAATTCGAATAAATTAACTTTTTGTGTACGCCTTTGAATATTTAGTACAGTGAGACTAATATGATCAGTCATTAACTTTTAACCACCATGATTAAATTATAACTTCGGGTAAGAGAGTAAGTACAGAATAAGATTAACTTTGGGGTCCATTAACACATGTCCGACATTAATTACAATGATCTAGCTATCATGCATTGATAGCACCCTGGATGGTTCAAAAAGTTTTAACCCTTTCGTGGTTAAAATTCAAGTATATAATCAATTTTTATAAGCTAAGTTTGAATGTTTAAAATTAGCCTTTTGACTAGTTTCACAAGTCCAAAAGGTCGAAAAAAATTAATAGCTAAAAAGCTTAAACAGAGAAGTTGCTTTTGCGCCCTCAAAAGTTGAAAACTAGTTTTCTGGTAGATGTTGTCAGAATAAATCCCACTGGTTTATTGAAAATGATGAAAACTCTTGAAATGACGAAAAGCAACGCCACGAAATTATTGTCAGTGATGCAGAAATAGCACTGAAAAAGTTAGTTTGCAATTATTACTGAATTTATCAAATTTGAGATGTAAGATGGAAATTGTTAATTATTAATACTATTGAAAGAGTATTCAAGGAGAAATCATCCATCGTGGCGTTGCTTTTCGTCATTTCAAGAGTTTTCATCATTTTCAATAAACCAGTGGGATTTATTCTGACAGCATCTACCAGAAAACTTGTTTTCAACTTTTGAGGGCGCAAAAGTAACTTCTCTGTTTAAGCTTTTTAGATATTAATTTATATTGGAATGAGGTTGAAAATGCTGGACGTCAACGGGACCTAAAATTTGCCCACAATGGGGAAATGTTAAATGACCCCTGAATTGGTCTAACTCATTCAATTTATTCATCGAAACGTTTTTTGGAGAAGTATGACTACGAAACGGAAACGAGCTAAAATTGCAATAAGTATAGTGAATTGTTTTCACTGGAAAAAATTACAGGAAATTTGGTTTCAAACACAAAATTAATGAGAATGGAAATATAACCGAGAATTATCTGCAATTGAACATTCAAAAAGTCTGTTGTGGGAACCGGAATCAAAACAACCAGGAAAAAGCAAACGCAAATGCAATTTTATTTCAATATGGAAATGTATGCACTTGTATGCTCTAGATTATCCTAAAAAAGATGATAATTGTAATTTGAATGGATAAATTATTTTCCTTCCCCTTTGCCCTGTCGTCGACGTGGTTAACCTTGCCTGGTTTTGAAGTACATTTAAGTAGTTCTGCCTGTGTGATTAAGTAATACTTTTCTTGCCTATATAATTGGTACAATTTACTATTTCTTCAAGTCTGACCTAGTCCATGTTTACAACCGGTGATTTTAAAACAGTTCCAATAGCTCCCTCTAAATCTGTGCATAGAATCATGGCTATATCTCATCTTAGAATACTAGTCACAATTTTAGCCACCATAATAATTGTTGTCGTATGCCTCACCGTTCTAATGCCGATATGGCTACTTGTTCTTTTATGTCGTTCTTTGGTATGGACTAGGCATGATATTAACGATATAACGATACGATATTCTCGTTAATATCGTACATTTTTGACGAACGATATTGAACGATAATTCTCGTTTTTTTCGAACGATATATCGTCACAATAAGGTATCGCACAATGTAGTGATAATCGCTGAAACTGTATGTTCACAGCCAAAATGCCCTGGATCATAGCGCTGGAACCATTAAAAACTCACTATTACACTATTTCGTTGCTCGGTAGTTTGTTTAAGAACAGCAACAACAATTAGCAAACCGTAATCAGCCCATCTTTTTTATGAATCAAATTTACGATTTTACCAAATTTGCAGAGCTGGAAATTTGCATGTCAAATCATCATTACTCCTGACACATTTAAAAAACTTATAAAATGCCCACACGAATTCGTCCAATAATTATTGAGATAATTTATTAATAATACTAAATAATAATTGAGGATGAGGAGATAAAAGTGAGACGATTGCTGATAAAATTGTAAACTAATATACAGTGACGGGGTCGCACATAGATTTTTTATATTTGAATGACAACTGATCAACTGATTTTAGGTATTTTTACCATTATAGTAAATTTTGGTTTCCGAATAATATTTTTTAAATATACACCAAAAAATGAATTTCGTTTCAGTTGTACATATAACAGGCACGTGAAACCACTTTAAGAAACCCATTTGCATTGTTTTTAATAGTACCCACCATGTTTTTACGGTATAAAAATTTATCGTTATATCGTTCTTCAAAATCTATATCGGAAATTTTTTAATAAACGATTACGATATTAACGAGAGTTTAAAAATGAACGATATTATCATGCCTAGTATGGACGCTGGCCAAAGTTTCTCGCCGGGACTTAGACTCCTTCGTGACAAAACAAAACGCACTGTATGCAGTGTACCCCCCGATAGTCCTTCACAATTCTGTCAATATTGTCAGTTTCTTCATGGTCAAGGGACAACAAACCGCGGACAGAATTCGACAGCTTTTAAGGAAAGAGTCTTTCACGAAAAGGATCACAGAAATCGTCTAATTTACTTAGACTTCAACAATACTGGACCAGTTTTCTGGGATATGCTTTTTGGAAAACGGACGAGGATTTTAACTTGGATTTGCATGTCAGGGAATACGATTACAAAGGGGAATTCGAAATTCCTCATCCTTGTCAACTAAGTGACATGTTAAAATTATTTGGGAAGCTGATAACATCCCCTTGGACCGAAAATCATAGTCCATGGGAGTTTCTAGTAGTTAATAATGTTATTGAGGAAGGATCCTTTGAGCCCAGCACATGCCTCATTTCAAAAATTGACCACGTACTGTGTGATGGCTACAGCATTTTGAATTTGATGGAGCAGCTATTCAGTATAAAAATGTCAATGCCGAATATACAATCAAACCAGAGGAAATTTACATTACTGGAAAAGCTTGGCTTGGTCTTCCGAATCCCATACGATTTAGTTGACGGTTTAATACCAGTTCTCTGTAGCAAGCCCGTTTTTCATAACAAGTTATCCCGAGAAGTGATTTGTAGCCTCAGTCCTCCCGTGCCTGTGAGTCTAATAAAGGACATTAAGAATTATTACAAAGTTAGTTATCCGGCCGTAATACAATTTGCCATACAAGGAGCTCTTGTCAAAGCACTGACGTCAGGCCAAATGGCGGTGCCCAAAAATTTTTTATGTCAATATATTCTACCCATTCCAAACCACCCGGGAATTATAGCCTGTCATTTGTAAGTACAGTTATTAAACATGGTGCTGTCGTTATAAAAGGAATTAGTATTGCTTGTATCATTTCAACATGTTGCAATGTGTAATGTTACTACCTGTATTATAGTAATATTATGACCCTAAAGTTCTCATGCGAAGGCTCCACTCCTGCCGTTCGGTTGTATAAAATGGAGAAAACATTGAAGGACCTTTCAAACTCTGCGGCTACGATAGGGACGCTGGGTTTGTGGCGATTGTACGCCTATTCCCCTATCATCATGAGGCGATATTTTTGCAGTGCCATGATTTCTTTTAGAGCGAGTTATTCATCTTCAAATTTCCCCGCCATAACCTCTCAGCATTTTTTCGATGGCTTGGAGCTAGCACAATTTGTGGCCTTTGTAGATTTGGCCATGTACAAAACGGGTGAGTGTGAAGCTGGGAAAATATCATCAAACGCTGAACCAGGAGTGGTATTCTCTCATTTGCTTATGGTATATAACGCTGATAAAATTGTGTATTGATTTACAGGTATAACCATAATGACAGCAGGGGCAAACAACAAACAAGTATTTTGCGTCAGTACTGACAAGAGCATTTTTGGATCTGAAGAGATAGCCAACAATTTCGGATCTTTAATTCTTGAAGAATTACAAGATCTTGCTAGAGAAATGGTGTGAAATTTGTCTTGTATACAATTGACAAGTGTGGACAGTGTGTATTTGAGGGCAAACTGATTTGACGTTGTAATATTAATTGGTAGCAATAAAATGTACGCAACGTTCGAAATAAAAATGTTGAATCAATTACAAAATCAAATGCACGGTTGTTGATGTTTATCAAAAGGGTATTAAAAGATCGTGAAATTTGAAGAACTGAAACACAGTTTGATTTAAATTACAGATTTCATTCAAGAATATCTCATTAAAAATGTGATCAAAACACTTTTAGAACGTTAGAATAATCATGAAAATATTCACGTACCCGAAATGTTTGAAATGAGAAAAATCCTGTAATAACACTATTCGTGCACAAAACCAAAATGTCAACAAGCATGTATATGCATGTATGAGGCGTTCTTGTTAAACAAGCTCAAGTTTTCATTTACAATTTATTTCTAGATCTACAAAATGTTGAGATACATACAAAAGCAATTTTTTTCGCTGTTATTTTTCCTAACTATGCACAGTAGTGTCTTGCGGTTACAAGCGAAATTCAAAGCCTGTTGTCCAAACAATGGGAATTTCTTAGAGTCTTATCCAATGTTTTTGGAGGATCCCTTCTGGCTTGCATCAATCTACCTGAAGATAATATATCTTCGAATATATCTTGAAATTTAAATCAAATGCGATACAAATCTGGTTCCACGAAATAATATTTCCAGATTGTTAATTATTGCTTGCAACAATAGCAATATTTATGAGTCCAGAATATATGAAGTTCATTTATTATGCACAACATATCATGTATCTACTTGAGCATTGTTATCTTCAAGGATTCTTTATTATAATTATTCTAGATATTGATATGGATGTGTACGTGAATTTTCGATATAATGAATGAACCTGTGAGGGGGTTCAAAGGGTATGATACTACGCACATAACGTTCGTTATTACACGTTCCTGTGTTCATTAATTGTGACTTGTTCAAGGTTCTAAAAGTATTTCCATTTAAATATACATACATACATACAATTATGTCCTTATAATCCAATCCTGCAATACGCGTCCACTTGTTAATATATACTGGTAATTTCTTTAAAGTGTGAAGACAAATATCTATGTACACAAAGTTGCTGGCATGTGTATTTGCAAAATCAGAGAATACAACTGAAAGTATTAACTACTTATTGCATTTGTGACGTCAAAGCATCTTTCTTGGAAAGAAATATTCACATATTTTAGCAGTAATGAATTTTACCATGCGTATATTGATTGAAGAGAATGTCTACGCCAATATTTCCTGGTATTTATAGAATGTACATAATTGAATCTGATTCGAATTAAAAATTAGTCCTTTGTTGCTTCTATTAATGGGATTGTTCTCCTGTCCAAGATATGTACTTGCATATGCCATTTTGGTCTGAAACCGTTTACATTTGCCGTACCCACGTGTCTTTCCAGTCCACTCCCTTTATAGTAATGGTTTTAAAGGAAATGTAAAATCCTGGTTTGCTGTTACTATTCAATGTTTTGCAGAGCTTGAAGTAGATAGCGTGTTACAGGAAAACTCCATCCCAGAATATTCTCCCAAGTATCATATCTCCTTGTGGATATCAGATTTTTTAGTTTTTTTAAACATTTTAGTGTTAGGTTTTAAGTGCGCCTGTGGGAGTCTGTGTAAATCATTTCCAAGAATATTTACTCAAACTTCCTTCGCGGGTTGTCCTATATTCTTGCATCCATTACAAATATAACGACAATTCGTATTAAATTATAATTACCTTAGTAAAACTATCAATCAAGCCATCCGCCAAAACGGATGGGATGTCTGGCAGCAATGAATTTTAATAATAATTTGAATGAAGCAATATTGTTTCATATACAATTACCCTAAAAGTTTTTTTATAGTAATTATACAGAGATTTATTACATAAAATACCAAAACGGGTAAATATTGTTAACATAAAGGGTGTTTAGTTACTCGATTTGCCGCGTCTCTAGCATATGTAAGCAATTACATAAGGTTTAATAATTACTCTTTTTGAAACATTTTGTATGTAGCTATTGGTAGTAACATCAATGCAATAGTGGCTTTATCTGTTATTACAATAAACAAAAATAGTATAGAAACTGGCACGGAGGTTTATAACCCATCATCAACAAAAATAACCGCATCCAATTGATGTTAGCATCATTAGCACTAATTTGTGTCCATATCGGATCATCTGTTTTCAAAATGCGGTAGGATCGGGCAAGGCAATTTTTTTCTGAATGGAAGAAAATTAAAGATTTATTCTGACAGCATCTACCAGAAAACTTGTTTTCAACTTCTCGTTTTAAGATTTTTTGTTATTAATTTATTGTAATATAAAATGACATTAGTTTTTATTGACTTGGACAGGATTAAGTTGGAGTAAAACTTGGTAACTTAAACTTAAGCCTGTCCAACTAAACAAAAAAGAAATGTTAAAAACGAATAGTGGTTTTTCCTTTCATTCGGCCAAACAAATGCTTTAAAAAAATGAACCGCTATGCTTTAACGTGTCACGTACATAAGTGACGACTGACATCATCATCATCAAATCAATCACTTTCAAATTAGTGTAAAGGATGACATTTATTCTAAAGCCCAACCTATTCTAAATAAAAGTTGTGTTGTTGAAATATTAACTATCGGTGAGTATTCAGTTTACAGGGTTCTATAATAATTTGAATATCAGTTATTGATTATTACTTAAATTAGGAAAACGAAAATTGGATGCGTTATATTTCCACATGAGCAGCTCCGAAAACATTTGATTATTCTTTTCAATATTACTTGGCCGGCTACACATTTGGCAATTTACCACGTAGGTTTTCGATTTCTCCATTATTTCTAACAGTTGTCTTTTCTAAAACGATTAACTAATGGAGATTCCCACGTAATTTTCCCGTCCGTAATATTGTATTTTCTATAAGTGTGGATAATTGAGATTGGAAAAGTGATTGTATGAGGCGAGGAATTTGCTGGATAAATGTATGTAAAATTGATTAGCAATGTCTTGCAGAGGTAACTAACTTGCGCTACTATTTCGATAATTGTTGTTTGTTGCCATAATGGATTTTGATGGTTATCGAATGCCCAAAAACACACTTTCCAAGTAAAAACTACTATAAACTTTTTTAAACAGATTTATGCAGTTTCAATAGTCACGTATTTTAGTCTCAGGGTTCCCTAAATGGTAATTTTCATTGCACACGAAAAGGTTCTCACTTGCCTGTTTTTGCTTTCGCTCCCAAAAACATGATAAAAATGTTCCCAGTATAATTAATTGGATCTTTTGCTTGTTTTATCATAAATGCCTCACTGGTGTCAGCGGTCGCTCTGGACTTTGCTTGGAGAGTGCAACCATGCCAGGCTTGCATTTTTTGCATGGACCCAAAATGTATGAAATAAAGTTTAGAAACAAAACCAAATTCAAATTGTTTGTCTGTATTACATATAGTTACTTGCCTTCATTTAATATAACTTTATATTTCCACGTGAATAATATTATCCTAAGTGTTACATATACATGGTAGTTAATATGACATATGTAATACCTACATTAGGCATAGAATCGACTTGAACTATTCAATCAATTGTCTGCGTTCCACGTATTATAGTACGCCACGTCGATCGACTCGAGGTTTACTGGTATCTTCGAACCTCCAACATTTTACAGATGATATTATTTCAACAAAGAAAATACCAGTGCATATAGAGAAGAGAAGCAAGTAAATTAAGAACAATGTCTGAATGAAATTGGACCGTATTTTTAGTGCCTCAACAGCACGTGGTAAGCTTTGTAGATATTCCAAATCATACTTTGTCCTATCTAATCTCTCGATCCTAGCCCTCACCCTTAGAAAAATCCCACTCTCCAACACATTTCTGAGAAACCCAAATAATTGATTCCCAATTTTATTCGTAGAATCCCATCCCCACAAACCGGAAAAAACAGATTCTTTTCCGATGAGAAAGGGTTTGCTCAGAACCGTTCTTCGCCGGAAATTTGGAACCCCAATGTGTAGTATTTTACTTCGGAAATCAACTAGAGCCACGTTATTGCACGTAGAGACGTCTTCACTTGCTGACAATTCTCCAGCAGGGTAAACAAACTGCCTCATTACTTTCAAAACTAAAGCTTTTTCTTCCGCGAAAAGCTTATAAGCCAAGTAGCTGTCTGCAAAGTTGGATTCTCGTATGTTGTGCTTGTACCTAACCATCTGGGCAATAAATCGTCGGCCAACAGATGTGTAAAGCAACGCAGCTGACTTGAAAGAAACTCGACATGTCAAGTTTTGACAAGGTTTCCTGTAGTGACTTCATGTCAAAATGCCTTGAGAAAGCTGGATTTATCGGAGAAACCAAATCAACCCCATCAAGGTCATTCCAAGTTTCCAGGCCTGCCATGGAATTAGGAGCTGTCAGGTCAGAGGTTAGAATCCTTTTATATGCGTTGCTCAGAATGATTGTCATGGAGAGCCAAATCGTGATAGTAAAATTAAACCACGTAGTGTTCGGGAGTTCCCTCTCTGAGAAATCCACGTTTTCCAATAAAGCCCGAACGGGCAAAATAAATATATTAAATCGCTCAGTCATTCCAACATTAGAGCGGCTTTGAATGAATACTCCGACCACTAAAGCAAAAGTAATGATTAATATCCAAACCCATTTTTCAAAAGCTTTGGAGTAAATTGTGTAAGTGAGGGAGCTTCGAGTTTTATAGCAGGTTAGAAATACAATTTCGTCATGAGATAGGGGTAAAAATAGCCCCTGGTCAGCCAGAAAGGAGCGAAATTTCACGTTGAAGTGATGGACAAGTTCAAATTGTTTCTTTGAAAGTAAAGGAAAACTTGAATTTGAAAACTTGTCAAATACAATTGAAACTATAATGTGTTCATAATCTTCGACTAGCCCAACTTTTCTCGTAAAAACGTTTTTTCCTGATGTTTCCATATACAGTAAGAGCTTTTTAATGTGAAGCTCAGTATAACCGTCGTATAAAGTGAGTCCTAGTATATCGTAACTTTGATGTCGGTTTAAATTTGTATGCATGTCAATCAAATAGCCGCGAAATACTTTAGCATTTATAGTTGCCTTATTCCAGGGCAATGTAAAGACCTTTCCATAGAAAATGAAGAAATGTAAACAGACCGTGTACCACTTGTCAGTTCTCATCACTTGAGAAAATGTTTGCTTGAAATATGGAATTTCGTAAGGTTGTAGGATCTCGCCTTTCATTGACAGAAAACTGAGCCAACTAACGTAATAATCCACTCTCGAGGTTAGCGATTTTTGTGTTGATTCAATGCACCGATTTAGATTTCCCTTCTTCACTGCGATATTAACAAAAAATTCCAAAGGGAGCCAAAACATATGAAGGTTGTCATCCAGAGTGTTAAAGCAGGAGCGCCTCACCGGTGAAATATCGTAAATCAACAATAATGCCCTACAACTGGAACCTTTTCGAATAAACTCTAGAATATATCGCTTCCCTATTTCCTCAAATGAAATTCCAGTGGTGTTGCCTGTATCCAATGTTAGTAATGTTACAGGGTGCAGTAAATCGTCCAAATTTTCAATGCAGACATGGGGGATGTACAAATACTGAAAGCAGTCCTCAAATATTTTCTGCTAGTTGACCAAATCATCAAACCTGGCCCAACGTTCGCATTTCCCGGCATCAACAGTGGGGAGGCTCGCAGAAATTAAATAATTGGCTATAATCCCGAAGAAAAATCGAACTGTCCACATTTTTTTCGGGAAAAAAGAGTCAGTCGTCAGTTTAATGGAATTTTTATCTGGTTTACTTTTCCAATTTTAGTCCCTTGAGTTTTACTAACTGATTCTGTATGATAGCAAATTGTGTGCTGGGAGCAAAACGCGCATGTTTATTGCGATCATATCTAGTAGTGTATTAATGTTAATTACGTCGTTATGTTTTTTAATATCATTATTACATAACCTTGGGACAACTGCGTGTCTTTTTTCATAAATTAGACTTTTGCGGTACTCTAAATAGGCGGGAATAATTGTAAGTAGAATAAATTATTAGGGCACATTATTAGCATATCCCTACTTTGGCCATAGTCTTGAAATTACTGTCTGGCCAAAACTACTCTATTTATGTATATACGTACAATGTAACTTAGCTGCTCAAGAAGTGCGTGTCGACCTGGGACGTTACTATTTCGTAGAAATTATATGGAGTTGTGTATTAATTAATTGAAGACACGGAGTGCTGCGCAGGAAAAACTGGATATAACGGATTCCCAGGGGATCGGTAAAATTTGTCTGCTATAGAAAATTTCCAATGTATGCACATAACGGATTTTATCCGTTATATAATTTCCGAAATGACAAACAAGGCTGATTAGGAATATTGACCTAAATTCATCGAAATACAACATGGAAACATTAGACTAATAATATAATAATTCAACTGTACAAACATTGAATTCATTAAAAATAGAAGTACAATAATTTAATATTCACCGACACGCAAAAACTTAGTTATTGGTTGCTGGGCTTTTATCATTTGGGTACATTTTTACGTGAACACTTAAACAATTTCTTCCAAATATCATTCGCTCTGGTTGATGATAGAGCACGATCTTTGCATACATACTTGAGTTTGAGAGCTCCCATTTTGTATTTCAAATGTAACACTTACTTTTTCTCCTAATTTTAAACTCTCGGTTTGATTTTTCGGACATTTTAGCACTGTGACAAATTGCAAGACAAATCCAAACTAATTAGATGAAACACGCAAGTGTTCACGAGTTCCTATTCATTCAACCAAAATGTATGTGCAACAATTTGGTCCCACTATGACCATTCTTGCTAAATACATATATGAGCAACAAACGTTTGAATTGCCTTGGCTAACGATTACATGTTAAAAGGAGACAATGGACTATTTTGTAATAAATTTCCGCTTAAAATCCGTTATATGCATGCAAAATGTTTCCAAATGGCTTCAAAGTGTGTCCGTTGTAACTAATTTTCCGGTATACAAATGTCTGTTGTATGCAATATTTTTAGCATTGGTTATATGGGAGCCTTGCAGGGACAAATAAATCTGTCCGGTGTAACCAAATATCCGTTGTACAGCTATCCGTTATATCGAGTTTTTCCTGTATATAAGGGGTGCCCGTGTCGTTCGTTTTTGAGCGATATTGATATTACCGATATTTGACTTTAAAATACTCGATAACGATATAACGATACTGTGTGCAATTCGGAAGCACCAATGTTGGCTTGCTTGCAAGTTGAAATTGAACACACGCATGACCCCTGGTTTTCAGAACGTTTCATTTGGGAAAACAATTTCCGTCATTTGCAGCCAATTATTTTCAACAAAAAACGTTAGAGGTCTGCAGTATGATATTTCTGGAATAAAAAACTGCAAAAATGATATTCTTTGTACCATACGAAATAAAAAACCATACGATATATCGTTTAAAAATTACGAGAAATATTTACGATATTTTTGCTCCAAAATGCACGATATGGACGATAATATGGTCTCGTTATATCGTTTGGCACATCCCTACTGTGTATACTACAATTTCTTAAGATACAAAAACTAGATGTGCATAGTGTATATCATAGTTAATATGGACTGAATTTAGTTTCCAACATCATGCTTTGAAACACAAGATAAAAACGGACCGTGGCTGCGTATATAATAGAGATTCGAAATATTCACATTTTGGTATAGAAAATGCGAAATTGACTGATGCTGAAAATTATTAAGAATTGCTTATTCTTCTCCTTTGAACAATAGCTCCTTTAAAAGTAAAACAAGTTAAAGTTACATATTTTATATACAGGGACATCGGAAAAGGGATACACGAGGGACATTGTCCACCAAAAAATTCAGGAAAGTACAAGTTTTGTTTAATTGTCCTCTCTCAAAATTTCTGTAATAAAAAACAAAATTAAGCATAATAAAAGTCAGTTAAAATTTTTTAACGTCTATTGTGGATGTTGGCATTTTAAAACTAATTGTAGGAAATTTCCTCAAAATGGAAGGATCGATGTGACACTTACTTGTATGGGTGAATTGTATGAAAGATTATCCCCGCATGTTCACACTTTTGTGCTTAGCCGCCGACTGGGAGTGTAGGTTACAATTAATTTAAACGTTTGTCCCTCCGCTTTTTTGAAATTTCCTGAGTGCGTGGTTGTTAATATCATTTTGGGGTAATGTGTATTACCTACCCACAGTTACGATCTTTGAATGCAATGCATGAATCTGTGCATTTCGAATAAAACTAGTAAACCCCATGTATTGTGAGTTAATATTGTGCATATACTGGCATTGTTTCAATTGAAGCAAAAACTATATCAAGTACAAGGTCAATGCCATCTTTGTTCATATCATGTTGCCATTTTTTACCCATAGAAAAATCCCACTTTCCCCCCATTTCCCAGAAATCTAAATAGATTATTGATTTTTAATGTTGTATTCAAATCCCCATTCCCACAAACCAGAAAAAAAGAGATTATTTTCCTGTTTAAAAGGGCTTGCTCAGTGTAGTTCTTCATCTGAACGTCGTAACTTCAAAATTTAGTATCTTACTTCGGAAATCAACTAGAGCCACATTATTGCATGTAGAGACGTCTTCGCAGGGGTCGGAGTTTTGTAAATCTCCCTGGAAGATCATTTCTAAACTTCCCTGCCGACTATTATCTCCCTGCTGGTAGGTCCTCAACAATTTCATAAAACCCTGCTGAAAAAAGGTCAACGATTTTCAAAATCCCTGTTGGCAAAACAAATCCCTTACAAGACGTGAAATCACTGACAAATTAGGCCAATCGAGTCAAAAATCCCTGTTTGTTTAACAAATTTCCCTGAAACACGCCAAGAAATTTGGAAATCCCTGCCAAATAAAGGTCAGCGATTTTATAAATCCCTGTTCGTAAAAATAAATCCCTTCCCTTTGAGATTTTCCCTGCCCGAAATTTTTTTCCCTGGGAAGAATCTTCCCGTCTTCTCACAAAAATCCGACCACTGCGTCTTCGAATGCGGACATGTCTCCATCAGGTTGAACAAATTGACTCATTACTTTCAAAACTAACGTTTCTTCCTCGAAAACCTTATAAATAAATACTAATAATAAATAAAGTTTTTATGTTAAAAATAATATTGCAAACTTGTTTTGGAAGGAGTGCAATGCATGCACTCTCAATCGATTTTAGGGTGGCGTCAGCCACCTACGTAGTAAAATAGGGAAGCTCCAAGTTAGCCTACATCTGTCGGCTAAATATCAGGGCTGGAGTATTCAAAAAATATGGATACGATTCTGATTAAGATTAGCCCTAACGGATTCCAATCCCAATTCAAATGTATTTGTTTCAAAAATTAAAAATTCCGATCCAATTTATTCGAATATTTTCTATGAATTCCAATATAATTAAAATACTTTATTTATTAAATATTATTACCTGGAGTTCCTAGCGTCCCGAAAAACATTGTAAAATTTAAACCCGAAAAGATCTAAATTAGGCAATTATGAATGAAACGAAGCCAAAAGAAAAGTATGCCATACCAATTTATAAAGACATTACTGCTCAATCTACATAAGTACCATAACCATATATAACTTGTTGATTCACTTTGTTTTTCAGGGATTCTCTAGCAGTAAAAACGTAGGCTTCATGCTTTTTCCCCTGACAAAATTAGATCCCTTTTTATCAATTGAAAAAATTACTGACAAATGAATTCATTGCTTACAGATTGTAGCAAATTCATTTCCAGAAATAAATTAATATGGTTGCTCTGCGCAATTTTTTGCAGTCAAACTTAATCCTAAATTTTGTGTTCCAATGAGTAGTTTAAAAAAGTTATGTAATAGCTGACTGAAAACTTCTTTTGTTGTTTGAATTTACGAGATAAACATTAAAATGTCACGGATTTTTCGGCTATCTAATCAATGGATACAATATTCAAATATATTTTGAATACTAAATCGAATACAGATATTTCTTTTCGATTCAATATAGATTGAAATACTTGAAAAAATATATTTAAGAATACCAATTCCGATTAAAATACCAAAAAATAGGAATGAAATACCGATTACAATTCTAATTCCGATTCGATTGACCAGCCCTGCAATCAACTTAACAACAATTTGGAGAAGTTATTAATTAACTAGTTTGTGCACATGATATATGTAAAATTAACGTAAAATGGATTCATTCCAAAATCAGTGCAGCAGACTAAAAAATAATCATTATTTTTTCGAACTTTTGCAGGGAACTCCAATCCATTCTAGCCGTGTCTTTCTTTGTAGCTTTAACCTGAGTATTCTGAGATGCTCATGTACAACCTATCAAAACAATTTCAAGTTAGTTTTTAGTACGAAAAACGTGTAACTACAATACTATTTGTGCAATTAGGTCAACTCAAAATCATTAATAAAGGCAAACAGATTAGTAATTAAGTAAGTAAACCGGCTTAACTTGAATATTCTGAGTTTCCACCATCAATAGGCCGGAATCTGTTGAGAAGGAACTTCGTCTAGAACTTGTACCAGTAACACTTTGGGTCATCTTTTTCTGTAGAAATGCTGAAACATTGTCATTTGTATGCACAACTGACTGAGCCACACGTTATGTACAAATAGTTAAAAAAAATTTCATCATTTTCACACAATTGCATATAAGCAATTCTTCTTTTAAGTGTCTTGCTTTTTATTAGGGTTTCGAAATACAGTACGTTGATTTTATATCTCTCCTCCAAATAATTAAATAATCAATATGCATATCAGCCGGTTGTGCAGGCATCTGATTATGAGTTAGAATGATCTGGTTCTCTTCAGAAACACTCGTATGCCATAGAATCCATTTTTGAACATCACTAATTTTTTCAGATCTTACAATGACATAACATAGTCGGTCAGAGAAAGTTATTACAGTAAAACCTGTATATAATGACCGTTCATATAATGGATTCCTGTTAATAGTGGACACATTTTAATTCCCGGTCCCACTTCCTATCCTTTAACATAGGAAACTCCCTCCATATAATGGTTTTCTATATAGTGGAAACCTGCTCATAGTGGACTAATGATCATACCCCTTCAGTTAAAAATGCAGCTTCAAGGACCTGTATATATATAGTGGTCAACCAGTCAGAACGAAGGGATACAACTCGCGCGAACCCGAACCAATACCACAGCTGCTTTAGTTTAACTCAATTAAAGGCATTTGGACTACATTTTTAAGTATTTGCAGCGGTTTCCTGTTGTATGTATATCTATGTATTACATCCTATGCTTATTTATATATTAGGTCCATTGTGTTTAAGTACCTTGTTTCTTATTAGTGCTTGGCTATTGTGCTTATTTTAAATTAATTACTAGTGGCTTTCATGCATTCCTAATCAGCCTTGTTTGTCATTTCGGAAATTATATAACGGATAAAATCCGTTACGTGCATACAACGGAAATTTTGTATAGCAGACCAATTTCACCGGTCTCCTGGGAATCCTGTATATCGAGTTTTTCCAGTAGTTTCAAGTAGCTCAAGCCGAGATTTAAACTTTGTGTATAGCTAGTTATGAAGTGGAGGTGCTTATAAATAGCCATCGGCCTATTCTGGGACAAATCCTAGAAAGGGTTGACGTTTATGGGACCAATAAAAGAAAATGGCTACCAGTAATTCAAAGGCAGTGCCCGACAGATTCGCTTCCTCCTTGGTATGGCGGAGCCAAGAACTTCAAACCAATCAGAGCTTTTGGATAAATTACGGGTTATTAAGAACCGCGGAATCTAAAAACATATTTGAAAAACGATTTTTGTGAGAACATTTTGTAATGTGTAGTAAATCCAAAAAGAAGTAATTTTAGCTACACATCGTCCTGCTATGGAGCAACTTCTGAATTGTTGTTTGGTAATGCTTAATGAATTGTAATCGAATACTTATTCAGGGAACTTATAGATGTCCATACATATCGTGAAATGTATGAAAATATGATTTAACATAGTAAACCGAACGACGCATTATAGGATTACTCCCGTATATATGCATGATTTCCAACGTATTCACTACATTTGGGCTCAAATGAATACCTAGATATTTTGCAGGAATTGGATTAGCGCCCAACCAGAATTGCGGAAGTGTTTGGCTACGACTTAAGTTTGCCGGTCATGTAAATTATGTTAGTAACATACATATATATACATAAGTTCATATGTGGTACATATTTTGTTCTAAAATAGCAAATCGCACGTTTGAACTACATTCACAATCCATTGTAAGATGGGTGCACACAATGAATTTAGTTTCATGTAATTACTTGTAAGAGACCTTGGAGACTAATTTCCTGATTTACAATTTTAAATACATCAGGGAGTGTGTACATTGACGTCATTGGAATGATTGTAGCGAGTTTTAGTTGGGAAAATTATAGAAATCAATAGGATTGACTTTAAGTTAATTGGTTAAATCGGACGAAGCTCAGAACAGGTTATGTACATTAAACGTGATTTGATAATCCAGTTTTTTAATTCTAGTTGTTTAAATCCCAAGAAAGCGCAAGGAACGTAACACGTTCCGCATGGAACGAGAATTTGCCAATTTGTAGAGTGGAAAAGGGAATTGAGCAATATACAGCTGTACTGGAGATTTTTGCCAAGCCCCGCATAAACATACACAATAGTGGTGGGAACAATTCAATTTAATTCAAAATTTACAATTCAATCCAGTTTGACTACTGAACTGGATTAAAATTTGGATTTCAATTCGGTTCAGTAAAAAACAATTCAATTCAGTTCAGTTCATTCTATGAACTGAACTGAATTATAAACCATTCGGTTCGCAGAGCACATTTAAATACTGCCAAGGTGGCTAGGGTGGCGCGTCAGCTAAGGTCATCTCTCCTTAACCTTTTTATAGTATTATGTTGAGCTCATTTAAAAAATACAAATGCAAAATTTTGAAAAAATAAAATTTTGATAATTTTTGAAAAAATTAAGCTAAAAGAACTGACTGGTAAGTGTGAAAAAAAATTCCATTGAAATCGGTGGAACGGTTTGTCGTTGTTGTTTTTTTACGTACAAACACGCATTCCGATTTCAACCAATAAAGAACACCTCCAAGAGAGTGGCCTAAAGAATGTTCACAAAAAGTTTGAACAAAACTGGTTCGGAGTATCCACGGACAACACTATCATATAAGGTGCCTGACGCCACCCTTAAAATATTAACACATACGTTTTAATGTTTGTTATCTTGGCACAAAGATGGTGCTAAACTTATACTAACAATATCTGTTTTGATTCAGCCTGAAATTGTTTTGAATTGGAACTCAAAGAAAACAATTTAATTCGATTCAACAGGTGAAATGAATTATTCGGTTTAGCAAACGATCGAATTGAATTGAAAAATCCCTGAATTGAACTGAACTGAATTGAATTATAAAATTGCAATTTAAACTGAATTGGTCCGACCACTAGTTGGCCAATCATTTCCCGGTTCCCAATTAGCTGGCCAAAAAACGTCACACTGACCAGGTAGTTGGCCATAACATTTCATGCTAACGAGGTAGCTGGCAAACATTTTTAGGAGTTGGCCAAAAAATTTTACGCTACCCGGGTAGTTCGCCAAACATTATTTTTAGTTGGGCAAAAATGTTTGGTTTCACAGGTAGTAGGTCAAAACTTTTTGGTAATTGGGCAAAACAATTTGGTAACCTACGTAGGTAGTCAAAAATTTTTGGTTACCCAGGTAGTTGGCCAAAACATTTCACGCTACCGTGGTAGTTAGCAAACATTTTTAGGAGTTGGCCAAGAAATTTTACGCTACCCAGGTAGTTGGCCAAACGTTCTTGGTAGTAGGGCAAAAATAATTTCGCTACCCAGGTAGTTGGCCAAAAATGTTTGGTTACACAGGTAGTAGGCATAAAATTACAACTAATGTAGATAAAGATTCGTGATTATTAGTGCATGAAATAATCCTGAAAGATTTCTTAACTAAAATAGTCAAGCCTCCACATGCTCTACCATAGTTGCTTCGATTAATTGCAGGGTTTATGTGAACATGATAATTTTGCCATTCTATGGGTGGGGAAAAGTTTACTGCGGTAGACCATATTTCAGCTAGAACTAGAACCTCGCTATTAAGTAGATCGTTTTTCTCTTTGGAATTTGTATTTAAAAAATCGACAATGCCATCACAGTTCCAGTAAGCGAATGTAAGTATGGAGTTTGGATAGCTGGGGTCGCCTGAATCTCAATGAGGTAATGGAGGTTTGTCTGTATTGGACTCTCTTTGGATGTGTCTTGTTTGAGATGTGGGGTTTCTCTTCGCGTATTCAGCGTCTGATTTGTTGTAGTCTGTGGCAATGAAGACCGGGATGTTTTTGGTTCTCAGTCTTCGTTTGCTTTTGAGAATCTCCTCCCGTTCCCAGAGTCTGGCGAATCACACTTTTACTGCTCGGTGCTGCCTCTTTTTGTATGTCCCGGTTCTGTAGGCATCATCAATATAGATCCCGCCCACTTCCAGAGCCTCCGGAATGAACTTGTTTAGGTTTTCATGTAGCTTTCCTCTTGTTTCCTGCTCACCCTCAGGGAGACCATAAAACATTAAGTTGTTTTTTCTGGCCAGGCGATCAGACTTCAATTCATTAATTTCCACCTTTTTCCTCAATTCCTGATTTTCCTCCTGCAGTGCCATGATTTGAGATTTTAAAGAGGATGATTCCTCTTCCATGTCGTCGATTCTAGCCTCTAGTTCCTCCATTCTCCCCGTGAATGTTTTCTCCATGTCCGTTAGACGTTTCGTCATTTGGAACTTTTTTCACACCCGCCTTTGACTCTTAGGATATCACCCATGAATGACCCTTGCTTTAGAGTTTATCTAATTAAAATATTTAGCAAATTACGATGGATGAGGTGGCGACCCTCTCGCAGGCAGTACTGAGTAAAGCAGAATATGTTATTCTCTGCAACACATCCGTTGTGATTTGCCATTTCCGAACTAAAATTTGAAACAATAAAACCGCTAAATTCAATTGTATTCTATTAACTTCAAAATTTTAGATCTCTGTGTTACGGAATGCGGGAAATTACTATAAATTAGATGTGAAGTGAGCTCATGATAAAGCACAGTGGTGGATTTATAAACATTTTTGTAACCTGGACCAAAGTCTCAAAATGGCTTTGTCATTTGTGCGCCTTCCCACTTACAATTTGAGGGTCTTCGATAATAATTTTTAACCGTGTTGTTTTGCCCTAAATTGTTTACCCTGGCCGGAGCAGGGTGGGCCACCCCGTAAATCCACACCTGATGGTGCCCAGGATTACAGCGTATTTCCGATCCGATTCAATACAATTATGGAGGGGGCTGTCAAATTTCATTGTATGTGATTAAGGGGGAGGTGGGTCAGAAATCTTTAAAATTCGAATGACGTAATTTATGAACGCTCCCTAGCTTCGTCAAAATTTTGGAAAACTGGGTAGTTTTCTTACGCAGATAATTTTAACAATTATCTGCTTAAGATAATTGTATCTTCATATTTGTATATATATAATGATATCTTTATTTAAGTAACAAACTTGGAGTGGCTTACGTGAGGGCAATGAATACCTGGACATGGGCACTGTATGTTAACCACGACTCGGTGCATAGAAAGGTTTCGAAACAGAGGAATAAAAAACAATCTTAGACTTTTTGGGTTGGTGGGAGAGATGGGAATGATCTCTCGCAATCTCAGATATGGGTGTTACTCTGACTACGTACAGAGCGGTTGGGTTGCCGATGTGAGACTCCGTGTGAGCGAAGTGTGTCCGTTTCGGAGGGGATGAGTTTTAGGAGTGTGATTAAAAACCCTCATATACATATTTGTATAGTGGCTACGGTTTTTAGGGAAACAGGGGTGAATTCTGATGGTGTAGGCCAAAGGGGGAGGGAATAACGCGGAAATAACCATGACAACTCGACGTTCCCTATCGATCTCTACTGCCTTCTCCTTCTTTGCTTCCCAACTGCTTTCCCTTCCTTTCTTGCTCACTATCAGGAACACACAAACACACACGATCTACCGTCAGAGCGTGAGGAGAGCATAGCATGCGGAACTATGTATGTGCATAACTGAAGCGTACTCTCCCATCTAGTCTTTACGGTAATTTGTACACCAGATACTCCAGAAAATATAACGCTCAGTTAGGCACGACGTAGAGGTGGGTTTTGGGCTTGCTTTTAGGCCCTAACCCGGAAGAAAAACCAACAAATACTCTATTAGGCCGACCCGGCCCGCCAATGGGCTAAATAATTGATATTCAACCCGGCCCGTTTTATGCACCTTAAATTTTGTGAAGCCCGAACGCGTTTAAAATCCGGTCTCCAAAATTTTTTACAACCCGAACGCGCTAAAAACCCGATCTTTAAATGGTTTTAAAACCCGATGAAAACCCGGCTTTTTAGTTATAATTGAATCCGATGTGACACCTTTATTTACGTATTCTATTATATTTACATCATACATATACTATTCCACGCAACACATCACATTCCATAAGCGTGCTCTAAAGGAGCAAAACTTCTTTTTCGCTACCCGGTTAGCTGCCCAAAAAATGACACGCTAGCCGGGTAGTTGGCCAAAACATTTCACGCTACCGATAGTTGGCAAACATTTTTAAAGTTGGACAAAACATTTTACGCTACCCAGGTAGTCGGCCAAAACATTTTACGCTACCCATGTAGTTGGCCAAAAAATGTCACGTTACGCAGGTAGTTGGCAAAAAAGTTTCACTCTACCGACGTAGTTGGCCATAATGTTTCACACTACAAAGGTGGTTAGCCAAAACTGTTCACGCTTCCTAGGTTGTCGGCCATAGTGGTCGGAACAATTCAATTTAATTCAAAATTTACAATTCAATCCAGTTTGACTACTGAACTGGATTAAAATTTGGATTTCAATTCGGTTCAGTTCACTCTATGAACTGAACTGAATTATAAACCATTCGGTTCGCAGAGCATATTTAAATACTGCCAAGGTGGCTGGGGTGGCGCGTCAGCTAAGGTCATCTCTCCTTACCCTTTTTATAGTATTATGTTGAGCTCATTTAAAAAATACAAATGCAAAATTTTGAAAAAATAAAAATTAACTAAATTAAAATATTAACACATACGTTTTAATGTTTGTTATCTTGGCACAAAGATGGTGCTAAACTTATACTAACAATATCTGTTTTGATTCAGCCTGAAATTGTTTTGAATTGGAACTCAAAGAAAACAATTTAATTCGATGCAACAGGTGAAATGAATTATTCGGTTTAGCAAACGATCGAATTGAATTGAAAAATACCTGAATTGAACTGAACTGAATTGAATTATAAAATTGCAATTTAAACTGAATTGGTCCGACCAATAATACACAATACGTCTACACTGGCCGAGTGTAGAATAATTATTATTCCAGCTGCAAACCGAGTGTACATGCAAGAATATGAAAATGCTTGTTGCAGCGTAAAACCTACCTGTCCCCATATGGTTTGCTGTACCGGGTATTTATAATTTATCACATGTATAAACGTGATTCTCGTGGCCCTTACAGTTTTTACTCGTCTCAAATACATACCATATCTATCAACTGTTTGCTTTAACATATGAAAACAGACAAGATGGTCCAATTGTCCGGTGCTTGATTCGTTTAAATCGAATGGTTAAATCGAGTCCAGCGGAGGGCTTTGTCTAACACAACTATAGTAGTTACATAAATGCACATCATTTTTGGAACTTTATACGCCATATTTGGGGAACGTTGTTGAAATGAGAAAATTTCAGAAAATGAAAAGTCGAAAAAATCATTACTATTTATTATGTGTAACCATGTGAACACAAGCATATGAAAATAAATTATATTTATAGTACTAAGTAATTGCAATAATTCGAAATTAAGAATTTCTCTTCCTTTTACGTAAATATTAGTACAACGTAATTCGGTTTCGGAATGTGTCCGAAACTCGACACAAACGAGAACGTTTAAATAGTTACTCAAATTCAAATTATGTATATAAATATTTCAAAGAGACTTGGCGAGAATAATTCGTAATTTCGATCCTGTCAGATTAACATCAAGAGTCTGTTTCACAACCCGAAATGTTAATAAAAAATATCCTTTTTATTATTGGTAAATCTTGAAAAGTCTTGGAACTCTTATTATTCCTTCATACTTGCACCATATATTGACATACGCATAATTGTGGGTAAAGACACGCTTGTACAATGTTTTTCCCATTTCATACATATAATTAGGCTTGCGATTTTGCGAAAAATGCGAAATTCTAAAAATGATTAGCTAAGATACTCCCATGGGGGTGAAACGTAACCCCAGATATCGGTAGAATCCAAAAATGAAAAAACAAATTGCGAAATTTGCGAAAAATGCGAAATTTTCGAAATGGTAAGGTTAAGTGCGAAGTATTAATTCGTATTACAAAATCCTGAATTTGTAAAATATTTTACATAGGTCAGTAATATTTTGAAATTTTTATTATTAAATTCGGTATTATGTCTGTTCAACGAACAACTGGCACTCATGCTGTAGAAACGTGCCCCGTCCTTTCGAGTTTGCATTTCTTCACATATTTAAATCCTATGATTTATCGCATTGTTTTTACACAATAGTTTTCGTGGAGCCAACTTTTAATGCAGTAAATTCTTTTAATAACGTTTCAAATTTAAGTGATGCATTTCTGCCAGTTTGCAGTAAATACTTGAACATTAAAAGTAAATAAGAGAAATGAACATACAAACAGATTAAAAAATCGAATTATAATCCAGATTAAAAAGTTTGCAGCAGTTTCCGGAAATTGGACTGATAATTACAACTGATAATTGTCTCTTTATACCAACAAAATACACCCAACAAATAAAATCTGGGAAGACGCTCAAATTCTGGATTCTTGGTTTTGCCCGGAAAATATTTGCAAGGGCATTAAATCGCCGCTTTCAAAAGTTTCAATCAGGCCAATTACATTAGAAGATTTGGTGCAATACCGTACACTGAGTGAAATGGAGAATTTTAGTCGGCTGAAATAGACGTGATGGAATTTTGGCTGAAATTCTCTCGAGACATGCCGTTTTTGTCGGAGTTGGCACTAAAAGTAATTTCCGTACCCAGTATAGTAGGGCTCCAGTTGAGACTTACAAGCTTTTCTTATTTAAAAAAGCTTCTCGCTCCCCAGCGAATAAAACTTACCAAAGAAAATGTTGACTTTCAAATGCGAGTGGTAATTCACGATTCAACAGTTCACCCACACCATTCGGATGACAACAATGATTAAGTAAATTATTACAATTTCAGCGATTCGGTGTAACGGAATTTTTTATAATATTTAAGATATTTCTTTTAGACTCCCATTCAATAAAAACTAAAGGCTGCGAAATTTGCGAAATGATCTGCAAATTTTTGCGAAATTTGCGAAAAATAAATTTTAATTTGCGAAATTTTAACGCAAAATTTAGCGAAATTTTCCCAAACCTACATATAATAAATAGTTTAACAATTTAATCGGTTACGCAAATGTAACTCTGTTATATAGTGTTCTGGTGTACGTAGATTATAGCTATTACGGGAGAGCGGAGACATAAATACAAAACGTGCATCAATTTTTCCCATTGAAGACTAGCGCCTACATATATATGGCTTATCCAGGGCAACACATTTTCATAGATATCTATGTTTGTGTCATTATTATATATTTACTAGTTAAAACCTGGGATATTTTCTCGCAGTGTTCGCATACAGTGGCTTTTATTATTCTATATAAACACACTGTATATATATAACAATTTCTGCTCCTGTGTGGGCATATATCTAACAGTATTTAAATGGAATTAGTAGATTGGCCTATATAGGAATTTTTTAGTCATTAGTTAGTATAGTATACAGTAAAAATAAACTTAATGCTAATAGATATATAGGTGGTTAGATAAATTATTTGGTCGATTCGGCCTTAGCCCTTACGACCTGCACAATTAAAATACAATTATTTAAATTTATTTTCATTATTTTTTATTTTCAACTTAATACTAATAAAAGCCATACAACCCAACAGAATTAAATTATATTTTCCCCGATATCCTAAAAACCATCAAGGGATACAAAATGGCTCTCAGGAGTCTATGCGTTTGGAGGAGGTAGAAGAAACTCCAGCGTGGATCCATGGGGTGATCTTTGAACAACAAGAAGCAAAGGCAGAACCAACCCCCTAATGCTCAGCAGAATGGAGACGCCCACCCAGACCAAGAGAATCAGCCTCGTTTTCAGCGGGACCCAGGGGCAGTGCGAAGGGAAATACGAAGAGTAAATACCATCAAACGCATGTGAAACCACAAAGTGGAGCCAACCCATCATGTCTCCCGTCAAGTCCCTGTTAAAGATCAAATTACAGAAATTAGACTCACGCAATTGTCTCGAGTTTACACGATTAATTAGCTAATGTTATTGACAAAATTGTTTATATGTTTTATAAAATTGGTTCATACAAGCAGACGTGGCATCGATCCTCCAATTTTGAGGATCAACAATAATTGTTTTAATGCTATCATCGACAAGATCTAGCAGGATTTCTAGGAGCTCAAATTAAGATAATATTGCATTGATTGGTAGTTGATAAAGTTAATGATGTTCTTTGCATTTATGTCTCGTTTCGCGGAAGAACACGAAACATGGTCCAACTGTGACATGAGTCATTATCTTAACACTCGTTTGCATTTAAATTTTAGGTCCAGCTATGAACACACCCAGCACCTATTGTAAGTATTTCGGAAAAAAGAGGCTTCCATGTTTAAGTTTTGAAGCATCTAGGGCAAGGGATCAATGTTCTAATTCTAGCAAGTCCGACAACTACAGTATCCGACTGATGTCCTCAGAACAAGTGTTCAATTCTTTGACGACCCTTTGGGAATAATTCATACGCTCCTCTTTCACTTTTAACCCTACTATACGATTTTAAACCTGACAGTTTTAAATATCAAATAAATTTAAAATAATTGTCACCAGCAAAAAAGGTAGCATTCAAACTGATTACGTTAGTCGGCAGAAGCAATAACCGCGATTTGTTAATAAAATTTTATCCCGCCCTGAAAATGTTGATCGCATTGCAAGACTACGCATTTTGCTTTGGACAACGTCGAGTCATGCTCAAATGCTTCGTAAATTTGGTTTTCTGATGTATCATCACTACGGCTTGGATAGCGACGTTGATGAACCTGCATATTTGTTTCAAAGCTGGAGTTTATTAGCTAGGACGTTTTTAATGTTTCATTTTGTTTATTTTATTGCAGAAAGGGTGAGGAAGGACACTTAAAAAAGCTGTACTTTCCTGAATTCTTTTGGAGGACAATGTCCCTCATGTCCTCATATTCCGGAGTTCCTGTGTACAAAATGTGTAAATTATGTTTAAAGGAGCAAACGTTTAAAGGAGAAGAACAAGCAACCACAAATCCTTTTCTGTATCAGCGATTTCGCATTTCCTATGCCAAAATGTGAGTATATCGAATTTCTATTATATTCTTAGCCATGGGTATATTTTTTTGTGTTTCAAAGCATGGTGTTGGAAACTAAATTAAGTCTAGATAAACTATGATATAAACTATGTAAATCTAGTTTTTGTATCTTAAGAAATTGTAGTGTAAACAGCACTTCGTGTCAGAATTTAATCATACACCACTCCATATAATTTCTACGAACCAGGTCGACACGCACTTTCTTGAGCAACTGTGTAAAGTTATATATATGTACATACATAAAGACATAAATACAGTAGTTTTGGCTAGATAGTAATTTCAAGACAATACCCAAAATATGGATATACTAATAATGTGCCCTTATAATTTATTATATTTACAATTAATCTCGCCTATTTAGAATACCGCAAAAGTCTAGTTTATGGAAAACGACGCGCAGTTGTCCCAAGTTTATACTGCATAATGAGGTTCTAATGATATTAAAGAATACAACGACATAACTAACATTAATACACTTTGCAACTATGTTCGCAATAAACATGCGAATTTGTCTCCAAGCACACAATTTGCGAGCATACAGAATCAGTTGGTAATACCCATGGGAGGAAAAGTGAAAAAATTAACCAGATAAAAATTCCCTTAAACTGTTTAGACTGACTTTTTTTTCTCGAACAAAATGTGGGCAGTTCGATTTTTCTTCGGGATTACAGCCAATTATATAATTGCTGCGAGTCTCCCCAATAATGATGCCAGGAAATGCAAACGTTGGGACAGGTTGTCAAATTTGATCAACTGGCAGAATACATTTGAGGACTGTTTTCAATATCTGTACATCCCCCATGTCTGCTTTGAAAATTTGGACGATTTACTTCACCCGGTAACATTACTAACATCGTATACAGGCAACACCACTGGACTTTTATTTAGGGAATTAGGGAAGCGATATATACTAAAGTTTATTCGAAAAGGTTCCAGTTGTAGGGCATT
The DNA here is from genome assembly GCA_947179485.1 of Allacma fusca. Taxonomy (NCBI): domain Eukaryota; kingdom Metazoa; phylum Arthropoda; class Collembola; order Symphypleona; family Sminthuridae; genus Allacma; species Allacma fusca. The sequence goes on along the minus strand of OX359245.1, from coordinate 81,314,242 downwards.
ATTGTTAATTTACGATATTTCACCGGTGCGGAGCTCTTGCTTTAACACTCTGGATGACAACCTACATATGTTTTGGCTCACTCTGGAATTGTTTGTTAATATCGCAATGAAGAAGGAAAATCTAAATCAGTGCATTGAATCAATACAAAAATCGCCATCGTCGAGAGTGTATTATTACGTTAATTGGCTAAGTTTTCTGACAATGAAAGACGAGATCCTACAACCTTACGAAATTCCATTTTTCAAACAAACGCTTTCTCAACTTATGAGAATCGACAAGTGGTACACGGTCTGTTTGCATTGCTTAATTTTCCATGGAAATGTCTTTACATTGCCCTGGAATAAGGCAACTAAGAACGCTAAATTATTTCGTATAACTTTTCAAATGCAAGTTTTCCATTACTATCAAGGGAACAATTTAAGCTTGTCCGACACTTCCAAGTGGAATTTCGCTCCTATCTGGCTGACCAGGGACAATTTTTACCCCTATTTCATGATGAAATTGTATTTCTATCTTGCTATAAAATTCGAAGCTCTCTCACTTACACAATTTACTCCAAAGCTTTTGAAACATCGGTTTGGATAATAATCATTGCTTTTGCTTTTATGGTCGGAGTATTCATTCAATGCCGTTCTAATGTTGGAATGGCTGAACGATTTAATATATTTAGTTTACCCATTCGGGCTTTATTGGAAAACGTGGATTTCTCAGAGAGAGAACTTCCAAACAGTACGTGGTTTAATTTTACCATCACGATTTGGCTCTACATGACAATCATTCTGAGCAACGCATACAAAGGGATTCTAACCTCTGACCTGACAGCTCCTAATCCTATGAAAGGTTTGGAATCCTGGAATGACCTTGATGAGGTTGACTTGATTTCGCCGATAAATGCAGCTTCCGCACGACATTTTGACATGGTATCAGCCTACCGTTACTATAGGAAACCTTCGTTAAAACTTGACATGTCGGGTTTCCTTCAAATTAGCTGCGTTGACTTATACAACTGTTGGCCCACGATTTATTTCCCAGATGGTTATGTACAATTACAACATGCGAGAATCCAAGTTTGCAGACAGCTACTTGGCTTATAAGCTTTTCGCGGACGAAAAAGCTTTAGTTTTGAAAGTAATGAGTCAGTTTGTTTACCCTGCTGGAGAATTGTCCGCAAGCGAAGACGTCTCTACATGCAATAACGTTGCTCTAGTTGATTTCCGAAGTAAAATACTACACATTGGGGTTCCAAATTTCCGACGAAGAACGGTTCAGAGCAAACCGTTTCTCATCGGAAAAGAATCGCTTTTTTCCGGTTTGTGGGGATGGGATTCTACGAATAAAATTGGGAATAAATTATTTGGGTTTCTCAGAAATGTGTTGGAGAGTGGGATTTTTCTAAGGGTGAGGGCTAGGATCGAGCGATTAGATAGGACTAAGTATGATTTAAAATACCTACAAAGTTTACCACGTGCTGTTGAGGCACTCAAAATACGGTCCAATTTCATTCAAACATTGTTCTTAATTTACTTGCTTCTCTTCGCTATATGCACTGGTATTTTCTTTGTTGAAATAATATCAACTGTAAAATGTTGGAGGTTCGAAGATACCAGGAAACCTCGGGTCGATCGACGTGGCGTAATACGTGGAACTCAAACAATTGATTGAATAGTTCAAGTCGATTCTGTGCCTAATGTATAGGTATTATGTCATATTAACTACCATGTAAATGTAACATTTGAGATAATAATAATCACGTGGAAATATAAACAGATATATTAAAATGAAGGCCAGTAACTTTATATAATACAGACAGGAAATTTGAATATTTTTTGTATCTAAAATTTATTTCTTACATTTGGTCCATGCACAAAAATTGACCACATAAAAGTTACACTTTACATTACGGTACTATTTTATTTTCTAAGATTGCTTGAGTCTTTTTCTGGCCAACATTTCAGCAAAACAATAATTACTACTCATGTTGTCAATAGATTAATATTAGAATAAATTTTAATCGACCCAAAGCAAAGCTGGCTTTTGGTAATGTCAGTATTGTTTCGCGAAACTAATAATAACTTATTTGTTGGAACAATGTGTCGAAATTATTTCTGACTACAATATAAATTAAGTTGTGAAAACGACAACAACGCAAATATTTGGATTAAGATCGGCTCAAATCTGCAAATTTAGAAATATTCTTACCTGTAACAAAAAAATTCAAGATAAATTTGATTCCACTAAATGCAAGGCGAATATTTGCCAATGTCAAGATTTCTTTCTTAAATTTAATATGACAGTTTCTCGATTAATTATTTCACAAAATATGTTCTAACGGGATTCATGAAGCTTACAACGTTCGTTAAAGCCGACGAGAAGATTTCTATAGCAAATATGCTTCCTCCTTTTAATAATCCCTATAGCAGTGCAAGCAATGCAAGTGTAATTGAGCTATCCAGCGCAAGAGGTCTCACAGTTTCGTCCCCACTTGCTCTGTTTCTTCGATCTAAGGTTTGTCTTTGAAACCAAAGGATAGTATAGAGTAAATGATGCTTTCCGGCCTGCAGGCATGTACTCGCAAAATTATTGTAAAAGGTATTAAAATAAAAATAAGTTTTAAGCTATTAGAAGTACTTCTTCATAGATTAATATGTATGCAAATTGTAAGTGAGGTGAAGTGAGCAAAAAATACTTTTGCAACGATCTTTGTACGCCACTAACAATCTAACCCTTAAGGCTTGCTGACCCTTTATGTTGTTATTTTTATTAAGTGGCGCCAAACTTTGCAGAGTACTACGCCACTCAGTACATTTCAGAACGCCTCATTAAAAGACACCGCATAATCCTTACGAGAAAATGCCCTCTGTTCGATTTGAACGAAAAAATTACTGCAGGGTGCGCCTTGATGTGTACATCATTTTTGATAATTGACATGAAAAAATCTGACGACGGGATTCGGAGATATCCCGGGTCAAAGTTTGCAAAAAATGAGGGGGGGGCTCATGGGGTACCAAAAAATTCAAACAGTGAAAATTAGCAATATAACTTCAAAAATGGCAAGAATAAAAATTAAATAACGTGCAAAAAAAATTTCAGCGAGATATGACCTCAAAATTCCAAGATATTGA